>JARHVA010000143.1:7382500-7405000 GCA_037957365.1 Torreya grandis
TAATTGTTAACATTGTTGGCTCTATGACAAATAAATCTGAAGAGGAATTTTAATGTTATTATATATCAAATGTGTGATGGTTATAGGATCATATGGAAACATGGTTGGATTATCCTATGTGAGGAGATCATATCATATAAATTTAAGAACATGCACTTGAGCGAAGAAAAAGATATGGAGGTACAAACTTGGCCTTCCACGTAGATAAGCAATGGTCCCCATACTTAGTCATTTCTACACAAAGTTAAATTTTAGGACTAAATGGAGATCCAATGGTTCATAGTAGTTCATATATATAGATATATAATGTGTATTAAGTCAAATATGTCAAAGTGCTCATTGGTTAATAGAGTTAAAGATCAGGATTAAATGAAGATCTAATAGCTCGCAGGCAATCGTATAGTTTTGATATAAAGGTGCATGTTAAGTGACATGGTAGTAAGTGTTAGAGGTTTGATGATAAGTAAATGTATATTATAAGGATATAATTTAAATATTGATCAAATGGTGTGCACTGCATGATAAATAACTGACTGATCCATAGAGATCAATGATACGTGATGAGTCAATATTGCAAGAGTGCACTAGATGAGGTCAACATGTTTAAGGTTTAAAATTTGGGAATTATAACTCTATGAATTAAATTTAGGAAAATATAAAATGTTCATGTTTAATTTGATTATTGAGGACATGAGATATGAGCATAGTGTTTGAAGTTTAACTGTGACCGTTGGCATTTGAATATTTGAATTTTGCAAAAGAAAGACTAGTGTCTAGTTTTTGAGCCATATCTTTCGATCCAAGATGAATTTTATCATAAATTAAAAATAAAAGTGGTAGAGGAATCCAATTTGAATATATAAATATATATTTTAAGGTATTAATTTATGTATAAACAAAGTTATTTAGTTCTAAATTTTACTATGTGTTTGACTATGTTATGCAAGTAACCCAAGAAGGATAATTGAGCTTGTTATAATGTTTTTTCAATATTTAATGATGAATTAGATATTTTATATTATTTTAGACTCCATTAAGATAATATTTTTTAATTATTAAGGTTTGATCAATCATATGTAGTATGAATAAAGGTTTAAAATTCAACTATGTGTTTATTCATGGTGACTGTGTACACAAAATATTATTTGAAAAATTTATGCTTAAGCAGAAGGGTATTGTGATGGACATGGGAACTTAAGGAGGATATATAGATCATGTGCCATGGTTTCATGAGTTGTAAAGTGTTCCTATGTTCTTATTTTTCTTGAATAAGTGTCAAAGAGGTGAATGGGTCATCATAGGACCTAAAAGTGACTTAGGCCCATTTGAAAGTGGATTGTGCTTAAGTGTGACCCATGTGAAATGACTTAAGGATGAAGGCATGTATTTTGGCCAAAAATTAAATATTTTTATCTTTTTAATTCATGATTTCTCTATAAAAATTGAAACCAAATGTGATGGTTTCTAGTCTTGTGAGAGACATGTGTGTGAGACTGGTGCAAGGTGTATATGAGAATTATGGAGTGAAGGAGAGGTAATGTGCCCAGTTGATGAATTTATGAGAAGATCAGATTGATGACTATGTATATGACCTATAGGTCATATTTTTGATGTCAAAAAAGCATTCTTGTAGTTTGAGCATATGTGAAGAGGTCTGAGTGTGCATATGCGGATAGGTTGAATGAAGAAAGAAAGAGATTATGGCATGTCTATGTGAAAGGCCTATATGAGATAGAGAGAGAGTTTTTTCATGGGTTAGATAAACATAGATCCATCTTCAAGTGTTGAAGAATTAGTACTAAGGTGAAAGTGTTCAAATGAGGGTTTAAAATATTCGATCTTCCTTAGGGGTAGTTTTTCCTTGTGAAATAGGTGTTTCACTAAATACCTTTGGTCAGGAGGATATGATAAAGGTTTACTAGTCTAAAGGAGTTGATCAGTCTCTTTTTTTATTTTTTTTATATAATATTAGTACATGTGTTGTAGTTTTGAGAGTTGGTTTTATTCCCTATGAGGGTTTCCCATAGGAACTATGTGTTATGTGTTTGATCTTGTGTATGCATTGAATGAATGAGCTCTCTTGCTAATGTTACTGGATCAAGTTGATATACGCTAATTGTTTAATAGTTTTAAAGGGATGCAATTGTAATTGAAATATCTAGGCTCACTAATTCACCCCCCTCTTAGTGATTGTACCTATAATAATTGGTATCATAGTAGGTCCTTTGCTAAAGGATTTAAAACTTGAAGGTGATCCAAGGCACAATATGGGTAGTCATGAAGGAGGTTTCTCTACTAATAAAGCACCGATGTTCAATGGATCCAATTATGCTTTTTGGAGTATAAGGATAAGGATATACACTATGTCCCTAGGGTTTGATATATAGCAATCTATTATGGATGGGTATGTTGCTCCTACTACTCCTCCATCTAGTGCTAAAAATAAGAAGTTGTTTGAGAACAATTCTAATGCAATGAATGCTATCACTTGTGGCCTTTCAAAGACTAAATACACCAAGGCAATCCATTGTAAATTTTATAAGGAGATATGGGACAAAATGGAGATCATTTATGAAGGAGATTCAAAGGTCAATATTTTTAAGTTATAGACTCATAGAAGGCAATTTGAAAGTCTCAAGATGAATGAATAAGATTTTGTGGCATCCTTTTTGTAGAGAGCTGATGAGATTTTGAAAATTATCAGAGGTCTTGAAGAGAACATTGAAGAGGCTACTATAGTTAAAAAGGTATTAATATCTCCATCCCCTAAGTTCAATATGAAATTATCTACTATAGAATAAATTCATGATCTTACTCAGTTTAATATGGATCAATTACATGGCACCCTTACTGCCTATGAGATGAGGAAGAATGATGATATACCACCAAAGAAGGAAGAAAATTTCAAGACTAAAATAAAGACAAAGAAGAAGTTTCGAGGTAAGATATACAAAGAGGATGACATTTTGATATAGATGAGGATGAATTAATTACTTTGATTTTAAGGAAAATAAGAATAGGTTCAGGCAAGTATAAAGGTAAAATACCCCTCAAATTCTTCAATTGTGGTGAGATAGGACATTTTGTTAATAAGTTCCCTCATAAGTATAATAACGATGATGATGAAGATCATAATCAAGGTCATGATGATGGTAAGAGACAATTTAGGTCTGATAAAAGAAAAAGGGGATTCAAAATATTTAACAACAAGAAAAATTACTTCAAGGACAAGAAGAGTCTATACACCAAATAATATTGTAGCTCATCAAATGAGAATGAAGTCAGTGACTCAGAATATGATCATGAAGATGATGGTCCTACTAAAGATGAATATATATTCATGGCTGAGGAGGGTAGTTGCTCACATTAAAATGGGTATGCGTGCTATGATTCAAATGATGATGAAGATGAGGTAGACTATGAGATTGCATTGACAAATGCTCATGAGGATTTGAAAATTGAGAAGAAGATAAATAAGAAGATGAAATCTAAACTCAAGGAATTTGAGGAGTAGTTCAGTGTGTTTGAGGCAAGAATGGATAAAGATTCCAAGAAACATTAAGATATGGTCAAGCATATTAGTTGTAAATTGGAAATCATGTCTACAAGCCTAAAAGCCAAAGAAGATGAATGTGCAAAGTATATCATTGATAATGAGTCAATGAAATTTGATTTAGGGAAGATATTGAGTAAGATAATATAATTTGTGAGATTTGAAAAGAGCTCAAGTGATTAGATAAAATTATAAATGATCAAAAACATGCAAGTGATAAGACTAATCTTGTACACAATGAAGAACTAGAAATTACAACTCAATACAAGATGAACACTAATGTGAACAAGGACAATCATCCTTTGAAGACAAATCATCAGACAACCAAATGCCATGAGGTATGCAAATTTGAATGGTTACTACTATACTTATAATCAGTTTGGACATAGATATAGAGAATGCAAGAGACCTATTAAAAATGAATTTACTTGGAAATATGATGGGGGTAATTAGTCAAAAGGTGTGAGAAATTTTGAGTGTTTCAACTGTCATGATGTGGGACACTTTGCAAAACATTTTCCATTTAAGGTAAGGCAAGTTGAGTTTCCTTAAAGAGATATTAAGTGTTACAATTGTTATAAACTAGGATGCATTACAAGATTTTATCCAAATATGATAAGATTGAATGAGCTTCTTGAAAAAGGTATGATGTGCTTCACTATCAAAAGAGAAATCACATTGATAGATTATACAAGTTGAAGCCTACAAGTCATAATAGGTTCAATCAAGATCTTAGAGTGCAAGGAAGAAGGCAAGTCAACTCATGGTATCCAAAGGTGATAAGTATGAGTCATGATGAGACTCCAGGTCCAAGTAATCTATTTTCTATGGTGTAAAATAACACATAAGGTGAAGAGTTCCAAGGAATTTCATTTTTTGCTCATGTTGAGAATGAAAAGACCAACCTCAAGGAGAAGACCTAGGTGATGATTGAGGCTAGTTCTAAAGTGAGTATGGATCCAAGTGAACATCCTATTATTTTTTAGAAAACTTCATATAGATAACATCAATTATTCATTCTTAGTGATGAGGTTCTAAGTTGCATGGAAGATTATAAAGATGAAAAGGTATGTCAAGATTCCATAGTTGCTCCATGTGTTGTTAATTCTATCTTAGAATAGAAAGAGAGTGCTATAGAAAAGGAACTAGTTTACATAGTTTAGACTGTAGAGAATAATAACAAGAGAAAGAATTATTATAGCTATAAAAGGATTCTAGTGGTTATTGAGGAGATGTGGAACACTTCTGGCTTCACTTTATTTTAGAGCATTGTGGTGTAAAGGATGTCTCTATCTATGATTTTTAAAGAGACTCCTTTTAATGGAGAATCAAGTGTTGTTGTGGTGTTATTTAGATGGTCTTAGAAGGTTAGAGATTAGTGAGGAGAAGGTATGTTCAAATGGAAGATATGTTGTGGTGATGTCAAAATTATGTCATCGCTATATATGGTTAGTCTACAAGATCAGATTAAAGGTTTTAAGTGGAAAAAGAGGATTTGTGATTTTTTAAGATGATATTTTTGAATATAAAGGTCTATTAACCTTATTTTAGCATGCTCCAAGTGGTTTTTTGGTCTGAAGGTATGTTAAAATCAATTTGGAGATTCTTGTTTGCTCTCAAGTTTATTAGTTTATGCTTAAAAGTATGTAGGTCCTAAAATGGGTTATAGAAAGTCTATGTTCCCAGAATAATGGAGACTCAAATTTTGGTCCATAATTGTGTGATGGGTATCTCTAGGTGTGCAATAAGTTTTAGAGGTGGACATTAACCAGAAGGAGGTTTTTTGACCTTGCTTGTTTTGAGTTTCTAGGGTTTTGGGCTTTGCTTGAAAAGTAGTTTGCCTTGTGATTTGAGGTCTGAGGCTTCTTAATATATTGAATGGGACAAATGTGTTATCAAATCAAGATTTTAGATATTTTAAGGTTTATATTTTTCAAATTATTCATGTTTTTTTCAAGATGGAGACTTAATTGGCAAGTTGGTTTGTGAAGGAAGTATATTACAGAGGATGAGCTAGTTATTGTAAATTGGTTTTCTTGAGGGGGCATATGATAGTGCTCCAGATATGAATTTTCAACTCTTGAATTTATGTCTACAAAAATTTGTGGTCTCTTCAAGTTCTAGGTAGGGATGAAAAGAGTTTAGATAGGCCTAGTATGAAGATTTTATGTTTTTTATCAATTAATACAAAAGATCAAGGCATGTGTGTTTCAAGGAGAGTTCTTAGTGCTTGATTGAAGAGAGTGTTGGCTTGGAGCAAGAGGAAGGTGTGAAGGTAAGAAGAGGTAGGATCAAAATAAGGGGGAGTTTGTATAATCTTTCTAAGATGGTCCTCTCTTGTTGGTAGTCTTTTTGGGTCATTAGGATTAGTTGGTGCCCACTTTGTCATTATGTCAAAGGGGGAGAAATTTATTGTTGTAGGAGTGATTTAAAAGAGAGAAAGAAGGTGAGTTGTATATTGATATATGATGTGTGTTGATGTTAACGACAAAGGGGGAGATTGTTGGAGTATTGTTAATGATGTCATGGTGATGTCATGGAGGTGTCTTAGTGAGTGGATGAAGTGTTTTGATAGCCTAAGTAATAATGACAAAGTGTGCAATGTGCTTGTCTTAGTGTGTTTAAATTTGGCTTGGTTGATCTTTAGTTTTGGCATGGTTAGAGATGTTTAGGTATAAGTATGAAGTATTGAGCATGTTCAAGGTGTCTTATAATAGTATTTTATGATTTGAGTGCTCGGTGCATAAGTGGATTTCATCTGGTTGATCATTGTTTTCATCTAGACTTTTTGGGTTTAGTGGCAAAAAATTTGAGTAGGTAGTTTACTGACATCACCATTGCCATATATGGATGAATCAAGGGGAGTTGGTCATATGATTTTGATCACATTAGTCCCTAGTTACTATGTGATAAATCTTAGGTCATGTTCCTAAATTTAGTCAAATTTATGTGGGTGCAAATTTGGGCTCTCAGGCATTTTTGAATTTGCTTTCTATATTCAAATATGGCCAAGTAAGCATGTTGATGATGTCAACATTCACATACATGGAGATTTCATGAAGAACTGGTCATATGGGTTTATTCAGTATTGTGCCTAGTTCTTATGAGTTAAATATTAGGTCATGCACCTAAGCACAACAAAACATATGAAGTTCAAAGTTGGGTTCCTAGGTAGTTTGACATTATTTCCCAATAGCCAAATTTGTATGAAGCAAGAAAGAGCCAAGTAAGTAGTTTGGTGATGGCATATCTCACACATGTGGAAATTTAAAGATAATTTGATCATAAGGGTTTATTAAATTTTTTGCCTAGTTAATTTACACTAAATTTTAGATCATGCACCATAACATGTCAAAAGATATGTATGTGCAAATTTGGATTTCTAGGAAATTTTTGACATTGTTGGCTCTTTAACAGATAAATCTAAGGAGGAATTTTAATGTCATTATATATCACATGTGTGAGTATTATAGGAGAAAATTGACACATGGTTGGATTCTCCTATTTAAGGAGATCATATGGTTCAAATTTTAGAACATGTGCTTGAACGAAACAAAAGATATAGAGGTATAAAGTTGGCCTTCCAGGCAGATAAGCAATGGTCCCCATACTCAATAATTTCTACTCAAAGTTAAATCTCAAGACCAAATGGAGATAAAAAAGTTCATGGGAGTTCATAAATTTATATATATGGTGTGCATAAAATCAAATAGGTTGAAGTTTTTATTGGTTAATAAATTAAAATATCAAGATCAAATGAAGATCTAATAGCTCATGGGAAATCATACAATTTTGATGTAATGGTGTGTGTTGAGAAAGATGGTAAGAAGTGTTTAAGGTATAATGTTGATCAAAAGTAAAATATAAAGATATAATGATGAGTGGGTGTTCATACATATTGGTCAAATTGAGTGCACTACATGATAAAAACATGAGTGATCCACAGAGATCGACGAAGTGTGATGAGTCAATATTGCAAGAGTACATGAGATGAGATCAATGTGTTCAAGGTTTAACATTTAGGAATTAGTGATATATGAATTAAATTTTGGATAATATATATTATTCATGTTTAATTTGAGTAGTGAGTACATGATATGTGAGCATAGTTTTCAAATTTTAACTATGACCGTTGGTATTTGAATATTTGAATTTTGCAAAGGAAAGACTAGTGTCTAGTTTTTTAGACATATATTTTGATATAGGATGAATTTTCTCATGTAATAAAAATAAAAGTGGTATAATACTCCAATTTACATCTATAAATATATATTTTAATGTTTGAATGTATGTATATACAAAGTTGTTGAGCTCTAAAGTTGACTATGTGTTTGACTATGTTGTACAAGTAACCCGAGAAGGGTAATTAATATTGTTCTAATGTTGTTTCGATGTTTAATGATGAATTAGATATTTTAGATTGTTTTATACGCAATTAATATAATATATTTTCATTATTAATGTTTGATCAATAGTATGAAATATGAACAAATGTTTACAAGTCGACTATGTGTTTGTTCATGGTGACTGTGTGCACAAAATGTTGTTTAAGTAATTTGTGCTTAATAAGAAGAGTACTATGATGGATATGGGAATTTAAGGAGGACCTATAGATTATTTGGAATGATTTTATGAGTTTTAAAGTGTTCGTATGATCTTATTTTTATTAGAGAAGTATCAAAGAGGTGAATGGGTCATCACAAGACCTAAAAGTGACTTAGGCCTATTTGAAAGTGGATTGTGATTAAGTGTGACCCATGCGAGATGAATTAATGATGAAGGCATGTATTATGGACAATAAGGAAATATTGTGATATTTTAAATTCTTGATTTATCTATAAATAGTGAATCCAAATATGATGGTTTCTAGGCTTGTGAGAGACGTGTGTTTGAGACTAGTGTAAGGTGTATATGTGAATTATGGAGTGAAGGAGAGGTAGTGTTCCCAGTTGATGAATTGATGATTAGATTAAATTGATGACTATGTGTATGACATATGGGTCATATTTATGATGTTATAAAAGTGCTCTTGTAGCTTGAGGATATGTGAAGAGGTCTGAGTGTGTATATGAGGATAAGTTGAGTGAAGGAGAGAGATTGTGGCATGCCCATGTGAGAGGCCTATATGAGATACAAAGAGAGTTTTTTTATATCTTAGATAAATATATATCCATCATTAGGTGTTGAATACATAAGTACTAAGGGGGAAGTGTTCAAAGGAGGGTCTAAAGGAGTTGATCTTCCTTAGGGGTAGTTTCTCCTTGTGAAATAGTTGTTTCACTAAATAACATTGGTCAAGAGGATATGATCAAGTTTTACTAGTTTAAAGGAATTGATTAGTCTCCTATTTATATTTATTATAGGATAGTAGTCTATGTGTTATAGGATTAAGAGTGGGTTTTATTCCCCATGAGGGTTTCCCATAGTAACTATGTGTTATGTGTTTGATCTTGTGTATGCATTGAATGAATGAGCTCTCTTGTTAATTTTTCTTGATCAAGTTGATATATGATGATTGTTTAATAATTTTAAAGGGATGAAATTGTAATTTAAATATCTAGGCTCATTGATTCAACCTCCATCTCAGTGAATGTACCTCTAACAATATTCTGTATGAATCTATTAGTTTTTAGATTATTATATAAATAACTAAATCTTGCATTAATAACCCTAAATAAGTAGTGAGATGGATTACACTCATTTAATTATCAATATTAACGTAAGATGAGGTGTAATCCAACTTAGTGGTGTGTATGAAATTGATTGATCTTATAAATCAATAAATATATGAAAACTTTGGCCAAAGTAATGTTTATAGTTAAACATTGTCATTTCATGTGTTTGATATAGTTTACATATTTATATGATTTCATATTAGAATGGATTTATTTATGGTATACATCATGTATTAGTTATCTTACAACACATAGGTTCTAATTTGTCACTCTGGATTCTCGCACCATCATTATCTACCCATCCATGATGGGAGGTCCATTCCCTTGTTGGGAAATACGGATTGATGGTCTATGGTTGGTGTGGAAAAACACTCAGATGATGCTTATCCTCCCCACATTAGTACTACACTAGAGACTACACTTGATATTATCGATGGATATTTTGATTTCACTGAGACTCATGCTCTGTAGAGAATTTTATCATTATATTATAATTATTGAGACATTATTATTTCTAAAACTACTCTATTTATTCATTTGTACATTTATAGTACTGGTTGTAATATTATATAAATCATGGTTGAAATTGTAATATTACTTTCATGAAATAAATGTAGCCTTTATTGTATATTCAATATTGTTCATGTTTTGATATATTAATTTTATGATGATTGTTAGCTAAATGTATTAGCTATATACCTTTTAAAGGTTAACTAAAAATAATACATTTAGTTAAATATCGCTTAATTAGGTTTCATCATGGTGAATTATGTTAGATGAATCTAAGTAATTAATTTATTTTTTTTATCCTATTCTAGTAAAACCAAGTGGGGTTGTTACACTACACAAACATGGTGCTACTTTCCATATCAATCACTACTATCCATTGAGCAGACAAACCCTAGAATCCTATTGATGACACTTAGAACTACATAAATCTCAACTTTTAGAACACAGATCATCTATGACAATTAATTTTTAAATATGTCTATATTTATGGCTATTTATTAATATTTTTAGAAATTCAAAAGAAGTCAAATGCTATAACAAATTAGTACTTAATTATTGCATATTTATTTGACTAATTTATACATCTCAATATTTTAATCTAAACATATGTTTTATATAGTAAACCCTAAAAGGTTTAATCAAAAATCATCCATTTGTATGGCTTGTAAATCCTTCTTATCACTTAAGGAATTTTTAGGATAAAATAAAGGTGCCCTCCTAATCCTCCCCTTCCTGTATTTGTCTTGGTGAATTTATTTTTACTTATATTTTTCTCCTTTTGTGCGTGTGTTTTAGATATTTTAGTCATTGACAACTTTCATTTTTACACCTCATGACTTACCCTTATCCATTACCTCTCAAGATACTTGACCTAAGTGCATATGTGTAATGGCATGGCTCTTTCCATCAGGTTTAGTGGGGGATATGCATGGGCCTCACTTGGTGATGCTTTATGTGATGATGAGAATTGGATGAAAGGTTAAACACTCTTTGTTTTATCCATACTTGGAGTATGTTGGATTATTATGGAATTTGGTTATTTATGTTATAGGATTATTGAAGGTGGATATTGAAACTTATGTGGACATGTCATATTGGTTGACTTTCTTATAATTTTGGCTTGATAAGCCTCATTATTGTAATATTTGTAAGTTCTATATAACACACTCCTTTACGGTTGATATTATTTTTGTGGTACTTTTAAAATATTTATAATTATGTGATTTAATGGGCTCTTGTGTTGTGTATGTAATGTGATAGTTATAAATTGTTGAATAAGTAATATTTTAATGTTTATTAGGTTTATATTAGTAGAATTGGAAATGGAATAAATTTAGACTAGTTGCATTGTTATGATCCTTCACTCTTTACTTTACTATGTGAAAAAGCTTTTTAAAAAAGATGGGGGTTATTATTGAAGCACTCCAATTCTTATGCTTAAATAGGATTGAAGGTGGAAAAGTAGATTGTAATTTTTGTTTTTGTATAATAATAATAATAATAATAATAATAATAATAATAATAATAATAATAATAATAATAATAAAATCTTCTTCCTTACCTATGTAAGGAACAATGATTCTCGTGGTTGTGATCATTATTCCCTCTTTTTATCATACTTATTTAATAAATTAAGCTTGTTATTAAAATTCTAAATGTAATGAAAATAAATAAATAAGTGTGTGTGTGTCCCTTTGAACTTTAGATATTAAAATATCAAATAAAATGTGATTTTTTTTTTCTAAATTCATATAATACAAATGGAAATGTTGTGTGTGTGCACATGCGTGTGTGTATAAAATTATGAAAATATCAATTTTATGTGTGTCTATGTTTGTGTGTGTGTGTGTGTGTGTGTGTGTGTGTGTGTGTGTGTGTGCACGTGTGCATGCACTTAACTATGATTGAAGGAGGAAAAGTAGATTGTAATTTTTATTTTCATAAAAAAAAAAAATCTTCTTCCTTACCTATATAAGGAACAATGAGTCTCTTGGTTTTAATCATTTTTATGTCTCCTCATAATTATGCAATAAAAGAATTTTTTTATTTAAATTTGAAATGTAATTAAAACAAATATATATCTCTCGCTCCCCCCTCTGAACTTTAGATATTAAAATATAAAATAAAATGTCAAAATTAATTATATTAAATTCATATAATATAAATGTAAATTTTATGTGTGTGTGAAATTATGAAAAGATCAATATATATATATATATATATATATATATATATATATATATATATATGAACCTATCATGTTTCAAAAATAATAATATGAGAATAATAAATTTTAAAATAGGATAATGATAATAATAATAGATAAATAAAATAAATTATATATGTATAAACATAATAAAATAAAATAAATAAATTTTAAAATATATATAAGGGGGGTTTAGTGGTCACCCAAATGGTTGAGCATAACCACATATATAAATAGATAGGAGGGGCAAACGATGCAACAACTCCCACCTGCTATATGTGGGTGTCAATGAAGCTAGCCATGCACTCCCTATCTGTTTCCCCTTAAGCTCCAATTTCCTTTTATTAGGAGAGGGTGAGGTGATAAATTATGTACCCATCCACCCCTTGTATGTATGTATGTATGTATGTATGTATGTGTGTATGTACATATCTACACACATGTATATATGTATGCCAAACAAAATGCATATACATGAAAAAATATATATTCCCTTAAAGTTGATAAATTTCTCCTCTAATTCATGTATGTCCTTAACCTAAAAAATAATAGAAAAAAATGACATCAAAATGTTATAGAATTTTATTTTACCTTTTACTTTCCCATGAGGATAATTGGGATTTCTAGGTGTAGATACCTAAATCAAATCATAAGTACTAGACAATATTAATTCTTAACATATCTTGGACCACTTGAATTATGCTCAAATACATGATTATTATTCATCATTACTCTAATAAATTTATCTATATGTTAGCTTAACCCCTTTTTTTACCATCACTAATGTATAGGAATTTCCAAGTCAATACTCAACAAGTTTTATATCAATCTCAAACTACTTCCAGCCTTAGGAAAATTTTGGGTCAGGTCCCCACGAGGCATATAGTTTTTTTGTCATGGACCGATCCACTTAGAGTGGCCTTGTCCTCATGCCATTTAACGACTAGTTTACAAAATTCAAAATATTCATTTAGGTCATCCTACACATTTTACAAGTCAACTAAATAAAATTATTCAATTTTGATCCTATAAATACAATTTAAAATTCATTAATTAAGACACTAAACTTGAGATCTATTTTTAATCTATCTTTTATACTATTTCAAATTTGAAAAGGTTTCCCTATTCTTCCCAAATTCAATCTCAATCACTAGGAACAGTCATAAATAAATCCTTAAACATTAAAATCAAGATAAGAGATAACATTGTCAAGTATCAAATCCAAATTACTAATTACCTACATATAGTCAAGGATCAAAACTAATAATCACACTAGTTAGGATAATTACATGTGCATTGATTCCCTCATCGAAGTATCTAGATACATAAGTAGCGGTCAATCGTCAAAGGGGATGATTGGGGTCAGTGCAACCCATTACACTTTCCCTCATTTTTTTTAGGTTTATAGTTTTCACAAGTACACTTAGGGTTTCCAAATAAAAGAGAATTAAATTTTTTTTATGTAAAACACTAATAGGATAAAAATATCCTATCCCTCTTAGAAGAGATAAGCACAAGTGGAAAATCAATCAAATTTTAATCGTGGTTTTTCAATGGAGAGGACTAACCTACATTTTTGTCTAAGGATCATGAATCCATCTAAACATAGGTAAAGGCTTTTTTCAAAACCTAAACTTTCATAGTCCTACTTATTTTATCTTTCACTATTAGACACCTTCTATAGTCAACTAGAATCCAAAAAGTACTAATTATATTACTATTTGGTTATACTTATTATTTTTATCAAATGCCACTTATAAATTAATTTAAATTAGTTCTATTTTATATTCAGATTTATGCTTAAATGTCATAGTTACAATTTGAATAATATATCAATGTTTAATACCTTTTAAAAATTATTGAATCAAAAATAAGGTAAAACATATTGGTGAACTTGTTTGTTGATTAAACATTTATTTTTATGATTTTTTCTAAGGTTTCAATTGAATTCATCATGCCCATACACTAAAGATAAATCTCATCATCATTTCTAGGATTTGATTAAGAAATTATCTAAGATTTCTCTTTGACCTAGGGGTTTCAAATTGTATTTCTTTATTTCCATGAACATAAATATTTTCTTTTGTTGGATTTCAATTTCATTTTCTTTTATTTCTTGATTTCTATAATTATGTTCTAGAATAAATACAACTTCATAAGAGCTATCTAGGAAACACATTCATCAATTTTACTTAAGACATGTTGTGAGGGGTATTGCTCTAATATTCAAGCCATTAGATATAACTATACATGAACTTTAGTTTTCATGTACCTCATCATATATTGGAAATGCCTAGGCCCTTATTTTTCAACAACATGAAGTCCTTCAAGCATTTGGTTCTGAAGTGCACCGATAATCAATTATCCCTAATAATCTACTATTAACATACCTCAAACATGCAATACTATAGCTACGAGTTGGTGGAATATTTTGTCATCAATTTTCAATATTTATGATTGGTATTAGTATATCTAAGAGCCTACAAATCAAACACACCATGTCTAGTCACACCCATTATGTATTTATTTTTTACACATTTTCATGATTCTCTCTTATGCCACCCAAAAATTTTATCTTCATTTATCTTATAAGGTGTAGTGACTGATTAAGTGGAATATTTATAGATCATATTTATATTCCTTTGGTATCTTCTAAAATGAATAATACATTTATATTTTCTCAATTTGATAATACAAATGTTCAAACCTATAAAAATAAAAAATAATATTGATGATGAACATGATAATCAAAATAATCTTGAGGGCTTCAATAAAATTTATCCCAATGAACTTAACTGGGTATATCCTGATCAAGTTAAATAATTGTCAAATTTTCATCAAGGACTTCATTAATGTCCCAAGCATGTGGAAAGAGTTATCAAATTTATCCTAACATCTAATAATCCCTCAATATAATCTTGAAAAATATCAAGAATAATAATGAGTGATGCATTTTTGATTTATTAATACTTTCATTTTAGGATTTTTAATTTTTAATATTACTTTTATGTCTATATTAACATCTCTAGTTACATATGTGACATGATCCTTATGTATGGAGGAATGATAAGTTTTAAAAGAGATTCATATGCCTATTTTTATAAAGGAATCATACATAGCTCCTTTAATTACTACACCTTATCCATCATCAACCTCACCTAATGTACATTCTCTTGAACAAGTTATTATATCAATATTTACGAAAGTGTTTTAATTAGAGCAAAGTTTCTCTAGAGCTAGTCATTCAATGGATTCTTTTACCTTTATTCATGATCCTTTAGAACCTGATACATAATCCTACCCATTACTAATAGGATTTGTATCTCCTAGGCTACCACTCCATGAAAGTAAAGGTGATTCTAAACAACATCTTCAATCATGTCATGCAACATGCTTGGATTAAGCTTACAACGTGATAAATTATTAACCAAGATTTTCCCACAAAACCTCAAATAACATGCTTTAAAATGATTCTAATATATTCCACTCTAGTCAATTAAATCATTAAACCCATTAAAATATCAGTTTCTATCACATTTATCTATTAACATTGGTGCAAAACTATCTTATGCCTAAAATGCTAAACTCAAGAAAGGGTCCAATGAGCCAAGCATTTAATATGTTCTTCAATAAAAATCTATGCTAGCTAATATGACTAATCCTATGGTAGAAAATTAGTTACAAGATATATTTAGATAAATGTTTCTAGTACCACTTCATGAATATATCATGTTCGACAAAATCAAATCTTTTGATGAGTTGTGTTATATGGTCAAAGAATGAGAAATCAAACTCACAGCTCTAAACAAATTTAATTACACACAAAATGCTCCAACTACTATAAATACTAAGTTTGAAATAAAACCAAGATAAAAGGTTAAATATAATGAAATTAATAATGAATCAAAAGTAATAGTCAATGAAGCATCAAAATGACTAAATAAGTTTATGTTGACATCTCCACTAAGCAGACAATTTTCATGACTACCATTGCCTCATCGTGTCTTGTTACATAAATTAATAGAGTGAAATCTCATATATCTCCCTCCACCATTATATATTTATATGAATAAGACTAAAAATAATGGATTCTACAGTAATGATATTATGACTATCATATATGTTTTGGACGTTCTACAAACAAGTGATATAAGCTAAGACATAGGATACAAGATTTTATTAATGACAATACTATTGAGTTAAACACACCCACAAAGAAAAATATACCATATAAAAATGAAAATGAAAATTTTAAAATAATAAATAATCTATTCCAAACCATGACATAGAAAAAATTATAAATAATTCAAAAGCACACCATTTGTACAATGCACATCCTCATCCTTACACATATGGACACCTAATATATGGTATTATTGGTAAATTTATAGGTGAACCAATATCTCATCCTATGATCACATTTTATGATAGTGATATTATTGATGATGATTTAGATAGAAATGCACTCTTTATTTGACCTTATATAAAAAAATAACACATACACAAAAAATAATAAATAATGGGTCAAGTGAAAAAACATGTACAATGACACTTCTTCCCACTCTTAGGTATACAACATAATAATTACATGACACATAAATTTTTTTTGAATCATTTGATGGATGTAAAATAATCTTGGGCATATAATGCTAACTCTTCATGTTATTTCAACAATAATGGATACTTCATTTCAAGTCAACAGATCACAAGGGATTTCTACATGTTATTAGGATTCCCTTGGATACATAAACTCTATGTAGTTCCATCAAACGTACGTCCATGTATCAAATATAAGAATTGTAATTAGGTGGTCAAGGTTTCATGAAATTTATATGAGTACCCTCTATATTAATTGGTATATCTTACTCCACTACCACCACTATAATTAGTTATTGTACCTATTCAAGAGAATAGTGTACATATTGTTGTTGCACTTATGCATGATCTTTATATATAGTCAATTCAAAATATTGTAGTACACCTTGTTATAAAATAACATTCACATGAAAGAGTTATTCATAATTCAAAAATATCTTTATACTACACAATACATCTTATTAATATCTTGGATATTTAAGTGGATTCCACGAAGCCTTATGGATTTTAGACTTACGCATCCTGTAAACTATACTATGAGAGGTGATCAAGATTCTATTACACCTTGTTATAAAATAACCTTTAAATTTTTCATATACCTTAAAAATACAAAAAATTAAAATATTTTAGAAGTATAAAAAATACAAAAACATTCAAAATATTATAAAAAATAAAAATCGTGACCTAAGTATGACTAATTGCTAGTGTACTTATTTACGTATAATATTTATCACATGTTTGGTAGATATCATATTATTTTCAATACACATGAATTTCATGAGATATATGATTGTAATTCAAAATATACATATCTACATGGATTTTTAGATGTTAGACTCCCTTCCTCTGAATGGTCATTCCTATGCTAGGGGCATATTATTTTACATGTTATATTATAATAGGTTATATCTATATATGGTCTCTCTACCTTCTTGAGCCTCATATCACACAAATGTCTTGTTAATTACTCATATATTACATTGTGCTACAAGGATATCTTATTTTAATAAGATGTGACATTAATACATATGAATCTTTTAGAATAGTTTTTTCTTGTTATACGATTCTTTATTATTGTTACTTTATTATGTGATAGGCTACACATTTATTTCTTATTATGTGTGGAAAATTGGGCTTATGTGTAACATATTTATGTCCCCTATTTGTGACATTATTAATGTCATTTTCATGTGGCCCTTGAATTTTTTTGTCTCAAATTTTTTGTCACGAACCGACTTTGTGGCCCCTTTCGAATATTAGATTGTGGCTTACTTTAACATATTTCTTATATCACTTGGATTGATGACAGTTGATATTGTTTTTTTTTTCATATGATTTTGACACAGGTACCTTGGATAGCTGATATGATGTGTTATATTATGGTTGATGCTCATATTGGATTCATTATATCCTGATATGCATATTGCTTACACTAGATTTATTTTATCCTATTTTATGTGTATGTTATTTTAGCTTAGTTACATTATTATATGATATTGATTTAGCATGTTTCAATAATGAGGGTTGATATTGATGACTTTTTTAGTCATTAATTATACCTCACAGGGCATGCATGGGTTCATTATTATTATGATTAACTTTTGCCACTTTTAGCTATAGTTGATCATACTTGATTTATCATTTTAGGTCTAATGATTCGTGTTGAGTTATTATTATTATATTGACAACATTCAGGTATTGATGATGTCTTATTTGGTCGATGTAGGAACCAAGTTACAAGTTAGGATTGACATTGGGTTTAGACATCTTAGGTATATCACAGGCAATCAAGCGGTTAGAATGTCACTCTGACAGGTATATCATGTATTCTATAGTACTGAGCCACCATTGTTATATGCCTTGTGTTATTAATTTTTACCATTATTGGTCTTGACTTATTTTTTTCATGTGGATTTTGATCTTATTCCCTATTTGACATTATTGAGTTTTTACATCAATGTTTCCTCTTACCTATCTTGTATGCTCAGGGTTGTTACCATATTGGGTTATTCTCATCGGATGTCATGAGCATTTAATTTTGAGTTGTATGAGTAGCTTGTCTCATTAACTTGTTTGGTTGATTCTATCTAAGACTGGATTGGGTCTTTTGACCTTAGAGAACATCAGTAAAATCATCATCATGGGAATTAATTATCATTCTTATTCTATCAATTTTTGTTAATAATTACCATTGACCGAATTAAGGACTTTAATAGACTTAAATATTAGTAGTATTGTTATTTTAACTAATTTATTATTTATTACTATTTAATGATTTTTTATTCATTATTATTACTATATTGTCTTAATGGTTTTTCTAATTTTATTATTAAAAACCTTATTGGGTTTATGTATTTTGTTAAGATAGTATTTATTAGTTCCTATCATTTAAAATTTAACCAATGATTTTTTAATGTCTTTAAAATAGATATTATTGTTATTTTATTTTATAAATTTTATTGCTTATATTTTATACCTTTTATTTTATTATTTTACTCTCTTTGACTTGTGCTCTAATGGAAGATTTTATTATTTTTTGAAATTATATAAATATGTTATATATATATATATATATATAATTTTATTCACTTTATTACTTATATATGATTATTATATTATATAATAATAATAATAATATTTTATTATTTTATTCTATCCTCTAAGCATACAAATATATATATATATATATATATATATATATATATATATATATATATATATATATATATATATATATGTATGTATGTATGTATGTATGTATGTATGTAAATGTATATGTATATGTATATAATTTTATTTGATATGGTGGGCTTGCAAAACACATCAGGGAAAAATGTTGACCTGATGGGGAAGAGTTTGAGGACAAACGAGGAGGATAAGGATGGTGATGATAGAGGAGAAGGGAAAGGGAGGTACATGGCATAGGTGAGGAGGATGGGAGATGATATGGGTAGTATGTACGGGAGACTAGAGGATGGCATGTGGTATGGGCACAACTGGGAGATGAGAATCAAAATAGAGAGGACAAAACATGACTGGGGCATAGAGAAGGAGATAACACAAGGGATGTAGGGAAGAAATAGGAAAGTGAGGAGTCGATAGGAAGAGGAGAAGGGATGAAGGGGTATGTAGAGGGAATGAATATGTTAGGAGAGTGGTGTGAGACGTAAGGAAGAGGAAAAATGTAGTGTGAATGGAAGGAGCCATGTCACAGAGAGTAAGGAGGTCAGGGGAATTAAGAAAAAAAGATCTTATTTTTAATTAAATTTATTCCAATGGAGGATTTTGGTATTGATCAATTAGGGAGAGGTGATAGTGAAGGGAGTCTTAGCTAAAAAATTAAATTTGAAAATGGATAATGGGTAGGGGTTTGACTTACTCAACTAAAGGTATTACAACTCAACACTAACCATTGACATTATTGTGCTCTACTTCCAACTGATAAGTCCTTTTTATTTGTTATTTTGATATCTCATTAAATGAGAATGTTGTGGCTATAACCTATATACATTCAAAATTATTTTTTTAGTATAAACTATTATATGAGAATTAGTTAAATTTATTGTTCTCTTCAAACTTGTTCTATCAAACCCTCCACTGGTGATAATTTTATGGTTCATAGAACTGTGTATTTTAGTCATTGTGTTTAGACCATAGTTGTGTTTCATTGGTTTTTATATTTGAGGTAGATTATACCTTGTTAGTGTAAATTCCTATTTTGATTTAAAAACTATTTGGGGTTAGAGAAAACTCAAAGGTAAATGGCTATTGAATATTTATATATGGAATTGCTTAGTTTGTAAATATATTCATTCACATACACTTCTTGAGCTAAACATGTACTAGGGATCTATCAAATTGCATTATACTACATATATGATGTTAATTATGTCTTTGAATTTACCCTATGTTGGTTGTATGTGTATATAAAATTACTCATCCTAGATACTTAGCTATGTAATAATGAGGAGGAACCTAGGTTTATTTAATGTTGCCAAACATTGGAGTTTAGTAGAATGTGTGTGTGTGTGTGTGTGTGTGTGTGTGTGAGAGAGAGAGAGAGAGAGAGAGAGAGAGAGAGAGAGAGAGAGAGAGAGAGAGAGAGAGAGAGAGAGAGAGAGATTGTGTGATTTTGGTCATAGTGAAATAAATAGGTGAAACTTGTATGTTCCTTCCTTACTAAACAAAATAATTATGCTACCACTATTATAATATATGATTAGAGTGGGGTTTTATTAAACTAGTTGGGTTGAAATTTCTAGCCTAGGACTGTTTATTGGGTTCTTCCCTTTTGGTTTAATGTGTTTACTTTTCCCCTGGCTATTTGGATCTATTGAATTATGTAAATAAATTAATGTTTTCCGTACCTAGCTATGTTTAAATCAAGCTAGTGTAAACTCAATTCAAGAGTGTTACATTTTTACCATGTTGGATTGATTGAGTTATGGGGATCAGAAGTTGGATCCCTTGTGTTTAATTAATTTATGCTCAGATAAGATAACTAACTTGGCTGAGTATTATGGTTCTATGTGACTGGATTGTTACATTGTCCTTATTGATAGTTTTGTTAGTTTTTTTGGTGGCTTAATATTATGTGTCTATTTCTTACCTCACCCAAGTACCTAGTTGCCAAAACCCTCCACCAAGCAGATGGTTGGGGGTAGTAAGGGCTAATTATGGATGGGCTCATAGGGCTATTTTTTAGGGGTGTTCTTCTCACTTTATTTGTACTTATTATTTGTTATACCTAGATTGCATATAGGATTTTACTCTCATTCATGCCTGTCTATATATTATGTTAGATCAATGGATTATAGATAATTACTCACTTTATGTGATAGTTCATATTATTCCGTTATGTACTTTTGTAATATTGCTAATTTTAAATATGGACATTATTTGATATGTTCTAGACACTGGAATTAATCTTGATGATAGTTATATGGTTCTTATATATTCAACCAACTATAATTATTTCTTCATATTGTTGCATGCACGTGTTTTAGTGACATGCTTTTGGATTTTGAGTAGGCATGCAATTATGATAAAGTTATTATTGGAACAATGGAATTTCAGTGTCTTTAACCTTGAATTATATGACAATTGAGATGGTGTTGTCTTATGGTATACTAAGACATATAGAGGTTTTGGATTTCCCTAATGGATTTGTACTTATGTATTTAAAGGTGGTGATAAATATTATCTGTTAATGTTTTCATGGCATGGGATGCCTATTTAAATTATGTACTTAACTCATTGTTATGATAGTAGCATGATGATAGCTAACTATATTGGGAGGTATTTTTATTTTGGAATATGTTGGTAATGGGTTAGACTTGGGATTAAATCCATAGCCATAGATAAGTGTTCAAACTATTATTTGATTAAAGGCATATTCTTTGATGTTATTTTATGATGACATTTATCATTTTATGGTTGCATGGTTATAACCTTAACTGAAATAAATAGTTATATTTGATAATGCAATCAGTTTACCATAGTGTTCTAAGACATTCCTTATTGGTAGCATGTTTATAATCATGATGAGAATAAGATGTAAATAATAATGCAATTAGTCTCTTGATTTTTTCAAGCAATATGTTCTCATTACTATACTATAGTAATGAATGTTTTTGGTTGTAATGTCATTTTAAGTGAGCTTACTTCCATTGCTTAAGCAATGAAGTAAGCTAGATTAATGAGCTTCATATATGGATCCATATTATGGATTATGGATATAACATTATCGGTCCTATAGTGAAATAGATTCATGGCATGTTTTTAAAAGCCTATTAAACTAGTTATTATAATGAAATTCTTGATTCTTGGATAATTGGTTATGTGGTCATTATCACTTCCATGAGGATACGTAGTCTTTAATTATAATAGATAGACGTGCTTAAAATTATAAGTGTACCTTGCCAATTAACTTCATGTTATACATTGTGATGTGATTATTA
>JARHVA010000144.1:742500-1145000 GCA_037957365.1 Torreya grandis
ATGATTTTGATTGGAGGTATAAAATAAATTTGGGACACAAAAAGGGGGCCCAATCCTTGGAAACCTCAAAAACAATTAAAAAACCACATTGGACACAAAATAAACTTAAACAACCACATCTAACCTACAAACATCTAGTGATACTTGAACTCAGGTGGAGCTGGTGTAGACACTATTTATAAATTATATAGCACCCTAGTCTTATACACTTGGAAAATACATATCATTGATGTACCTTCAGCTTCTAGACCTTTTCCACTGCTAAAAGGCTTGCATACACTATTTCTCTATGTCTACTTACTTATATTTTAATCTAACCAATGTTATTCTGATGACTTAGACCTTTTATCTTTCCCAGAATGTTATAAACCTTCTTATCTTCTATTTTTGCAAGTTATGGACTTGCATATGTTTTCCAACTACCCAGACACTTGCGTCCTAGTTAGATGCCTATGCCAACACAAATTTCCTATTCTAACACAAGTGTTAATTACCCTAAATTCATTCAATTTGTAAATGAAATGTATACCTATGGTTAGCCTAAGTGATTTTATGCCAGACATTCTCTAAATGGATTGGTATAAATACAAGATCAACTCTAATTCATTCTTCACCTAGCAAAAACCAAAAAATACTCAATCAAACGCTCAAATGAGCAAAGCTTCCCTATTTTATCCTATTTTCATATCAATCATAGGAAAAACATATCTACAAGTTTGAAGTACTAAATGAGCACTCCAAGAGCTATATTTTCCAAGTGACAAGCTAGGTCACTTTTGTACTTGCTTATCCCACATTGCATGATTCAAATACAAGCTGACATGTAGGGGAGAACTATAAAATTCTGAGGCCCTCTTTGGAGTATTGGCTATGTAGGTAGTGCTCATTGAATGAGGGGTCTTTTGGGCAACTCAAAAGTTTGTGCACACTAACCCATTTTTCCTATAGCTACTATGAATATGAAAAAATAGGGTTTTTTCTATTTGTCAAGGAGTGACAGTCCATGACCCAGATTTAAATGTATTAGAGCAAAGGTGGCATAGAATCTAAAAACATCCAAGTGGTCACATCTAGTTTTAGTAGGTATTTCGTACTAGACACTTGCTTCTGAGTTAGATAGTAGTGTTGATGAAACCATCCCAAGTCATTGCAAGTGTCAATGGCTACATAGGTACAATTCCTAGAATTAGGCTACTGATATAGAATCTAGATCTAGTCTACTTTATGCCTATTCTAGATCTAGACTAGTTTTAGCATTAGAACCAACTAAACATCTTGTGTTCATTATCATTGAAATTTATAACATAGCTATACTTTCTATTTTTAGTATATCTTAACATAATAAATTTAGTATATGTTTTATTTGAGTTTTTCAATTAATTGGAATGATTTAGAGATAGTCTACCATCCTTGTGCCCTAGGTTATCTCTACCCCTTTAACTCGAGATTATCCATATCTAGATTTTAGGGTTAAACATTTGGTGAACCCAATTCGTATGAATGTAATTTTTTTTTGATTCCTAGGGTTTCAATCATCTAGTGTCTCAGTTTGTTGTACTTTGTTTTAATTTTTAAATTCTTCATTTTTAAGCAAAGAAACATCTTAATCAAAAAACTTGTTTTCAAATGGAAGATAAATAAACATTGATCACTCATCTTAATAATAACAAGGGCTTAATAGATGATTTTTATATGTTACAAGAGATGAAATTAGTAAGCATGTTAAGGCTAAGGCTTCCTCACCTAGTGATGGTGGATCCTTATATGGTACTACATCTAATTCCATACCAATCAATGTACCTATACATCTAGTGGAGGCATGGATTATGTATTCCAAGGTTTGTTTCTTGAGACTACTATTGCTACATCTACCATGAGGTTACCAAATGATTCAACTCAAATACTGGTTTCAATGCCTATATCTACCCAACCTATGGGTACACTTCCTTTGGTGACTTATCAAATATCCAACCTAAAAAACCAAGTGGTGCAAGCTCCTGTCTAAACTATTAAACTTTTACAAACCAAGGTTACAAATATTGAACAAAAATCTATGGAATATCCTTATGATATTGATTCACAAGAGGTGTTACATAACCCTCTTGTACCCAAAATATATTTACATTGCTTGCCAATTGGTTTATTTGCACCTAAGTTCACATTTTATGATGGCAAGGGTGATCCTTAACAATATATTCAATATTTTTATGTGACATGCCTTAATTATGCCTCTAATGATAAACTTTTGACCAAATTATTTCTAAAGAGATTAAAGTACTATGTTTTAAGGTGGTTCTATGATTTTCCAACTCAATCATTAAATTCCTTCAAAAACCCTGTGCATCAATTTTTGGCACACTTCTCTATTAACATTATCGAAAAGGTTTCCTTTACCCAAATTGTAAAGATCAAATAATGAACCAATGAATCTATTAATGAGAATGTCTTGAGGTACAAGATAATGTTAGCTAAAATGACTAATCCTATGGCAAATAAAGAGCTTTAAGACATATTCAAGCAAAGTTTACTTTCTCCTTTACATGAGTCAATTGTATTCAAAAATTTTAAATCTTTTAATGACTTATACCATATTGCTCATGATCGTGAAATGAAACTTATCTCATTGAATAAACTTAACTATATAGCAAACACACCAACTACATATACATATAATACTAATTTTACTATCAAACCAAGTTATAAGGTCAAACCTCCTAAGCCTAAAAAATTAATAACCACCATAGTTAATATGGTGTCATAACCACCTAATCGACTTGTGTTATTCAATACACCATAAAGATAATTTTCATGCTTACTTAGTCTATTGCTTCATTAATTATGTGGCTTGTAGAGTGTCATATTATATCTCTCCCTCATCCTATATAGGTTGATATGAGTAGACCTCTACCCAAAGGGTATGATGCAAATACTTATTGCGATTATTACCAAGGTCTTGGGCATTATACGAACAAATGTTTTACCTTAAATCATAAGATTTAAGACCTCGCCAATGACCAAAAAATTACATTGATGATTCTCCAAAAGAATTAGATTCACAACCTGGTGACCAACACAAGCATAAAATATTTAACATTCCTTTGTAAGATAATTCTAAGAAATATTTAGAAGTTAAAATGGCATATAATGCACATCCTCCTCCATCTCATTATGAATACCTATTGGATGGGATTATTGGTAATTACACCTGACATACACCTCCTATGGTTCAGAGACCTTATATTATTTTTAATGATAGTGAGATTAGGGACGATGACTCAGATCTTAATTCCTTATTCATTTGAGCATATCTTGATTACCAACCTATACACAGTGTTATGATTTACAATGATGCAAGCGATAACATTTGTACCATGATATGACTTATGCATATGCACTATACAAATTATGATTTACATCCTTCGGCTAAATCAGTTAGAGTATTTGATGGGTCCTCATAACAAGTTCTTGGTGAGATTGACTTACCTTTAAAGGTAGGTCCTACACATGTGGATACTACCTTCTCAGTTATACCTTCCACATGTATGTTTAATATGTTATTGGAATGACCTTGGATACATACACTTCAGGTAGTAACTTATATAATGTATGGGTGTGTTAAATATATTCATGTCAATTAGGTAATTACCATTTCTAAAATTCTATAAGAGTATCCTCTTGAATAATATAAATTTATACCCAGATAATTAATATTATGAAACCTATTACAATTAATATTTTAGAAAAGGGTAAGCAACATAAAATCCCCTTTACCAAGCGGCCAATACTCAAGAGACCATTGCATCAAATATCTACAATGGGTTCCATGGAATCCTCACCTACTACAAACCATATTTAGATATCGAAAGAACCTACACATGTTCCTATTGCTACTATTTCAATGAAAATGTAGACCATCTAGTGGTGGGTTTCAAGAACCCCTACTTCTACTATTTATGCTTCATCACCACAACATCCTATTATACATACATAAAGCATAAAAAATCCTATAACACTAAATATTAAACCTATGCACACTCCTCAACAATATCACCAATTTATTACACCAAGTTCATAATGGAGAGATATATATGAACATCCTTTGGATGAGATCATATGATAGTATTTTACATTCACATATTCCAAAAATACCTAGAAACTCACAAAAACTTTAAAAAGCCAAAAAATTTCAGCATCTACATGTTCCTTTAGCTCCTTGGCATATATGTTGTTGATTCCATGTTGGTAGATGGCATATCATTATTTTTTTCATATACACATGTGTCACACATCTGTTGGGCATGGTACATACATACAAAGATACATGATCTATGCACTTTTGGATGTGGGGTTTTCCCTCTACTCATACCACTAGGATGTTGGGGGCATCCACCTCTATGATCATGATACATCTAGGTTATACCATGAAGTCACTTTACATTATCATGTTTGAGTTCATATATGTAATTACACATGCATTTATCCATGATTATATATTTCACAATGTACTTGATATATTAGGCACTTAACATTCTTTGCTAACACATATGATCTATGGACTAGTGTACTATGTTTACATTGGTTACTTATGACTTCTTTCACGTACTTATTTGAGTGTCTTGCCTTGCTATTATCTTACTTATTTGAGCATTTGAATATACTCCATTGTTTGTGGCCCCGTGCCTTTGTTTGCCTCTTTAACATTTAAATATTTCATTGTTTATTATATTTTGACATTTGAATATGTCATTCTTACTTTTGTGGATATTGAAATAAGTCATGTCCCTTCAAGTGTGCAGAATTTGAACATGCCCCTTGTTTATGGTATCCTTATATCTTTGTCTCTTGTTTTTTTTTTTGAGTGCTCTTATGTTTGTGCTTGTTTTCTTGTTGAGATTATACTATTACTATATTTACATTTCCATGATCTATGTCATGTATCTTAGGAATTGGTGTGATCACATTCTTCATTCTTTAATGATTTCTCTACCTAGACATTTTCCTTCTATATACTACATGGTAAATTCATAGTTTACATGGTTATCTTATCCTTTTGAGGTAAGGTAACTATCGGTTACTACTTTCCCTCACCTTAAAAGGGTGGACATAATAGTGGGGGCATGCCAGGAGACATGACTTACACATTACTTTAAGGATTCATATTATAGTAGAGGCATGCTTTAGAAATATGTTCTCCACACTTATTCAATATTCAACATACCCAGATTATAGTGGGGGAATATTTTATAAACATGTTCTCCATAATTATTCAATATTCAACATACCCAAATTACAATGGGGGCATGTTTTGGAAACATGTTCTCCACACTTACACCAATTCTTAGTTTCAGATTATAGTGGGGGCATGTTTTGAAAACATGTTTTCCACACTTACACAATTTTTAAAATTGATGAATTTGCATACTTATATGATTCAGATACACATTTGTGGTGGAATTATATACATTGATACCATTTTTATGCATAATTTCAACATGAGACATATCTAAGGTGCATATGATATGCAATGTGCATCTAATATTTCAAAATCAAATCAATTTTAGATTTCAAACACTTTTAGGGACTTTCATCACCCACCATGTTATACTTTTATGAACTATATTGAGCCAATCTATTGCAATAATTAATTCAATTTTTGGTATGGTTGAGGTGATTAAATCACTTAATATTTATAAGTTTATAGGTTGGATTTGATTACATCATCTGACTTCACCAATTTTATAGTGTGAGTTGACTTGGTTCACTCACACTCACTAGGTTATAAGTATGCTTGGGTTGCACAATTGAGCTAATCTCAATTGTTAGGTGGAAACTCATATTTTATCCAAAGTTGGGGGCATGTGTCCTCCAATATCTCTCCATATCTTTAGATATATGCACTTTTCAGATTTTATATTTTTTCCTAATCTCAATTTTACTGATTCATAATGATACATATTTCAAATCAAAAATTTAAAAGGCAAGATAGTTGCATCAATACATAGGTGTACTCCTAAACCTTGTTATATTTTATTTTATATAATTTTAATGCTTTCAATTTTAGATTATATGCATTTATTATATAATATAACATGATATTGGTTATAGGTCAGTCACCAATAAAGCACTCAAGTTGGACTCAAGCAAAGACAAGGTACATTATAAACACCCAAGTACACATTTCTTTTCCTTTAAATTAATAATTTTATTAGTAGATTAAGGGGGGGGGAATGTAGACACTATTTATAAATTATATATCACCTCAATTTTGCACACTTAGAAAATACACATCATAGATGTACCTTTAAGTTCTATACCTTTCCCACTGCCAAAAGGCTCACATACATTATCTCTCTATTTTTAATTGATTATATTTTAGTCTAATCAATGTTATTCTAATGATTTGGACCTTCTACCTTGCCCAATGTTATAGACCTACTTATCCTCTATTTCTACTAGTTTTGGACCTGTACCTATTTTCTAACTGCTTGAACACTTGCATCCCATTCAGATACCTACGATGACATAAATGTTCTATTCTAATGTAAGTGTCTAGTACACTAAAGTCATCTAATTTTTAAATTGAAAATATACCTATGGTTGGCCTAAGTGATTTTATGTGATATATTCTCCAAAGGGATTGGTATAAATATAATATCAATCCTCATTCATTCCTCACCTAGTACATACCAAAATCACTCAATCAAACACTCAAGTGAGAAAATCTTCCTTATTTTCTCCTATTTTCATATCAGTCATAGGGACAACATATTTATAGGTTTGATTTACTAAAGGATCATTCCAAGAGCCATATTTTATAAGTTACAAGATAGGTTAATATTGTACTTACTTATCACACATTATATGATTCACACACAAGCCAATACATATGGAAGAACTATATAAATTTGAGGCCCTCTTCGGAGTATTGGATATGTAGGCAATTATCATTAATAAAGGGGTCCTTGGGGTAAATCAACACTATGCAACAACTAACCCATTTTTACCATAGTTACTATAAAGATGAAGAACTAATGTTTTACTATTTGACAATGAGTGATAATCTATGACCTAGATCTGAATGCACAAGAATGAAGGTGACACAAAACTTAGAAACATCCAAGACGTTTCATCCAATTTTAGTAGTTATTTCATACTAGATACCTGCATATGAGTTAGATAATATCATTTAGGCAACCATATTAGGTCAATGTAAGTTTCCATGGACACAAAACTAAAATTTATAGAATCAGGCAACCGATCTAGAATCCAGATCTAGTCTACTTTCTACCTATTGCAGATCCATACTTACTTTAACATCAGAACCAACTAAGTATTTTGTGTTCATTATCATTATAATATCTGCATTGCTATACTTTCTATTTTTAACACATCTCAACATAATAAATTCAATATATGTTTTATCTAAGTTTTTAATTAATTAGCCTACTTTGACGATAGTCTACCATCTTTGTGCCCTAGGCTATCTCTACCCCTTTAACTCTATATTCCCCATAACTATGTTTTAGGGTTAAACAACTAGACACAAACAACCCCTTTAACTAACCCATCTAAATATCATTGATGACTAGCCTACCTTATTTAATGAAGATGTTTGGCCAAAACCCATTTGGTCAAAAGACCCATGTGGAATAATATGTCAAAGTGGTGGGCCAACTTATCCCATGTGCAAGTTGACCAGATATATGGGATAATATTGTTATTTTCTAAAATATAAAATATGCTAACCTACTTACTACATAAGTAAGATTAATAATATGGTATTATTGTTTTTACACCAACACCCCCATTATGTGCAACTTAGGGAGTTTATACAAAAATAAGGCTAATCCTTTAAAATGGGTCTAAAAAACTAGGCATGATGAGGTATCCATATACAATACAAGTAAATAAATTCTCTAGAATAATGATATACACCACAAAGATCTCTTAAAAAAATAGAATAATAATATAATAATATGAAGGTGCTGAGATGTGCCATAAGGATACCCCAAGAATGCAGTACACAACACCCCAATAAATAAGTACAACAACACCCCCCTTAATGTTGAATCAGTTGGAGTAGATGACAAATATAAAAAAATATAGTAGAAGGTGAAAGGAAAATTGTCATAGGGTTATTTTTATAAAAAAATGGAGATAAAGTGAAATTAATCTAATTAAGAAAAATATTTGAGTAAATTTAGAATGTATAATATATGCAATAATTACACATGACTGATTTGAAACTTTTTATTTTTAGACATATGTTAAAAGAGGAAAGTACTAAAGATGAAGGATTATAATAGAGATTATGTAATTAACTTTGGGACCATGTGAGGTCATTGTGAATCAGGAACGTGGCTCCATTCTACACTAAGACAAAACCACTCTATTTAGATAAGGCTAGCCTGCGGTTATGTCTATAGGGTGCACTAGTGTCCACTATGGTATTTTCTCTCTATGAAAGTTTTGATTTGTGCACTTTAGCTTGTAGATCTTGTGTGTATAAAAATGTCTTAGATTAATTATAAGGGCTATTGTGTACCTTCTTCACTCAAAACCCTAAATCAAATGATTAGAGGGACACACCAATGTAAAATAGGGAAAATAGGGTTAGGGGATAAATTTTTGATTAATCTCAGCACCCTGTGTGTTGAGCTCTACCTACATACCAATACTTCAAAGAGGGATCAATCTTCATATAGTTATTTCATGCTATGGTGGTGTATGTAAAATACTAGTGAAATTCTATATGTTAGTGCAATCATAGTGTGATTAGGTGCTTGCACAATGAATTATGACCTTACTAGTGTAATTAGATATAACTCTAGGTTTCTTGGGCTGTAGGAATTGACAATTGGGAAGAATAGGTAATTTCTTCTTAATGTGCAGTTAGATAATTTTGAAAATTTTCAAAATAGAAGCCTCTAGTGAACATATGAATAAAAGATATTTTTATATAGTGATCCTTTTGAGATTTATTCATATTGGGATTGAAAAATGTGTGAGATGATTTATTGAGATAAAATTTTAATTTAAGCAACTAGCCATTATTTGGTAGGAGGATGAAACCAAAAAATTTGGACACTACCGACCAATGGGATTGTCCCAAAAACATAATTTTGCCTAAGGAGCAAATATAATCAAAATAGAAGTATGAATAAATAAAGGGATAATATTAGGCTATTTAGAATGAGGAATAGGAAGGATTAGTATCGAATTTTATTTAAGGTAGAGGTATAAGAAAAATAATTTAAAACTATGGATTTTAGCATAGGTTAAGTATGCATAGGGGATGGTCAAAATTGTATTATTTTAGCATTAAATGTTAAATTTAGTGACTATATTTATTCATTTTATTCTATTAATATATCAAAGTGAAATCACTAGATTAAAAGGAAGATAAATATAATTGATCTTACATGTGTTGAGTAGGCTTGGATGTAAATATCATGCTAAACTGTGCTTCATGAAAACTTGTAATGAAACATATATAAATTATACCTTACATAGGATAGGAATATGAAATTAAAGACAAGAAACTTATTTATCAAATAATAAGGAATGAATACATCTATTCACGTATGTGAACCATTTGTGTTTTCTAGTGTAAAACTAGTGACTAAAGAGGGTGGAACCCTCAAAGATTTCATTTTATTGAGACACTTGGATTGGACTGTAAGTTCCCCAATCCTTATTGGTAGAATATTTTGTGCTTAAAAAATAAATATGCACTTGAATTTATCATTTCACAAATTTAGGTAGTACAGTAGCCTTGAAACCTTATATGAATTCCAATAGATCATTTTAGTGAAAAATTGGTGCAAAAAGTTGAATCAATCACTGCAGAAATAATAAGGTTCGTTCTAATGAAAAATTGGTGAAAAATAATATGATATTATTTTGATGTATAAAACATAGAGAATAACATGAATTTATATTACTTATATATAAACTAGTGCAAAAATGTGAAATAAAGTGATCATGTACTGCTGACATGCTCCCGATCTAATATCTAGGTATATTTAATTATGGTAAATGAGTAATGTTAACTAAATATCTGAGTAAAAACTAGAACACATGCCACACATGATGCCCCTAATTTGAGAAAAATATATGATAATATTGTGTAAAAATATAAAAAATAATTTTTAAGTAACCACCAAAAATTATTCTGTAGATCGAGTATAATTATGAAAAATATAGAAAATGTTGTTTTTGACTTTTGGGATGAAAGTGCATTATTTTGGAAAACCACAGCGTGCACTATTATCGAAATATCATGGTGATATTTGAATAAGATTTATGGGTAAAAACTAATTATGCATTTTTATCAATTGAGTAACCAATGCCTTTTGTCTATGTAGTGGGTTGTTATAGCTTAGTCTCTAAGATAAGACACTATGTATGCCCCTTCTTTTGAGCAGAGTTGTGAATCCTGCACAATAATCTAGATCAAAATAATTTTTTTTTATGTAGATGATGTTATATAAATATTGAAATGTGGAGTAATGATGATAAAATTATAGATCATGGTATCATATTGATAATCTAAGAAAAATAACAATTTATGGTACATGTAGAACCAATCATACATAGTGTCATATATAGATAAATATTAGAAATTAGGTACACAATAAATAAATGATCATATAATGAGTACTTTAAATTGATATAAAAATACTTATGTAAAATCATGATATTGATCATATCATTTAAAAATGGGAAGATGCATGATATCCATCATGGCACGAAAAATTAAGCAAGCAATAAAAAACAAGACTCATAGCCATGACGCATACACAAATAGCACACATAAAATCACACAAAACACATAATAAAGCCAAGGTGATGCATACAAGAGACATGCTAAAATGTCATTCATGCACATAGAAACACACAATAAGGCTTAGAGGCATAAATAAGGATGTTCAAATGTCCACAATTTAGAAAAATGAATACATACAAAACATGAAGCAAATAAGTAAACATGATAAACATGCATGGGTAAGTGAAATTGATATACATAAGCAATTTATAACATGAGTATATTCAACAACTTAGGTTTTCAGTAAGATAACAATGTGAAAATAAGTGAGCAAATCTGGAAAGATGTGCACAATGTAGTATAATATAGTAGGAACAAAAGGGATAGTCATAGAGTGATAAAAAATGAGTGAAAGATACCCCTAGTGAACTTACTATGATGAAAAAAAGATGTATAAGGCTTGTGAGTATTTTGGATCTGATATATTAGAGCATGTGTTCATTGGGACAAAAATGATGGAATTGGACAAGAGTGCAATTCATGACTATTTGAAAAAGAGTGGTTTTGTTTATGTAAAAAATTTTAGGTCTGAGATAATATCACCACTTGAAACTACATTTGAAAGTGACTACACATATTTTTTAATTCATTCAATTACACTTATGAAGCATATTTTATATAAAACTGGATATAGATAAGTTCTATATATACCGAAGTATAAATCAACAAATATAAATGAACTACACATCATGCATAGGTCTTGATTTTGAATTTTTTTTTTGTATTTTTTAATATATATAATTGAAAAAGGAACATACTAAATAATGACTCTGAAAGAGCCTCACAATCAATATGTCTTGTATTTAACATAAGAAGGGTTATCTCTCACAAATGGAAAGTATCATGCCACTGTGAAGTAACTAGTCTCAACTCATAATATTAAAACTGATCTAGATATATAACATAAGTGCCATTATCATGATGATAATCTATATTATGCTATGTATTTTGTTTATCATGGTGGGTTTTAAGACTCTTCAGAACCCATTGTTTAGTATGAGAAATTTGTGTTGGTGTTCTTTATAGACCACTCATAATGCCTTGTAATACCAATCTTGGATGTGCTAGAGTAGAAAGTGGATTTTTAGAAGATACAATTCCGATTATGTGGATTTTAAAGGACATGTCCCCTTGGAAATTTGATCACTTGTTTCAAAAATTTATGGATAGGTTGAACCTTTTTAGGTTTAATAACTATTATATGCTATGTGATTATAATGACCTTTGGTTAGAGGGAGTACTCATATGGAATACCATGAATAATGATAACCTCATTAGAAAAAATAAATTTTAAACATTTGTGTATTGTAGAATGTACTACACAAAGCTAATGAATCCAAAGAAGTACCAATTACATATCAAAGACTCCTACACTAGGTAATACTATAAACTTGTTGGCCACATGTGTTAGACCAACATGTAGTAGTAACGTGATCTCATTGATAGAATTATGAACATGTCCATTGAATCCCTTGATTACTATTGTTATAGGAAGTATATTTGTATCTATGTATCTCAAATGAGAGATAAGTGTGTTAGTCACATATTCACACTTGAAACATTATCAACCATAACACTTTGTATAAGTTTATGATCAATGTAAGCTTGAACAAACAAAGAGTGTAAATTAAAATCATCATCTAATATTTCATGTTTTTTGAATGTTATAAGTGGTCTAGATGACACTTAAACATGATATGTACCAATAATTCCATTAAAAGTATGTTGTGCCTCTATATGAGGATGATAAAAAACTGGTGGAGGATGTGCATTATATATGTAATGCACTTCTGATTTATTGACTATTTATTGACCTATATGCTTAGGAAAAGGATCAATGAATATCTTCATTGTTATATTTTCACTTGTTTTTACCTTTGTACTATCGATAAATGCACCCACACCAATGATGTTATCATTTATAAAATCATGTATCTTATGTCTCATATTATTCATCTATTGGTAGTATGTCGTGGTGTTCTATGAAAATAAAAAAAATATTTTGGTCAAATAATTTTTGAATAGGTTTACTCATATCAACATATTTAATGGTAGGGAGTGATATGATGTGACATTCCAATAATTTTTGTAACACTTTGTAGGGAGATTATGGAAAGTTGGTAAATTGTCTCCTTGGAGGAGTAGATTTTGTAATACATTGAGTACATTCATTAATTACATTGAACATTGTATTTGGATCACTCTTATTTTCACTTGGCCTCACCTTGTATGATGGCTTAGATTATTTGAATTACAATTAAAAACTAGGCTGGTTACATGCTTTAGCTTATTCATTGGGAACAACTTAACCACTCTTTCCAAAACTGTGTGACATAAATCCATGAATGATAAAAACTTATTAAACATAATATATTCATGTAGATATAGAATAAAAATCTATTTGAATACGTCTTTCAATTCATTACTTGTCAGAGGATTCATCATCTTGGATAACATGGTCTTATACCGTAATACATATTCTGCGATAGGCTCATTGGATTATTGTTCGAGCTGAGAAATCTAAGCATATGAAATATTTTCACTTATGTTAAGTGATAAATGTGCAAGGAAAAAATCTACTAAATAATTGAATGCATTAACTAATTGATATGATAAATTGTGAAACCATATTAGAGCATATTCTTTTAAACTTCTTGGAAACAACTTAGTCAACAATCTATCATTAGATGTATAGTCCAAATAATGTGAAATGATCTCAAATGTTGATTGGGGTTACCTTTTCCATCATACAATGTAATATTAAGTGATATAAACCCAAGTGGTAAAGGATATCAAAGATTTTATGTTTGCACAGTCCATAAATTAACAAGTGATCTTTTCTAGAAGAAATTGTGTCTAGTTTTGATCTTCAAAACCAAACATAGTTTCTTCCAGAAAAGATCACTTGGTAAAAGATATGCTGAGCTAATGGAGTATGTAGTAAATTCTATGAGTTAAGTGTCTGATTAGGTTTTGAATCACCTTTTTCCAAAAGTAACACCTTAGTTTATAGAACTGCAACAATTTTCATAAGGGATTGTACATCAAGAATAAAATGTGTGCTAACCAAAGGTGGTGTAAAAAGTGACTGAGTAGGGATTGGAATATTGATATGATGAAACCCTTGGGTTTCCCCCATAGTAGATGTTGGTATAAAATTTATATTTAGTGATGCAAAGATATGTAGGGAACCCATAGGAATAGAAGTCTCAAATGATTGGCCTTCAAAGACTTTCTTTATTTTCTCTCTAACAATTTCTTAAAACATATCTTACATATCTTCATTCTTTGAAAGATACACTATTAAATATGTTTTTTTGGTATCTTGAAATGTACTAGTTGGTTATTTCATTGTGTTTTCATCAACTGAAATCTAAGTTTGCCCAACTTGAGTGCCTTTTAATCTAACACTTCTTTTAATAGAGGTAGAAACAACTTTCCTAGATTGCATAAAATGTAAAATAGAAACTTGATAGATGGATATTAACAAAGAGTTTATCAAATGTAAAAACCCTATTAAAAAAATTGGAAAAAATTAAAAGAAGGAAAGAAACCCTAGAAACATAAATGGTTAGGGTTTTACAATATTCAATAATAAACGGGTTCACCAATGTGTTTTATCAAAATTAGAGATTAAGTGAAATTAATCTAATTAAAACAAAAAATTGAGTTAAATCAAAATGTCTAATATATATATATATATATATATATATATATATATATATATTATTGGTTTTAAACTTTCTATTTATAGATATATGTTAAAAGGGAAAATACTAAATACAAATAACTTAGCTAGTGTTCAAATTTGAATGACTACAACAAAGACTATAATTAATTGTGGGACTGTGCGAGGTCACTCTGAATCATGATTAGGGCTTTGTTTTACTCTAAAACATGGCCACACTAGTTGAACAAGGTTGATCGACATTGATGTCTGTAGGGTGCATCAAGCCCACTAGGGTTTTTTCCCTCTATGAAAGTTTTGATTTATGTGCCTTTACTTGTAGATATTTTATGTATACAAATGTCTTTGATTCATCAGAGATCTATTTTGTGCCTTATTATTCACTCAATATCCTATTTTAAATGATATGAGGGACAAGCCAATGTAAAATGTGTAAAAATGGGTTAGGGGTTGAAGTTGTGATTGACCTAAACACCTCGTTGTTGAGCACTACCTAGATACCAATACTCCAAAGAGGGATCAAACTTCATATAGTTCTCCTATGCTAAAATGGTGTGTGTGAAATACTAATAAAATGATATACGCTGGTGTAATCTTGGTGTGATTATTTTATTAAACAATGACTTGTGACCTTACTGGTGTAATCAAACCTAGCTTTGGGCTTTTTGGGCTGTAGAAACTCAAAATTGAGACTTAGATAATTCTGGCAATTTGAAAAATAAAATCCTTTAGTGAACAAATGAATACAAAATGTATTTCTATAGTGATCCTTTTGGGATTTATTTGAATTGGGATTGTAAAATATGTGAGATGATCCATTGGGAAAAAAATTTAATTTGAGAAATTAGCCATTATTTGGTGGGAGGAATAAACTAACAAATTCATACACTACTAACTAATGGAATTATCTTGAAAGCATAGTTTTTTCTGAGGAGTAGAGAAAACCAAACTAGAAGTATGAATCAACCAATGTATGAGTTTAGGTTGTTTGGAATGAGGAATATGAAGGATTAATATCAAAGTTTCTTTAAGGTCATTTGCATAGAAGTATAATAAAAACAATTTAAAATTATATAATTTTTCATAGGGGATGGTCACAAGTAATTTTTTTTAGCATTAAATGTTAATTTTAGTGACTTCATAGGGTTATAAAAATATATCAATGAATAATAATATCAAGGATGAAATATAAATAGGGAGTATAATGTAAGCATCTAACTATCATTACCATTAAATACATCACTTAGGTCCCAAAATAACAACAATCAAATGTTAAGGCTACCATAAATCACTTCACCTCAATTTGAAATGGTTAGTCTATCGAAGAATCCATCATGAAGATGAGATTTTATCCAAGAAAGGAACACTACTAGGAAGTATGATAGGTATGGAAATTTAGTTAATATATGAAGATCATCGATACAAACCATGCAAGGAAATTATCGATGTTGCCAAAATTGATTTAAAATCCATTTGAGTTGAACATGAATGTGTTTTACCCTATATTTGATTAAAAAAAATTGTATTGTATCTAATAGGTGTAAAACTAGAGTATATTAGAATGTTAAAGATGTACAATAATTAACAATTTTGATTTTGACGATTGTTAAAAATAAAAAAATGCTATTTTTGGAAAACACTTGGAAGAAAAAAACTTAAATTAAGATTTTAGTTGACTATTTTTAGATATCAGACAATAAAAATTAGCAAAAGAGGTGACTATGCATTCTCAAAATAAGGAACAAAATAAGAGACTATTTCTAGATAGGTCCGCTATAATTGGAAAACTATATAGGTTGTTTGAGTCTGTTGACCACAGACTTATCCCAATTGACTATGACTAAAAAAATTTCATTGAGCCTTATATGCTTGTGTTTTTTTAGAAAGATAAGATATCATGATTCATATTATGCTACACAAAATTCACTATTTTCATTTTTTAACTTTGAAACCTAAGGGCACTTTCATAGCTTGAAAACCTAAAAAAATTGAGGGGAGTGTAACGGGTTTAACTAACCTCAATCATCTTGTTGATGATTTATCGCTACCTATATATCCAATACTTCAAGGAGGAAAATAACACCGATGTGGTTATCTTACTTAGAGTGAATGTGCAATCATTCTTCTTGACTATGTGTATGCATCTAGAAAATGACTTTGATACTTGACAATGATAGCTCTTGAATTTCTCTAGAATTCTCTAGACTTGGCTTATGACTTCTCTTTGTGAATGATCTTTAATTTTGAGATAATAAGCTATATTTATTCAATGTAAAATAGTGTAAAATATTGAACCAAGTGAATACCAGGTAGGGGAAATTAATGGCATTTGGTATTATTATAGGTGGACCTTTTGGTAATTTACTTTAGCCAAACTTATCAAATGTGTGAGAAGACCCGAAAGAATGACTTAAATTTTGAAAACCAGACATTATTTGGCACAGGATGTGACTGACCTAAGTGGACTAGAGTGAGACAATGATCATATCTGTGTAGGCTGCGCTTGTCCTGAAAGATTAGGGACACCTATCTTGAGATGGAGATAGTCCAAGGGTGATTTTAAGTAGCTTGACCACCTATCTTGTGGAGTGGTTTATAATGTGTCATATGGTGTATTTGTTCATAAGTCATGTGGTTTACGTAAATTATCAAATTAAAAAAGAATAAAGTATACATTGTGCATAGAATTAATATAAAATGGCATTAAAAAAAACCAGCATCTGATCTCTATTTTTTAGAATTATTTTCCTTTACAATTAATCACTATATATAGACCTTACATAGCTTTGGTGCTTCACATTCTATCCTTTCAATTCTAGCTCAAAGAATTCTTTTTATATCATGCAATCTTTTGAAATATATACATAAGCCAAATACATATAAAATGATATATGTTATACATCACCCACTTATCATGCATATACACTTTACAATTTTATAGTCCTATTCTACTACCAACACTTTCCTAGACTTAAATATTTGTCTCATTTGAGACAAAGTTACAGGAGTTGCCTATTTTGAGGGGTTGGTCTAAAAACATTATTTTCGGTAATTGATCAAATTTTTTAACTAGTTTGCACTTCTTGTGCACTACTTAGCTACCCCTTTAGGTTTTAAACTAAATAGTGTACCAATCTACAGTGCTTGAAGCTTTTTAATATATTTTCATAACTAGAAGACCACCTTTTATGCTTTTTAAACCATCCTAGCCTCACTCCTAATATTTAACGCATTCCCTACTTTAAACAATTAAAAAATCTACAAAATTATTCTAAATGTAGACCTCACATTACCTCAAGAGAATGTGGAGGCATAAATTTTGTTTTTGGAACTAGAGGAGGCTATGAAGGTGGTGTTGATGGAAGTTTTGTTGATGTAGTCTTACTTGAAGATTTTATTGTCAGAGGCACGTGCTACTATTGGATTATTAGCTGCATAACTTTGGTGGATTTTCATTGTTGGGGATCTTGTTAGGGTTTGTTAGGTGGGATTAATTGAGGTTCATAGATGACTTCTATGATAAAATTATCCAAATTGGAAAAGTCCTTATTGAAAATATTCCAATAGATGAATACTTCCCACTCTATACTAATCGTAGTGCTCAAGGAAACTTGGCACAACATTAGGTTTTGAATGCCATTATCCTCTATAATCATGATGGTGGACATACTATTTGACAATTTCTATTGAATTTATTATGCCAACCCCTCTAATCTTTTTGTGTGCCTCTATGTTTGAATGTCAATAAATGTATTACACTAAAACTCATTTTTCCAAGTTTGAAGCTTCTCCATCACATTATCTCTCAAATCAAGAGACCCCTTTAGTGCAACATCTAGTTGTTTAAATGTAGATGATTGGACCCCATTTCTAATTTGGGTTTATTATCCTTGACAAAATTTAGGTTGGATCCACTCCATCTATTGTTTAGATATTGCTTCTTGTTGCACATGTTTATAGCCACGTGTTGAGCTTGGAGCACAATAATTTCCAAGACTTATATTCCTCAAGGAACTGAAATAAAACTTATGTTTCTAAATTCAAGTTCTAACCTTGAATTTGAAGTTATTTTAACTTTCATAGAGTGAGGTAGTATTTTTAACATAGGATAAAATGGCTATGAATTGCTTCTCCTCGAACATGACTTAGTAACCCAATACTTTAATGACTAGTGTAAGGCACATATCATCAATGATATTTCTATCCTTATTGGGACAAAGGTGTAATTATGAATTTTATTGGTTAAGTTAGGTTACATCATGTTATAATTTATATGCCTTCTATGAAATTGATTCATGGAATACCATAACTCCCTCAATTTGATTTGGTAGGGATAATTTGGTCACATCAAATGATGCTTCGTATGATACCATGGATAAAGCTAGTATAAAATTTGTAATTGTTTTTGGTGCTATCTAGTGTCAAATTTTTGGCACAGGGGGTTTGGATGTCATCCTCCATGTCAATGGTCTTGGGACATCCCATAGCCAATGAATATATATCAGACTATGTTGTAAGGCTTTTTCTTGTGTGCCTCACTAGGTGAATCTATAGCATTACACCGTACTAGATGGTTGTTGAGATTTAGATGTTTACACTTATTTACTATCCTCTACTTGTGGTTGGAATATGACTTCAACCTTATTATTTTTCTCTTTCTCCTATTAAGATGTGGCATTTTCCTCTACTTGTGCCTTGGTTATTTCCTCGGCCTTTTTTTATTCTTCATTCCTACTTTCGTAGGGCCTCTTTTTTTTATCTTCTTTTTTTGTGGTTCTTATTTCAGCCTCAACCCTTTTCTATATACCTATTGCACTTCCTTTTGTGCTTATTCCTTGTTATTTTTCACAGTTTCTTCTTCTGCTCTTCTTCTTTATCATTCTTCTTTTTTTACGTAGGTTCTTATTCTACTTGTTTATTTTATTTCTATTATTCTTCCTAGTTTTTTGTATAGTATCTTATTATTTATTCTTCTTCCTCCTCTCCTCATTCATTCCATTATTTTCTACTTCCTTTTATGCCTTCTCTTACATTATTTTATATTTCATAGCCTTATGTTCTACTATGATGTCCTCATGCACCTATGGTTGTTCTAGATATTGATGCCTACTTGATTTATATTCATGTGCATGAGTGGGGGAATTTGGAGAGGGAGATGGAGGGGTTGATGGGGAGGCATGAACTACTGAATCATGAGGGGAAGAAGAAATGGAAGATGTCAACATTTTGCTCCTATGAAATGACACCTTTGATCAACCAGGTGGAATGAAAACCTTATTCAAGTGTTTGTGTGTGCAAGTCATCTCAATAATCTATCATTCCTATGATTTCTATTCTTTAGACTCTATCTCCTTCACCACTTGTGGTGAAATAAAGGAGCTCATGCACTCTACGATGGAGAGAGAGGTGTTCAACATTGAATATGATTTGGGTCCATGGATTAGTGGTTATTGAGGACTCTCATGGTGAGTTTCACCTTGATCTACCCCCCTGGTTGTTGTTTGTTTGTTTGTGGTACTAAAGATCATAACCCTGATTATCCTTAGAAGATGCTTGTTGTTCTGCATTTTCTCTCTCCCTCCTCTATGATATTTTCATTGATGATTGACTCAAGGGGTGTGGGAATGTTAGCCATTATCCTTATGGAACATTGTTGTACACTTATTTCCAAAATAAAGTTTATTTTTCTTCTTATTTGTGCCTATATATTCCAACATATATTTGTAGACTTTATCTTCGATGACACCAAGCTGCATGAGATCATAATTTGCAATAATATTCAACACATTTGCATCATTAAGCCATATATTGGTGCTATGATTTTTTCTCTTTGGTGGTGGAAGTGGTGTTCTCCTCTACATCAATGCCTTACATTTTACCATAATAGTTTTTATTGGACATATAGAGGTCTATAAAGGTTCATGTGCTTCAACTTATGGTTGTATCAGGGGTTTATGTGGAAATGACTATTGTGAACCTAGAGGAATAGATCATAAAGGTTAGACAGTTCTAGAATCTAGAAGATTTATATTGCATGAATTTTACATGTGCATCCAACATGGTGATGAATAAGAGAAACAAAGTGATTAATACCTTGGGCAATTCATGGACTCATATTTTAATCCCATCATTTAGCTTCGTAAAGAATTCATGTTACCCTACATAATGCAAGATGTCTTTGGGTACTCAAGGGTTTAAAATTATCAGACCTTTAACTTCCACACACAAGGACTTAAACTAGGATAATTACTCATAATATTAACCTATCTTGGTCCATGCAATGTTGACGAAATTAGTCATAGGCCAAAATTTGGCATCAAGTGTAATGTACCATCATGGGACTTCCATTATGTGAAATAAATATGTAATACAAGGAAATAGTATTAGAAATAATGTGACATGACATTGATATCCTTATCAATACTTTTGATAATCTTGGAGACTAGGAAATTAGGCTAGTTAAAGTTCTCATTTAGTGAGACAATTCAATATGCAATATCAATGACCACTTTGGTAACTTGTCTCACACTTTTTTTGATCTACCAAAAGTGATTGGTAATACATCCAGACAATTCTGTTATGACAACATCATTCACTAAGTCGATAGGGATCCATTTGGATTCCTAGAATACTTCTCTTTAGTGTCAAAGTGAATAGGATGGACCTTGGTTTTATACGGCATGAGGTATTTTCATCATGCTAAAATTCATGTTTCCCCCACCATTGTTACAATGTTAATGATTATGGTCACATCCTTGGATAGATATAATGTTCCTTTATTATAGTGGCTTAACAATTTCACCATTGCTTCATCTAATTATTCAAATTTGGGGAGCTTAATGAGTCAATCCGCATCAAATCTTCATAAAGGATGTTAAATAGCTAGGGTCTTAGTTGTGTTATTTTGTCTTGATTTGTGGTAAAAATATTGGCATCTACCATATCAATAAAATCAAATGGATATTGCTCATGGTACCATGTTTGACTTAGTGCGAGGCTAATCCCCATTTTTTCTTTCTATGAATCTTTCAATGGACTCAAGAATTATGATCGATCCATAGCTATTATTAAATAAGACCTTAATAGATGGATGTGATTTAAATTCATGCTACTAAAAATTCAACTCTTAGGTGAATAAATCACACTCAAATCATAAATGGATCTTATTTTAAAAATATTGTAATGGCGATTCACTTTATATGCCTTTCCTTATATATATTTATGTCGCTCTAATTTTGTAATGCTTCATACTAAATTATGTTGAGTTCTCTTCACACTGATATGCTTTTGGTTTGATTTCATTGGTTGTTGTGATGTGACCTTGGTGCTTCACTATATATGTTCAAGTTTTTAGCTTGTTACATTATTTGATGTAATGCACCATGTTTTATTCTCTAACAACTTTCCTTTATTGCATATTAGTTGAATTTGACACACCAAACTACTTTGATAAAGATGCAATCTTTGGAATGATTTATCATTAACCACTTTATCAGATATTATTTGTTACCTATCCTCTATACCCATTTTGTTAGTGCTTCTTTCTTGGACATAATTGATTAAACCCATGTTGTCTTTTTTTTGCATTAGTCCTCATTGCTTTGATAATTTATTTTGAAACACTATGACTTTGACTTTTAAAACTATGTTATGATGGCTTACAATATAAATATCACACTGTTCACAACTACAATACAAAACTACATACAGACAAGAAAACCCTAAATGAAAAAAAACCCTAACTACCTAGTGTTACTCATCACCCACTCAATTTTTAGCATGATATTAATAGAGATAATTGGTGATAAGGGTTAATATTTTAGCCATTTACATTCCCAAAATAATAGTTCCTTGAAGTTACCACAATACTAATGTTCCTTGTTACGATACTTTGTGGATGATTTATGGTCCTTTCTACCAAATGTGAAGTTTACCTTGATGTGCCCAAAATATGCTACCATACAATAATACATATACTCTACATAAAAGTATTTAGATTGAAGATTATGATCATGCCATGATTTTTGACTCTGCTGATTTATTTTCTCTATCAAAATCATTCTATATTGAGTTTCCTCCATGCGAGTTAAATCTAACAACCTTTCCTAAATTGAATCCTAATCTCAAATTTTCATTGTCAATGTAATTCATAGACTTGGAAATATATATTCCATAGGCATAATTTATTATATTCCATAGACCAGTTTGAAATGAGTGAACCCTATCACATGCTTATAATTAGTCTTATATACCCATATGATCATATGCATTCAATCCTCCTATCATCTCTCTATGCATTATATTTTTTTGTAAGCATCTTCTCTAGTAAGTTGTTATATGATTACACCTATCTATTGGCTTAAGGATGATATTTTGTGCTATTATGGTGTGATATCATGAATTCATCCATCAAAGTCTTGATAATATTATTAAGGAAGTTTGTTCTTTTGTCACTGACCAACTTCGTTAGACATCCAAACCTGATAATGATGTTTTTGTTGACCATTTTTACCTCAGGACAAAATGGGCCAACCCCTTATAGTCAACATATATATAGGGGCTCTTTATAAAGTCATGGGGTATGATTGTGATTCATTTGATGCCATTTCATATGTTTCTAGCCTTGGTCATGACCGAGTTTAGTCCTTGTGTCATTTTAATGCCTTAGGGGTATGTTGGCCAATTTTGGCCCACATACCAAGCTTGTGCTTAGATGGATCTAGTTGCTAATGGATGAGTATATGAACAAATGTTTTATATGTAATTAGTGGACCAAAAGGATCATGTAGCTTGCAAGGCTTTTGGAACACTTTAAGTTCACTTAAAGTGTAATTTATCAATTTATAAGGATAAACCAAGAGTTGTAGAGACCCCATGACATGCAAAGAGTGATTATAATGACTTAGAGGTGCATGGTATTCACTTGGTTCCTTATTGTGTTCATCTTGACATTTTGGGTCAAGTGGCAGAAATTCTAGGTAGGCAATTTGTCGATGCAATCATTACTATATGTGGATAAGTCGAGGAGAATTGGTCATATGGTTGTGATCACATTAGTCCCAAGTTACTATGTGCCAAATTTTAGGACATGCATTTAAACATAACAAAATTTATTGAGGTTCAAAGTTGGCCTCTCAGATATTTCTCACGAAGTTTCCATAGTCAATTTACAAAGGAACTCAAACATAGTCGAGTGAGCATATTGATGAGGTCATATCTCACACGTGTGATAGTATCAAGAAAAAGTGATCACATGGGTTTGTCTAGCTTAGTCCCTAGTTATTACATGATAAGTTTCAAATCATGTGATGAAGTGAGACAAAAATTATGATAAGCAAAGTTAGATCTTTAGATAGAATTTGATAAATTTCCATACTTAGCCATTTTAAACTGGACCATCGTCAAAGTGTCATGCATAATTGCATAGGTGAGCTCACTTAAACATTTTATAAATTCACTTATAAACTCTTAGGACCATCGTATCAAATGGGTTCATCCCTTTCAGTATCAAGAACATCTCCTAGAAATTTGATTCTTGTGCTTCAAGATCCAAGCCTTTAAAGTTGGTTAAAAAACATTAGATGTTTGTTCTAACGTCAAGTTGAAGCCACTATAAAAACCCATTAGAGTCTAAATTTTATGGTCTATGAGATGTCAAATGACATTCATGCTAACTCCAAGTTTAAGCTCGAGTAAAATAAATCTTTTTGATATTAAATTTGATGGTCATGTGAATGTTAATGACAGTCGTGCAAACATCATTTGACAGGAGCAAGGACATCATTTTTAAGCTCATGAAGTATCTATTGGATTTTAAATGTTGGGTACCAATTGATCTGATGGTCTACATTATATCATACATCCTAATCCAATAGTGTGAGTAAAGGTTAAAGGGTTGGAGGGCTTTAGAGATTACCATATGGTGTAAGTATGTGAGGTTGACAAATTGACAATACATCCTGAAATCAAATGTGGGGCTGCCATATGATGTAAGCTAGGATAGAGTTGACAAGTCAAAGGAAAAAATTGATGGATGATACTTGATTGTATAGATCAAGATCAATAGAGTGAGCAAAGGTCAATATGTCAATGAGCTAAGTCAGGTATCAACAACCAATAAAATTAAAGGGGCTTCTTGGGGGTCAAACACATGATCAAGGTCAAGCCGGGGTAAGCTTTGTAAAGGGTATTTGTTACCATTAAAGCTCATTTGAATACCATGAAAAGGACATAGTAATGTAGTCTAGTTCAAGAATATAAAGGACCACCATTGGAGCTTAATATGGACCTTTAGTTGGACATTTTTATGGCTTTCAGGGTCATTTTTGCAACTATGTTCACCATTATTAGAAGGACATGTGCACAGTCTATTTGGAACTAGTATAAAAACCAATAGTTTGAGATTGGTTTTCCATATATGGTAGACCTATGAATATGGGATGAGTTTGAGCATGATCTAGTTGGATAAGAGCTAGCATTTCAAAGGATGTCATGAGGGCATACATGTGGACCCCAACAGTCTCATCTCCAGGATCAACTACATGAAAAAGACCCTTCTCTCCACTTTGGCATAAAAATAGTCATGAGTGGTTTAGCATCAAGAAAAAATTCTAATCATTTGATCCCACTATTGTCACTATCAGGGAACATCAATAAGGGAATATGTGATTGTGTAACCACTTGAGATGACCTGGATCAATCAAATGGTTTGAATGAGTATATTTTGTAGAAGCAGTTGTAATCTTGGTTTAAATGTTTAAACTGATTGATTCCCCTTTTCAATGCCAAATCTCTCTTTCTCTTGCTTCCTTTCTTCTTTAAGTATAAATATTGAGCTATTATAAAATAGTTCCAGACTATGTATGGCAAAGCCCTACTATAATCTTGTCATATTTTGACTTTAAACATTAATGTACATCTGATTTAAAGTTCTTGAAAAATTGTCTAGGTATGTAAGTGATGTATGGTGATCCAAAGTGATAATTCCTTATCCTTTCTTCGCTTATCCTTTCATATTTATGCAAGAGTTCTTATTCTAATAGGTCATATGATGTGTTTTTAAGTGTATGATCCTATATTTGAAGTGTATAATGAGAATTAGTGTTTGAAACTAGCCTATGGTTCACTTACCTTGGATAGCTCTAATGCATCTCACCTCCATATTGAAATACTCATGTCAGAATCCATAAGACTTGGAAGTCAGTTTGCGTGCCTTGTTTATTAGTGTAATAAGGTATGATGGTCATATGGAAGACATCTTAGTGCATCACCCCCTTAGATTAGGTTTGTTTCATACAACTTCTAACTCTTTTCCCCATAAATAGTTGGTTAAGTAGGTGTGAGCATTTCAAGATACATTTAGGGAGCTATCCATTAAATCTAGAGGCTAATTTATAATATAGGTACAGCCACATACCTAGAAATGTTCCCATGTTACCCAAATTTGGAAGAGGCCTGAACACCCTCTTCTAGGGTGTAAGATTTGGTGACAATAATTCTCATACAAAAACTTAGTTGTGTCAATTACATTATAACTTGTTAGCATAATAAATTCTATGCACTTGTTGAATTCAACCATTATAGTAATTATATACCTAGCATGACTTCATTTTCTTGGCAGATTAATAGGTGCTACAAAGTCAATTCTCCATTGCTAAAAATCTTGCATTAATAACATCAGATTCAAATGCATTTCATCCCTTTGATTTTACATTCCTATTATTAAGATTATTATTTTTATATTGAAGATCAATTACTAATATATGCATCCTAAGATGCCAAAAATATATATAGTATCAAGTAGAAAAAAAATCATATGTGGGGCATCCCCCATCCACAGTTCTAATAATCAATAATTCAATATAAAACTAACTCTAAAAAGGTATCCCAAAAAAACTAAAAAATGAACAATATCAAAGGAACATGCACCGACCAGGCAACCAACTAAAAAGAGCCATTAGTGTTTCAGACAACGGTGATAAACAGGCAACCAGGAGAAACACAATAACATCAATATAATAAGAACAAACATAAAGAAATAAGAGGCCACCCAAAGGTGGCATAATCATAGGTGTGGGTCTAGCACCCTGCTATAAGCAATGGCATCCCCATCATGGCTACCATCTAAAGTAGATGAGGCATTCCAATTTGAGGAGCTTTTATCACTAGCATTTCCAATCAACTGATGTCCAAAAAGCAAATTAGCTGGGTAACTATCAACTTGGTCCTAGAGGCCTTTCATATTATTCTGCCTTATGTACTTGAGTACGTCATCTATGTCTACTATACTTCCACACTCAATCATCTTCTCCAATTTACCAAAGAAGGTATTTATGTTCTCATCAATCTATTACCAAATTTTTGCCTATGCACCCTGAATAGTGACATCAAGAAAGGGAACTTGAGATGAGGGTCCATCCAATGCATTCTCATCCCCTAATACCAGACATTGGTTTAGGTCAAATGGTGTGAAAGTTTCCTTGGCCTCCTTGATAATGTACCCACCATGTTTTTCATTGAAGATATCCTAAAAATTACAATCATTAGCCACCACCCATTCACTAATACCATTATTTTCTAGCTCAAAAGGGGTGGTCCACTCTTGCACTGGATTGTCTACCTGGTCAAAATAGGCATCCTTAATGTATTCTAACTCAAACTCAAAAATGTAAACCTCCACAGATGTTGGGTAAGACATAACCAAATTTGGATGTGGGCTCAATCTAGGGTATCCTCAAGAATCTAACAGGTAGTTTGAAGTCACCTTGAGTAACCCTATCCTTAGAAACCTTTCGAGTTGGTCCTATGGAATCATCCATTGAAGGAAAATATAAAAAGACAAAACCAAATAATGAATTCAATTGTGAACTCAGTAAGAAATCTAGCCTTACCTTAAAACACCTCCAAGTTCCTTTGTTTCCACAAAAACCAAAAAAATTTAGTAGAAAAAATAAGCCAAAATTTATGAAAAAAAAAGATGAACTTTAATTTTGGGATAAGCATATTGAAAATAAATGTTTAGCCATCCAAGATCATATCCAAAAATAATATTCCAAGGTTTAAGACATTTTTGCCACAGGTTAGTAGCAAATGGGAAGGAATAAAACACATGTTCAATATATTTAACATACTACATAAGGAACAAAGGGGATTAACAAGACCAAAATTATTCAAAACAACACCCACAACCATATTTTTGTACATAAGTAGCCACTAAAAACATGAATTATTAGGCTCAAGACAAGAGGACCAGATTACTACAAACCTGAAAGACCAATCATGCAAAGGATCAAGCACAAACCAAATATGATTGAGGGTAAGGTAAGGGAGACTGGAAAAGAAAAGGTTCTTATAGAGCATCTGTGTTGAATACTCAAGCAGAGGTGGTCCTTTTTTCCACTTCACACTATCCCAGAACTCATCGTCATCCTCCATAAATACCACTTTATTATTCCCTTTGAGAGCTGCTTGGAGTAGGGTGAACGTTCTTCTTTTATAATCCAAGCGCTGAAATCTGACCTTAAGCTTTAACCATGAAGCCCATCACCCACGAAGGAAGAGATCCTTAAGGTTCCTCAATCCTTTAGTGTACTAGTCAAAGGTAGAGCATCCCCTAGTGAGGGCTAGTGGAGTCCTATTGACACTCAATTTCCTCCAAATAGACTTATAGCCTTGACACGTAGTCCCATCCCAAATGAAGACCTATTTTGAAGCTATGAAAGGCTTGGTAAAATTCTAGGCAGACCAAATGGACACAAATATAGGGGAGCCAAAAAATTTGGTAGAGAAAGGTCCTATGAGTAGGTTAGTAATATGCAATCCTTTCTAATTTGGCTTCCCTTGGCATGATATTATGCCTTACCAATACTTTCTAGGATTCATTCCCAATAGAAGCTCTAATAATCCACTTAACAACCAAGGTTATCCCTCGCAACCAAAGGTATTTTAACCCCATTCCACCAATGCTCTTAGGTTTCAATCAAAATTACCATAAGGTTACGTACCTTTTCTTACCCCTTTACCATCCAACCAAAGGAAATATCTTATAATTCTATGAAGCATACTGACTTGAGTTTTGCCAAATAGGCAACATGAGGCATAGTATATGATGTATAAAGAAAGAACTTTGTGGAAAATTTGGATTCTACTTGGTAGTGATAATAGGTAACCCTACCATTTTCTAATTTTCTTATTGATTTTATCAAAGACCCAATCCCTCATCTTTTTGAAGGAAGGGGTTAAGGAAAAAAATCCCCAAATATCTAACTATATCATTTGGTCCTTTCCCATTCCAACCAAATGTTGTCAACCAATCCGGTGGGTGATCTTTCCACCCCATAATGAATGATTTATGCATTACAACTTTAGATCTTGAGGCAAAGTAGTAGATATTAAGCCTTTTATCAACTTATTCTAGGCTACTCTGGTCCAAGGTAACAAATATAGAAGTATCATCGATACAAATAACATCAAGAAAAGATTCATTCTTTGGGAGTGACATATATTTAATCAGAGGTCCAATTTTTGAGAACCTAAGGAGGTAATGCAATGCCTTTATAGTCAATAGAAAGAGTGATGGGGCAAGTGGACAATATTATCTTATGGAACATTGAAGCACAACGGAGTCTATCAATTCACTTTTGACTTTAATGACCATAGAAACATCCTTGAAAAGTACATTAACCATTATACAAAATATATCTTGGAACCCAAAAGCTTGCAACATTCTCTCAATTAATGGCCACTCAATTCTATCATAGGATTTTTCAAAATCAAGCAAGATCATTACAACATCTTGGTTCAAGTTTCTTTCCCAATACATACCTTCCCAACTGGTGATGAGATTATCCAAAATGTATATTCCTTCAACAAATTCAATCTAATTTTATGAGATAATAGAGGGTAAAAGTGAGGACACTTGCTAGGATTTTCACTAATATCTTGTAGGAGACATTAAGAAGGGTCATTGGTCTCCAATTCTTAACCTATGACAAGTTTCCATCCTTCAGTATAAGCTTGATAACCCCTCTATTTATGTCTGGTCTAAGAGTACCAGATGCAATTGCCTCATTGAATATCTCCAAACATTCCTTGTTGAATTTGTAGAATTCTATAGGGAATCCATCCAACCCCAAAGCCTGATCATCTTTTAGTAAGTCAATAGTGTTTTTGACCTCATCAAGTGAGATTATGGCCTCCAAAAAAGAGGCATGAGTTTGTGAGACATTTCTAAGAATGCATGCCTTGCATAAGGCTCTATTCTATTCAATTCACTCACTTGATCCATTAGATCAAAAAAGGTTAGAATAGAAGTCAAAGAAGGCTCCTTTAATACTAGTAGCATCTTGAACACTCTGTCTATTGACTTTTATTTCTTTAATCTTGATTTTAACATATTTAATTTGCAAAAATTTGAAGAAGAATTTGGAACCTCTATCACCAAGCTTAAGTCAAGTAAGCCTAGATTAGATCTATGCCCTTTTAGCAATTTATTGCTATGCCTAATGAGTTTGGTGCTTTAAAGAGTTAAGTTCTTTAAGAAGAACCCCATTTGTCGGGTCAAGCTAAAGCAAGCCTTCTACATTGATAAGATTTTCTTGAGTATCTCTTGCCAATTTTCTATGCTTCCTAACTTTAATCTGACCATAGGTTCTTGCAATGTTTTTAGTAATTTTCATACTAGAGTTCCAATGGTCAATTTTAGATCTAGAGTTGTAGGTTGTTTTACCAATGTTCTATGATGCTTGTAGCCCCTCTATACATACCTTGTTTTCAAGGTATGAAATGTTGAATTTATATAATCCTTTGAAATTTGTTGAATCCTTCTTCTCATCATTAACCAGTGAGAAAGTCATTTCAAAAGGGTGGTGATCCAACATGGTATAGGGTAACATAGTCACAACATTACCACTCGTGACTACATCAACTACCAGAGACTCTATGTTCAAGTAGAATCTATCCAACCTTGAGTACTATCTCCTATTACTTCTCTAATTAATACTCCAAGTATACCATATTCCTCTACTAAAGCTCTTCCCCTTCAAGAGAAGATCTTTAATTCTTTGAATTTGTTTGAACTTGGACCAGAAGAAAAGCTCATTAACTTTCCATGCAAGATGGTCCCCTCCAATTTTGTCTTCTTTATCCTCCACCATGTTGAAGTCACCACCAAAAATCCAAGGAACATTTTTAAGATTAGAGGATAACCAGTTTCACAAGCCAGAATGCTCTTGATAGTCATTGGGGGTGTATACGTTACACAAGCCAATGGTTTGATTTTGATATTCTATGAAAATCTAGACTACCCTGTTATAAGGAGAACTACCATGATCGATAATACAATCTTTTTGCAAGGGGATAATTGGGATAGAGGCTCCCACTTTATCTCTATGATGATTAGTAAAAAATGAGGAACATTGGGCCAAATAAAATTCAAGACCATGGAAAGTTGGGTACTAATAGCATTTACTTCTTACAAGAAGAGAAAATCAGGATTATCTCTCAAGAGTCTGAATTGTCTTACCACCAATTTTTTGTCTGAAGATTCTAGCCCTCTTACATTCCAACTGATAATCTACATGAAAAATAAGGGGGAGTTTTTAGAGGTCAATTCGATTGACCATGGGGCTTAGCCCCACCATTGTATAACCTGGTAAAGCAATCCAAGAATTTATTTTCCTTTCATTTCTTTTTAGAGGGGGGTTCTTGCATATTATGTAGCCCCTCTTTATTCACTCTCTTTTTCTCTTGAGCATAGTTTGATCACTCCAAGCCAGACTCACATCTATTTTAAGCCTTTTCCATCCCCTTTGGACATTAAATTGTCCACCAGTGCAAGGTTATTATTTTCCATGGGAACTCCATCTGAAGGCTCCATCACATTGAAAGGAGGCCCTACAACTTATTTCTCTAGGGAAATAGCCATCGGTATAGCATAATTTGTTGGGGATCAACCAACAATGGATTACACTTGTGAAAGCAATAAACGCGGAAATAAATCAGATAGATAAGTAACTAAAATGATAAATAGCATAGAACAAGATATACAAGAAAAACACCCTGAAAACTTGTATTAAAACTCTTTACAATAGGAATACAATGAAGAAACTTCGTTCTTCCACTCCTCTCTCAGATGCACACAAGATCTCTCACTAGATCTCTATTCCTCAAGAGCTCTCTCTCTCAAGTACACTTAAATCCAACAACCTGGATTGATGCAACTCAATACTGTCCTTCAAACATTCACAATGTTCTACTATTACTGATACATTCTACAATTCTAAGCTAAGAAGATCTTTCCTACATATAGAATTGGGAAACTTGAGCATGCTCTTACAACAAACAATTAAGCCTCTTGAATAAGGGCTCTAAAAATAATATTTCTAATAATAGAGACGCGAGCTTGAGACTACAACTCAAACTCATCATGCAAACACTCACTTCTGTCCTCAAAAATTGCTTTCTGGACACACAGGTAACCGACGTCGGTTCCTACCTGTTCGCCTGTGACCGTCGCCGGCCGACCCTACTACCGACGTCGGGGCCTCTGCAACTGCTACTGACCGACGTCGGTCTCTCCTGACCGACGCCGGTGTCTGTGTAGACCCGAACCTGTTTTAGTATGCTCCTTGGTGAAGCTTTTAAGCTCCACACCCTAACAATCTCCCACTTGGAGATAAACAGCTGCACCAGTACCTGTACAGCAACATCTTCTAGCTCCTCCATCTTTAACTCAATCATGAAGACCAATAGAAGTTAAATGCAAGTTCAACTTCTCCTTTGTAACCGGCTTGGTTAACATATCAGCCGGATTCCTATCTGTATGGATTTTCTCCAGCTTCAACTCCCCATCTTCCAATACCTGTCATATGAAATGGTACCTTAGCTGTATGTGCTTTGTTCTTGAATGAAAGGCCAAATTCTTGGCCAAATGGATTGCACTCTGACTGTCACTATACAATCTGCAACTCTCATGCTCCCTACCAAGCTCATCCATGAACCGTGTCATCCATATCATCTCCTTGCTAGCCTCTGTGGCTGCAATATACTCTGCTTCTGTAGTTGACAAGGCAACAACCTTCTGCAACTTAGATATCCAGCTAACCGCCGTTCCACCTACAGTAAAAACATAACCTGTAGTGCTCCTCCTGCCATCCAAATCACCTGCCATATCTGAATCTACATAGCCATGTAGAGAAGTATCTGAACCTCCATAGCATAAGTGCCTACTACTGGTTCCTCTCAAATATCTAAGGATCCACTGAACTGCTTTCCAATGTTCCTTACCTGGATTGGCCATATACTTACTTACTACTCCCACTACTTGGGCAATATCCGGTCTAGTACACACCATTGCATACATCAAACTCCCTACTGCGGAAGAATATGGAACCTTACTCATGTACTCTACCTCTTCATGTGAATTAGGACATTGTTCTTTACTCAACTTAAAATGTCCAGCTAAAGGTGTGCTTACCGGTTTAGCATCCTGCATATTGAACCTTTTCAACACCTTGTCCACATAATCCTCCTGAGACAATATCAACCTGTGATTTTTCCTGTCTCTCTTAATGCTCATGCCAAGGATTTTCTTAGCTGCTCCCAAATCCTTCATAGCAAACGTTTGAGCTAATTTCACCTTAAGCTCAGAGATATCCTGCATGTGAGATCCTGCAACTAGCATGTCATCTACATACAATAATAGAATAATATATCTACCGTTATCAAATCTCTTGAAATACACACAATGGTCTGATTGACACCTACTGTAGCCGTGCTCAGTCATAAACCTGTCAAATTTTAAGTACTATTGCCTAGGAGCTTGCTTGAGGCCATACAAGCTTTTCTTTAACCTGCACACAAACTTCTCCTTACCCTTGACCTCGAATCCTTCTGGCTATTCCATATAGATTTCTTCATCCAAATCTCCATGAAGAAACGCTGTCTTAACATCTAGCTGCTCAAGATGCAAATCCTCAAAAGCAACCAAAGACAATACAACCCTTATTGAAGTCATTTTAACAACAGGAGAAAAAATCTCACCAAAGTCAATACCTAGCTCTTGTGCAAATCCTTTCACTACTAATCTGGCCTTATATCTCATCTGTCCATCCTCACCTTCCTTCAACCTGTAGGTCCATCTGTTCTTCAGTGTTCTCTTACCAGCTGGCAATTCAACCAAATCCCATGTTTGGTTCTCTCTTAAGGACTCCATCTCCTCAACCATGCCATGCTCCCACTTACTCCTGGACTCTACCTATAATGCTTCTTCAAAAATCTCTGGTTTTCCACCATCAGTTAGCAATAAATAATATAAGGAAGGAGAATATCTAATTGGAGGCTTACTTACCCTTTCAGACCTCCTGATGGGTGTCATGGACTCGTTCTCAACAAGCTATCCACCCAAATTTTTTGACAGTGACAGACCTTGGCCACCTGTAGACCTGTTACTGGCCGATGCCGGTTCTTCCTGGCCGACGTCGGTGCCTAGTCTGCTGACGTCGGTCTCTGTATGATCGACATCGGTTTCTGTACTGCTGACGTCGGTTCCTAACCTGCCGACGTCGGTCTCTGTGTTTTCTTGTAAGTGATTATTTCTTTTTCCCGTGAGCTCATTTTGGACCATAACTTCATCCAATTCACTATTGCTCTGCCCAGATTGATCTAGCTTCCTTATCTGATCACTATACATCACTCTTTCATTGAAAACAACATCACGACTCTTGATTACCTTGTTAGTTCCTAGATTCCAAAATTTGAAACCAAAATCATCTGAGCCATAGCCAATAAACGTGCACCTCATAGACTTAGCATCAAGCTTCTTTCTATTTTCCTTATCTATGTGCACAAAGGCTTCACAACCAAAAACTTTGAGATATGAGAGATCTACCTTTTTACCTGTCCATGCCTGTTCTGGAATTCCACCATCTAGAGCTGTAGAGGGTCCTTTGTTAATTAGGTACACTGCGGTGTCAACTGCTTCTGCCCAAAACTCTAAGGGCAACCCTGCATGCAATGTCATACATCTTGCACGCTCCATGATAGTTCTGTTCATCCTTTCAGCAATACCATTCTACTGAGGTGTCCTTGGAACCGTCCTTTGCCTTCGGATTCTGTGAGTGTAACAATACCAGTTAAACTTAAGACTGCAGAACTCACCGCCATTATCAGATCTCAAGCACTTTAATCTTCTGCCTGTTTCATTCTCAACCATAGCTTTCCAAATCTTAAAAGTCTCAAAAACATCAAATTTCTTTTTAATACAGTAGATCCATACCTTTCTTGTGGCGTCATCTATGAATGTAACATAGTACCGTGATCCTCCAATGGAAGCAACCTGAGCCGGTCCCCACACGTCTGTGTGAACAAGCTCCAACTTGTGCCTCTTCTTAGTAGACCCAGTTTTGAGAAAACTAACCCTTTTCTGTTTTCCAAATACACAGTGCTCACAAAACTCTAGATCTATGCCTTTTAAATCTGAAAGCATACCTTTAGACTTAAGAATTGACATCCCCTTCTCACTCATGTGGCCAAGCCTTGAGTGCCACAATTTGGCATCCACATCTGAAGTAGATAACACAGAAGGGGATTTGTTAGTAACACAATTACACAAATAGAGAGTACCTTCTCTCTTACCTCTGGCCATAACAAGTGCACCCTTGGTCACCTTCCAAGAATCTGCTGTGAGAGTTACTGTACAACCCTTATCACCTAGCTTACCTGCAGAAATCAAATTTCTCTTCAAACTAGGAACATGCATCACATCTGTCAACACCCATGTGTTGCCATTCTGCATCTTCAACTGCGCTTTACCTTTGCCAGTAATCTTACAAGGCTCATCATCCATTAAGTACACTATTCCAAAATCTCCATGGATATAGTCACTGAAATATTCCCTGTTAGGAGTAGCATGAAAAGATGCACCAGAATCTGATACCCAAGACTCTATATTATTATGCAGAGAGAAAATTAAAGCATCCTGTGCAATACCTGCAATCTTGGCTTCTTCCTTTCCTTCGTGCTGATTGTCCTCCTTAGGCTTTGACCAACAATCTCTGCTTATGTGCCCCATCTTTCCACAATTCCAGCATTGTGGCTTCCTGCCATTTCTGGATTTGGATCTTCCTCTCACCTTAGACTTAGATCTTGATCTCCTCTTTCTCTTTTCTTTTTGCCTTCCCCTGCTCTCAAAATTTAAAGCATTCCCAGATGTCTCTTCTGTGCTTTTCCTGCGTATTTCCTCATTCAAGATAACACTAACAACATCCTCTACTTTCAAAATATTTGATGCAGATGCAGTATTAGAAACTGCCATTACTAAGCCATGCCAGCTTTCAGGCAAAAAACATAATATCAAAAGAGCTTTTATTTCATCTTCAAATACAATATTGACAGAACTTAATTGATTAACGATTCCATTGAAATCATTCGGATGAGTAGAAACAAATCCACCTTCATTCATATGCAAATTAAATAGCTGCTTCATAAGATATACCTTATTTGAAGCTGAGGGTTTTTCATACATATTTGCTAACGTAGTCATCAACTCTACCGTTGTTTTTGCCTGTGACAAATTAGATATCACAGTGGAGGCCAGACTCAGTCTTATAGACCCCAGAGCCTTTCTGTCAAGAACTTCCCATTCTTCATCCTCCATGTCCTTGGGCTTCTTTGCAATCCCACCTAACGGTAAGTAGAGATCTTTCTGATACAGATAGTCCTCTATCTGCATTCTCCAATGTTGGTAGTTCTTGCCATTAAACTTTTCTATTCTCAACTTACTTTCTTCTGCCATTGCTTCTCCCACTCAAACAGAAATCCCTGCAGAAACCCCTGTGAGCAACCTGTAATCCAAACACACTACACAGATCTGAACCACCTGTTAGTGAACTTGAGCTCTGATACCACTTATCAATCTCTGAACCTGTAACCAAGGCTCTGATACCACTTGTTGGGGATCAACCAACAATGGATTACACTTGTGAAAGCAATAAACGCGGAAATAAATTAGATAGATAAGTAACTGAAATGATAAATAGCACAGAACAAGATATACAAGAAAAACACCCTGAAAACTTGTATTAAAACTCTTTACAATAGGAATACAATGAATAAACTTCGTTCTTCCACACCTCTCTCAGATGCACACAAGATCTCTCACTAGATCTCTATTCCTCAAGAGCTCTCTCTCTCAAGTACACTTAAATCCAACAACCTGGATTGATGCAACTCAGTACTGTCCTTCAAACATTCACAATGTTCTACTATTACTGATACATTCTACAATTCTAAGCTAAGAAGATCTTTCCTACATATAGAATTAGGAAACTTGAGCATGCTCTTACAACAAACAGTTAAGCCTCTTGAACGAGGGCTCTAAAAATAATATTGCTAATAATAGAGACGCGAGCTTGAGACTACAACTCAAACTCATCATGCAAACACTCGCTTCTGTCCTTGGAAATCGCTTTCTAGACACACAGGTAACCGACGTTGGTTCCTGCCTATTCGCCTATGACCGTCGCCAGCCGACCCTACTGCCGACGTCGGCGCCTCTGCAACTGCTACTGACCGACGTCGGTCTCTCCTGACCGACGCCGGTGTCTGTGTAGACCCGAACCTGTTTTAGTATGCTCCTTGGTGAAGCTTTTAAGCTCCACACCCTAACATAATTAGGGGACTTATCAAGAGTGATTCTAGTCAAAGCGGTGGGTGGAACATTTTTTAATTTAGGGGCCTCAGAAGGATTACCACATATTCCTCAGAGGAATGATTTTTGAACAGTTTCTGATCCAAGAAAGCATCATCTAGGTTATCGAGGAGGCAATTAGCCAGGTCAGGTGAGGGATTACCACCATCAATCTATGGAGAATTATAAGCCTAAGAATCAATGGGAGGGCCTTCCATACTACACTCACCTTGAGAACAAGCCCAAGTGTCTCAGCAACCTCACCAATGGAGGCACCATATTTTAATGGTACACTTGTAAATATAGGATTCTCAAACACCTATAATTTATTCAACATAGTCTCATCTTTTTTGGTGTCCTTTTCTTGATATTTATGTGGGATATTGCTTTTATTGGCCAACAAAGGATAATTTTTCCTAAAGTGACTATCCTTTTTACAAAAAAATAGGCATTCAAACCACCTAGACCTCTGAGAGCACAAGTGTCAGATTTCCCTTTAATTTTGAATTTGAATGCATCTAGAAAATCCTCCAAGGGTTCTATTGATATTAAAACCATTAAATTCATATGAGCAAGGGATATTTTGGTATCCTCAATTTTTAAAACTTCATCGAGGGGTTTTAGTGCCTGCAAAAGAAAATTCTAGAGTTGAATCGGTACCTCCTCTATGTCAACCCATCTAGGGGAAGTTTTGAAAATAAGGTCATTACAGTCCATTTTAGGAGACCAAGAGATGACATTGAATATTTATTGCCTAACATTCGACAAGGGCTTACTGATTGCCCTATGTTACATATTGGAGTTTTTAAACAAAATCATGTAAACCCCTATCTATAACATCCTACAAAAACTAATATATAAACCTAGTTTTTCACCCCACACTTAACCAATTATCAAAGAAATTTCTATAAGGGAGTGTATTTTTGTTTAAATAAACAAAGAAAATCCCAAAATTTTTAATTCTAGTTTCCTCTTGCTGAAGGTCAAATTTTATGGAAATATTCATAGTGATGGTTAGGGTTTTAGGGAGGCTAGGGGTCTTACCTATTTGGCCTTCCCTACACTATTGCTTGCCATTATCTTCCCTGATCACCACAAACTCCACTCCTTGTGAATTCCTAACCACTTCTTCTAGTTGTATGACTTCACTAAAGATTCATTTCAGAGGTCCAGTCACTTTAGTTTCCACCTAAGTTGAGCTAGGTCCTTACTTTAATTACCACCACCCTTATCACCCATCATAACATTATTTATTTAATTAAAACCACCATGATTCTCCCTATCTACATGCTCCTGATTTTCAAATCTAAGGTTTTCCATATCATTTAATTAATACATACATTCCCCTTTGTAATTCCAAATGTAGTGGGAGCAAAGGCCAAACAAAGGATGCACATGTCAGCAGTACGCTCTAGTTAAGACAACACATGGAGTCCTAATGACAACACAATACAAATTAAAAAAAAACACAAAACAAAATCAAATGGAACAAACACAAAATTAAAGACCACCTCTAGCATAAAGAAAGATAGAAACAATAGGAACCAAGAGAAAGCTTGAAGCACCCTTTATGGAAGATGACTCTTCATCTCCTCATTTTAGAGATCCAAGATTCCCCTTTTTGATCTTTATTCCTATTATTTTGAAAACATCTTAGTGCTTTATGACTCTATGTGCATCCAAGAATAGGTTTGTCCACCATAAGCCACTCTATAATATCTTCCTCATACTTGATTTACCTATGAAGTGTCCTCCAATTATCTGGTGTGCTTATTCCAAAGATGCAGTCTCTCATAATCTAAGGCTACTCTACACAACACATCATCCTTACACATTTTTTACATAAATCTATTGATAATATTAAAAGGTATGGCTTAGCTGATCAACATTTTTTTATTTTTTTAGACATAGTGTTTAGGAAAAAATCCTTATTTTAGGAAAGTGTTTATGTCCTCCACATTCTATGGAATCACAAAGACTCTAAATAACTATGCATTTGGTGCTCATCTTTCAATTCTTTTTGAACCTCACCATTCCTTATTTGGATAAGATGATCTAATACCACATTTTCTCTTCATGGTAATTCTTGACCGAATAAGGAATGGTGAAAGTACATAAAATGGCTCATCATAACAACATAATATAACATGTTAAAAATTCACCAATCCAATCAAGGAGTAAAATCATTTGACTAAGAAATCCAACTTAATCGACAAAAGGAGAACAAATGAATAGGTTAAACAACCCAATATAATCCAAGGAATGATAAAGGTAAAAAAGGTTAGACAACCCAATATAATCCAAAATTGAATATTAGAAAGGTAGGAGCTCCCAAATTTAATAAAATTTTGAAATAAAATATGACTAAACAACCTTAAAATCCATAACAAGGAAAACCCATAAAAATATTAATCTAATCAACTGATAAATCCCAATCTAGAACCTAAATAATTTTAAGGTATGCTACATTACAAGGTAAAAGTTCACAAGTTCAATTAAAATAATAATAAAAAGTGTGATTCTATAAGGTCACAAGTGGGGATTAGGGAGCTAACATATCCACAAAATAGAGACACAACTCTTCAATACCCTCACGAATTATGAAGAATGCATCGCAACTCCAAGTTACCAAATCCACCACACACTTGACAACCTATAAATGGTAATGATCATAACACATTTTCCTATAGAGGAGAAAACACATTTTCCTAGAAAGGAGAAAAGGTTCAACCATATGGATGCATCAAGCCACTTCATCTTTATAACTTCTCTATCCAACATGAAGCAAAATACACCATTCTGTGAAGGCCGAAGAATGTAGTTGAATCAACACTAATGATACATGTCTTTGATCAAAAATAATGTTTAATTAACATGATATAAGATATAGTCCACTCAATGAACTTATTATGAAGTTACTTGAGGGTGAGAGAGTATTAATTTCTCTCAATGCTTGTTAAGTGCTAACAAAAACAAAACCTCTTCCCAAACCCAGGGAACATATGGAATGTCAATACATAAAAAAACCTAACACATAGGAAACCACTAACATAGAAAACAACAAACCTATACAATGAGGAAGATGACCACTACTTAAGGCTAGTACCTATTGATGGGTCATTTAACACACCAACACTGGGTGGGATAGTCACTTATTTAGCATCTCCTAAAAGGAGGCCTAATGGCCTCCCCAAGGTCTATTATTATTAGGGTACAGTGTACCAAAAAACCCTGTTAGTCTATGTGAAACTATTAAAATACAAGATCCCTTTGTGAGTTTTGAAATTTTAAACATTATTTTGGTATTTTGACAAATGAAAGGAAAATGCGAGTTTGCCTATTTAGGGAAGATGATTTTTAATTATGTTTTAGGTAAAAATAAAAATAATATATTTTCTATCTTTGCCCAAATGATTAAAATCAAAATTTTAGGTTTTGATTAAATGTGAATACAATTGATTTAAGAGTTTATTCATTTCATTACATAAACATACAATAATTCATTTCCAATAATGGAAAATATCTTGCAATCGAGATAAAATGATAGAAGATTATATTCAAACCCTTCTTTAACCGATTGATAAAAATGATTAAACAAAAAGGAAAAAGAGGTAAAAAATCTTGATATAATGAAGGCAAATTAATTCAACTTGATTGTAAACATCCATGAAATCAATCTCCCACTTAGATAGTGAATGCAAAACCACTAATAGAGTTAATGCAAGAGTATAGGGAAACCAGACTATGAAAGGAATGAATATGATCACCATTCACATGCATAAAACACAAATGAAAATTCCACATCCTTATATTAATAAATATATTAAACTTAATTACAAATTTTTATGGTTACAATTGGATGAGTAAAAACTACTCTAGCATAACACAATACTAACAAGTTAAGGGAGAAATTACACTATTAAATCATGAAAATACAATGAAAAGAGTGATTGGATCAATCCTTCTCTCAAGAGTAATAAATATCCAACCCTCTAAATATCTCAAATCTATCCATTTATACAAGGGGACACCATTTCCCTCCAAATGTAGCTGAGTGAAATTAATGCATTCACCAAACATATTGAATTTTCACCTTGCTATGCCATTCTTCTCTATTATACACTTTTTTACTAAAAAAGACAAACAAATTTAGAACTAGCAATTAAAATCACCTAAACAAAATATAGAAAGAGAATGTGAATAACTTTTAATTCATGAAAAATGACCCAAAATTGGAGATGATGTTGCAACCAATGTGAAACCAACTTTCTAGTGTCACAGGGGGATTGATAAACATAAAAATGAGGCTCTATAAATCGATAAAAAACCAAAACATGCCAAAAATAGGCCCAATAGACCTATTAAGGCTTTTACTAAGCTAAAAACTGCAACTTTTTTAAAATTTAAAAATCCTTTGCTAATCGAGTTTTGAAAGCCTGATTATCACTAAACTTACACTTGGGTAGGTCTAAGGCTTAATTGAAGTTATATTATTTGAATAGAATTGAGTTTTTGAATTTAAGGGGTCCCAAGACCTAATTAGGTATGGGACCCCCAAAGAGATCTATATGCATTTTCTTGGCATACATCACACTATAACTAGACTTATAGTATTGATTATCATTGTGTTTGGAAGATTGGGGCCATACAGACCCAATCTTATATGTGGGCTTGATTAGAATTGATACTAGGGTCTATGAAGCCTGACAGTCCCACTCAGATAAAATCCTTCACTTAGTAAAGGATAGTAAGTGTAGAACATTTGACAGACTTAGTTAGGGTTTAAACTCCAACCAACTTTAACAAAGACCTAATCGGGTCCTAATAACTTGATTAACACTAGAAGCCTGTTTGACTATCTACATAGATCTTATCAGATAATCAAAGTTTAATTAACACTATTAAGTGTTATTTTACCATGCACAAACTTATTTGGGTTGGAAGGTTCAATTAACAAAGGAGCCTACTAAAAATAACCTTGAAGAGCTAATCAAGGGTTAAAATCCCAATTAGGGAAGAGCATGATGAATTCAAAATGCGTAGACCTAATTAGACTTAGGAAGTTTGATTGTAACTAAAAATAAACAAGCACTATAATAGATTTAATTAGGTCCTGGATCAAGATTTTTAATGTACAATAAGTGCATCAAAAACTTGCATTCTTACCAAGTTTTTATATGAAAGTTTATGACACGAGATTGGTCATCACAATGGAGTGGGTTTTGGGATCTAGTTTGGCATGCAAACTAAAATGACCTCTAAGAGAGGCTTAAGAGAGTTGAGCAAGTAGGATTTTCAAATGTAAACTATATTTAAGAAAATTACTTTCATATTAAGTGTAAAATATTAAACTTTCTTACACGGATGTGGTATTTACAATAGTAATGGTTAGGTGACTCGACTTGGCAGGTAAATCGAGATAGATCATTATAAAAACTTAAGAGATCTAATATAAAATATCTCATGAGTGAAATTAAGAGTGGAGTAAAAAATGAAAAAAAGGTTCCATGATTCTGGAGGAAGCAGGGTGTGTTGTGCAAGCAACAACAAATGGAGAATTTGTTCAAAAATACTCTTGACTATTTTCAAACAAAATAAACATAACTACAAACCCAAAATTTATGTCCAAGATAACATGTGGTACATGAATATATCTAAGAGATAAAAATAAGGGAATGACTACATGACCAAATATGACATTCTATTAGACCTAATGGGTGAAAATCCATTCATTACCACTTTGTAAAACATATGAGGACCAACTACTACAACCTCTACTATCAATCTAGTGAATTATACCTTGAGTACATATGCTTGGATATTTTAATACTACAAACTAGGTGTCTATATCCCTAACATATATGTATACAATCCTACTCAAGGTCTTACACTATTGACAGTTGGGTGTCCATAGCCTCGATAGAGATTGTTTGAATCACCTATGAATTAATTTTTTCATAATTGATTTTATTTTGGTTCTATTTTATTTTATTTTCTTTCTTTATTTTGTCTCAATTCTAGGTTGGGGATCACTATGTAAAATAGAACACAAAATTATAGATTTTTCACCCTAGATCTTAATTATAATAGGTTCATCCAAGTAAACCTAGAAACCATTAAAATGTGATTCTTATGTGTGGTTTCAAGATAAAATATTTATAGGTCATATAGTTGACCCAAACTCACCCAAACATGAACAAATGTAGAACACACATGAAAATTTAGGCTTTCAAAACTAACTCAAAAATAATATCTTAAGTCATAAACTACTTAGAGTATTTAAGCACCAAAATGTCACTCTTGTTACCTACCTACAAGTGATTATTCCTCATCCTTTAATCAATGACGAACCTATAGATAAAAATAGATAGGATGGACCAAAAAGAGATAAATGAAAAGGCTAAACCAATGACGAAAAGCAAGAAAAACAAATTAAACTAACAATAAAAGCAAGAAATGAAAGCGAAAGCAAAAATAAGCTATGTACAAGACCTTACCAAGCCAATTCAGGCCTGAAAGTACTATTTAAGGAACTTCCTATTGATATAAAATGGGATGTCCTCACCCATTAGACCCCTGAGATGGAACACATTCTCACCCAAGCTTTTAGAAATTTGGTATGGTCCTAACCACAAGGCATAAAATTTGTCATGTTGTCCTTTTTATTTTGAAACTTATCCCAGACAAGGACTAAATCAAATATCCAAAAGGCTTTCAATTTTACTCACTTTTCAAATTAATGCTTGATGATTCAATGTTTAATAAAGCATATCAAGGTTACATCACATTTTTCTTCTAGTTATATCAAATTCAAGAGTCAAGCCTCTATTTTATCATCTGCTTCTAGATAATCTCTCATAAAATACAAGGTTGGGATCCTCAAGTTCATGAGGAAGATAGGATCCTGGACATAAAATACATGATATTGGGATGTGCCCAAAGAATATTTAATTCTAGTCTTATCAAACCACAATGAAAATTTTAACATATTAGCCAATCCCTGAGGATCTTAAATAATATTTTATTAATTACATCCAATAAATTCTTGTTTATCTATTCGGTTACCCCATTACCTTGTGGATAATAATTAGATGAGAATTTAAGGATTACCTAATTTTCATATGCCCACTTAGTATATTGGAGAGAGGAGAAGGCATGGACATTATCACATACCATAGTAGATGACATCCTAAACCTGGTGATGTTATGCTCCTTGAGAAAGTTGATCCCAATATCAGTTCTATAATTTTTGAATGTCTGCACTTTAATTTGATGAGTGTAATAGTCATTTGACATCAGTTCAAACTTGTGCATGATATATAAATTGAAATTAATAGCTCTTACAATGTCTAAACCCATTTTTACAAAAGGCCAGACCTTAATAACTAGTTGCAATGGTACAATAGGGTTGTGTTCTCTATGTGAAACAACTTGACAAGTATGGTAGATTATAATGCATGAGTGAGCATATTTGAAGATGTGTGGCTAGTAAAAACATGTGTGGAGTACTTGGTGGGATATATCACTACCTGAACCATGACTGGTTCCATATTATTTGTGGAAATATCTTAGTACTTCAATCACTTCATCCTTGTTTAGGCATATCAAATAAATGCCTTCATGATTATTTATGTATAACATGCTTGATTTAATCATGAATTTGATAATATTTAGGTGTAACACTCTTCTCTAAGTCGAATTCAATTGATTATGGGAATTGCTGTTCAATAGGTAATAAACTACATCTTGATACTAGTCATCTTCCATGATGGCTTTCATTATATATTGCTAACAAAAAAACTATGGATCAATTTTAGCCATTGTTTTACTTAGCCCTTGTCGTATCAATATATTCATGGGCTAGATATCTCGGTTAAAATATTGCATAATGGTCATCCACTCTTCTCGTTGTTCACCTAACTCATTCTACATCAACATAACTTTTACAATAGGGTCAGGGATAATGAAAAATACTTTATTGCGTAGGTTGTAATGCCTAAACATATTGACTGATTTGATCAACTCAAAAGATTATTTATTAATTGTTAAATATATAATTTTATAATTTATTAGTGGAGAGATCATGAAAGACACTGGTATCTCATCTCCAACTTATTTTATCTGAGTCAAGATGACATCATTTGAGTGTTCTAAGGTGAAGGAATAGATGTATAAGGGTTGATTAAAATCATGACTTATCAACACTAGAGTGTTTACAATCAATTTATTGATTTTAGAAAAAATTGCTTATGATCTAATAGTCCATTCAATCTTGGCATATTTATTCAACATCTAGTTCAATGATATGACTATTTCATGAAGCTAAAGATGAACTTACACATGAAATTGAGTTTTCTAAAGAATGATTTCAACTCCTTTCTATTCCCATGTAATGGAATTTTTAAAATTGACTCCACTCTATCAGGATCAATGGATACCTCTTTAGAAAATGGTGTGACCCATCAAAAATCCTTTAGTAACCCTGAATATAATTTTTTTTGGGTTTAGGGAGATGCCATGTTCTCTACATCTCTGCAATAACATTTAAAAAAATCTTATGCGGTAATCTCTATTCTTGGAAAAGATAATTAAATCATCCATGTAGATGACAATGCACTTTCCAATTAAGTATTTGAACTTAATGTCCATGTCACATTGAAAGGCGGCACCCACATTGATTAATCTAAATGACATCTTTTTATAGGCTTCATTGTAAGTATTGTCTTGTGTTGTAACAGGATCCTAAAAAACGCATCAAAACATGATAATATGTGTTTGTGTGTGAATTAGGCTATTTATTCATGACACATGTAGAATATTAGAATAGGTTGAGTATTCATTTGGTTCAGAATTACATGTTTATCTAGCGAAACACATACTTAAATAAAATAAAATATTCATTATTGTTATGTAAATAAACAAATTTAAACAAAACAAAGTATAAATTGTGCATATAATCAATATAAAAATGCACTTGGAAAAAACCATCATCTAATTTATATATTTTAGAATTCTTTTCCTTTACAATTGATCACTATATATAGACCTTACATGGATCTGACACTTCACATTCTATCCTTTCAATTATATCTCTAAGAACTCTTTTCGTATCATGAAATCTTTGGAATACCTACATAATCAAATACATACAAAATGATATATGTTATACATCACCCACTTATCATGCATCTACACTTTACAATTTTATAGTCCTATTTTACTACCAACACTTTCGTAGACTTAAATATTTGTCTCATCTGAGACAAAGTTATAGGAAGCGTGCCCATTGCTAATATTGGTGGAGTTTCCTATTTCAAGGAGTTGGTTCAAAAACATTACTTTTAGTAATCTCTCAATATTTTGTTTACCAGTTTGCACCTCTTGTGTACTAATTATCCACCTTTTAGGTTTTAAACTAAATAATGTACCAATCTACGGTGTTTGCAGATTTTTAATAGATTGGCATAACTAGAAGGCCACCCTTTATGATTTTTAAACCATCGTAGCCTCTCTCCTAATGATTAAGACATTCCATACTTTAAACAATTAAAAAATCTACAAAAATCCTTAAAATGTAGACCTCGCATTACCTCGAGAGAAGGTAGAGGCATAAATTATGTTATTGAAACTAGAGGAGGCTACAAAGGTGGTGTCGATGGAATTTTTATTGATGAAGTAGTACTTGAAGATTCTAATATGAAAGGCATGTGCTACGATTGGATTACTAGATGCATAACTTTGGTGGATTTTCATTTTTGGGGATCTTGATAGAGTTGATTTGGTGGGATGAATTAGGATTCCTCGATAACTTCTATGATAAAATTTTCTAGATGGGACAAGTCCTTATTTAACATATTCTAATCGATGAATACTTCCCACACTATAATGATCATAGCGATCAAATAAACTTGGCACAACATGAGGTTTTGAATGCCATTACCATCTATTATCATGAGGGTGGACCTACTATTTTTGATAATTTATATTGAATTTATTATGCTAACTCCTCAAATTTTTTTGCATGCCTCTATGTTTGAATATAAATAAATGTATTGTACATCTCATTTTTCCAAGTCTGAAGCTTTTCCATCACATTATTTCTCGAATCAAGAGACCCCTTTAGCACAACATATAGTTGTTTAGATGTAGCCGATTGGACCTAATTGCTACTTTGGGTTTATTGGCCTTGAAAAACTCTAGGTTGGTTTCACTCCATGTGTTATTTATATATTGTTTCCCATTGAGCTTACTTATAGCCATGTGTTAAGCTTGGATCATAGAAATTTATAAAACTTACTTGTATTCCTCAAAGATCTCAAACATACGTTATGTTTCTATCTTCAAGTTTTGACCTTACATTTGAAGTTATTTTAGCTTTTGTGGAGTGAGGTATTATTTTTAATGTAGGACAAAATGGCTATGAATTGCTTCTCCTTGAACATGACTTAGTAACCCAATACTTTAATGACTAGTAAAAGGCACATATATTTAATGATATTTATAGCCTTGTTGTGGCAGAGGTGAAATTATGCATCTCTTAGTTAAGTTAGGTTGTATCATATTATAATTTAGATGCCGTTTATGTAATCAATTCAAGGAATACCACAACTCCCTCAGTCTGATTTGGTAGGGATAATTTAGTCACAATAAATGATGCTTCCTATGATACCATGGAAAAAGATAGTGAAAAAGTTGTAAGTGCTTTTGGTGCTATCTGGTGTAAAATTTATGTCATAGGGGGTTTGGATATCATCCTCCATGTTAATGGTGTTGGGACATCTCATAACCAATAACTAGATATCAGCCTATGTTGTAAGGCTTCCTTTTGTGTGCATCACTAGGTCAATCCAGAGCATTAAAATGTGTTAAATGGTTGTTAAGCTTTGGATGTTTACACTTATTTGGCATCCTCTACTTGTAGTTGGGATACAACTTCAACCTTATTCTTTTTCTCTTTCTCGTATTAAGATGTGGCAGTTGCCTCTACTTGTGCCTTAGTTTTTTCCTCAGCCCTTTGTTTATTCTCTTATTCCTACTTTCATAGGGCATCTTTCTTTTTCTCTTCTTTTTCCATGGTTATTAAAACATCCTCAACCTTTTTTTGTTACACCTCTTGCACGTCCTTCTTTTCTTGTTATTTTTCATAGATTCTTCTTCTTCTACTCTTCTTTTTTGTCATTCTTCTTTTTTTACATAGATTCTTATTCTAATTCTTTGTTTTGTTTCTCTCTTTTTTGTATATCAATTTATTATTTCTTCTTCTTCTTCCTCTCTTCCTTGCTTCCCTTATTTTCTACTTCATTTTTTGCCTTCTCTTACATTGTTTTAGATTTTATAGCTTTATATTCTACTGTGATGTCCTCATGCACCTATGGTTATTTTGGATATTGATGCCTATTTGATTGGTATTCATGTGCATGAGTGGGGGAATTCAGAGATGGAGATGAAAGGTTCGATGGGGATGTATGAACTAGTGAATCATGAGGGGAAGAAGAAATGGAATATGTTAGCATTATGTATAGGTGAACTGGCACCTTTGATCAACTAAGTGGAATAAAAAAATTCTTTAAGTGTTTGTGTGTGAGAGTAATCTCAATAAGTTATCATTATTATAATTTATATTCTTCAAACTCAATCTCTTCCACCACTTATGGTGAAACAAAGGAGCTCATGCACTCTATGATAGAGAGAGAGGTCCTCGATATTGAGTGTGATTTGGATCTATGTATTAGTGGTTTTTGAGGACTCTCTTGGTGATTTTCACCTTGATATGCCTTTGGTTATTTTTGGGTTATTTGTGGCACTAAATATTATGTGCATAATTATCCTTGAAATATGGTAATTGTTTTATATTTTTTCTCTTCCTCTTCTGCAATAGTTTCAATGATGATTGAATCAAGGGGTGTGGGAATGTTAAAAATTGTGACTTATGGAACATTGTTGCACACTTTTTTCCAAAATAAATTTTATTTTTCTTCTTATTTGTGCCTATATATTCCAACATATATTTGTAGAATTTATCTTCGATGACACCAAGCTGCATGAGACCATACTCTATAATAATCTTCAACACATTTACATCATTGAGTTAAATATTGGTGATGTGATTCTTCCTCTTTGGTGGTGGAGGTGGTATTGTCCTCTACATTAATTCCTTACATTTTCCCATAGTAGTTTTTGATGGACCTGTAGAGGTCTATGAAGGTTCATGTGCTTCAACTTATGGTTATGTCGAGGATACATATGGAAATGATGATTGTGCACCCATAGGCATAAATAACAAAGGTTGGATAGTTATAGAAGCTAGAGATTTATATTTCATGAATTTTACATGTGCATCCAACATGGTGATGAATAAAGGAAACAAAGTGATTGACACCTTGGGAAACTCATGTAATTATATTTGAATCCCATCATGGAGCTTCACAAAGACTTCATGCTGCCCTAGGTAATGCATGATGTCTTTGGGCACTCGAGGGTGTGAAATGATGAGACATTTAAATTATACACACAAAGAATTGAAAAATTCTAATTGCTTATAATATTGACCTGTCTTGGTCCATGCAATGCTGGTGAAGGTAGTCATAGGCCAAAATTTGACATCAAGTACAACATACCATCGAGAGACTTCCATTATGTGAATATATAAGTAATACCAATAAATAGTATTAGAAATCATGTGACATGATGTTGATATCTTTATCAATACTTTTGATAACCTTGGATACTAGGAACTCAAGCTAGTTAAAGTTCTCATTCAGTGAGACCATTCAATATGCAATATCAATGACCACTTTGGTAACCTGTCTCACACTTTTTTGATATACCAAAAGTGCTTGGTAATACATTCAAATAGTAATGTTATGACAACATCATCCACTAAGTCAATAGGGATCCATTTATATTCCTATAATACTTCTCCTTAGTAACAATGTGAGTAGGAGGGGCCTTGGTTTTATATGACATGAGGGATCTACCTTATACTAGAATTCATGTTGCCCCCATCATTTTTACTACATTAATGAATATGGTCACATTTTTGGAGAGATAAAATGTGACTTTATTATAATGTCTTAAAAATTTCACCATTACTTTGTCTAATTATCCAAATGTGGGGAGCTTAATGAGTCGATCTGCATCAAATCTTCATATAAGGTGTTTAAGAGCTAGGGATCCTAGTTGTGTTGTGTTTTCATCTATGGTAAAAATATTGGCATTCACTATATCAATAAAATCAAATGGATCTAGCTCATGGTACCATGTTTGATTTAGTGTGAGGCCAATCCCCATTTCTTCTTTCTATGATTCTTTCAATGGAATAAAGAATTATGATTGATCCATAGTTGTTATTCAATAATACCTTGATAGATGGACATGACTTAAATTTGTGCTACTTTAAATTCAAATCTTAGGTGAATAAATCACAATCAAATCAGAAATGGCTCTATTTGCAAATGATTGTAATGGCAGTTCACTTGATATGCCTTTTCTTATATATGTTTCCATCACTCTAATTATCTAACACTTAATACTGAATTGTGTTGAGTTGTTTTCACATTGTTATGATTTTGGTTTGATTTGATTATTTGTTGTGATGTGACATTGGTGCTTCACTATATAGGTTCAAATTTTAGCTTATGACATTATTTGATGTAATGCACCATGTTTTCTTCTCTAATAACTTTCCTTTATTGCATATTAGTTGAATTTGACACACCAATCTACTTTGGGAAAGATAAAATATTTGGAGGGCTTTATCATTAACCACTTTATCAGCAATTATTTTTTACCTATCCTCCTTACCCATTTTATCAGTGCTTTTTTCCTGGACACAATTGATTAAACCCCTATGGACCTTGTGTTGACATTTATTTACATTGGTCCTCATTATTTTTCCACTTTCCTTTGAAATTTTGTGACATTAAATTTTCAAAATATGTTATGATGGATTACAATATAAACGTCGCACTATACACAACTAAAATACAAAAATACAAAAAGACAAGAAAACCCTAAATAAACAAAAACCCTAACTACCTAGTGTTACTCATCACCCACTCAATTTTCAACAGGAGATTAATAGAGATCATTGGTGGAAAGGCTTAATCTTGTATCCATTTACACACCCCAAAATAATGGTTCCTTGAAGTTCCCATAGTACTACTATTCCTTGTTATGATACTTTGTGGATGATTTATGGTCCTTTCTAACAAATGTGTAATTTACCTTGATGTGCCCAAAATACACTATCATATAATAATACTATCTACTCTACATAAAACTCTTTAGATTGTAGATTATGATCATGCCATGATTTTTTACTTTGATTATTTATTTCCTATGTCAAAATCACTCTCTCTCGAGTTTCCTCCATGAAATTTAGATCTAACAACCTTGCCTAAAGTGAATCCTAATCTCAAATTTATATTATCAATGCAATTCATAGACTTGGAAATATATATTCCATAGGCATAATTTCTTCTATTCCATAGACCAGCTAGAAATGAGTGAACCCTATCACACACTTATAATTAGTCCTGTATGCCCATAGGATCACATGAATTTGATCCTCCTAATCATCTATCTGCACATTGTATTTTTCTGTAAGCATATTCTAAAGTCATTTTTTTGATGATTATGCCTGTGTGTTGGCTTGAGGATGATATTTTGTGCTCTTATGGTGTGTTATCATGAATTCATCCATCAGAGTCCCAATAGTATTATTAAGGAAGTGTGTTCCTTTGTCATTGACCAACTTTAATAGACATCCAAACCTGGTAATGATGTTCTCATACAAAAACTTAGTTATGTCAATTACACTACAACTTGATATCATAATAACTTCTACCCATTTGTTGAATTCAACTGTTGTAGTAATTATATACCTAACATGACTATGTTTTCTTGGTAGATTAATAGGTCCTAGAAAGTCAATTCCCCATTGCTCAAAATCTTGCATTGATAAAATTGGATTCAAATCCATTTGATCCCTTTGATTTGGCATTACTATTATTTTAAAAACATCTTATTGCTTTGTGAATCTGTGTGCATCTAAGAACAAGGTAGGCCACCTCAAGCCACTCTATAAAATATTCCTCATAATTGATTCACCTATGAAGTGTTCTCCAATTATATGGTGTGCTTATTCCAACAATGTAGTTTCTCATGCTTCAAGGATACTCTACACAACACATCATCCTTACACATTTTTTTACATAAAACCATTGATAATATTATAAGGTATGGCTCATGTGATCAAATTATTTTGATTTTTTTTAACATCGTGTTCAGGAAAAACTCCTTATTTTAGGAAATTGGTTATGTCCTCCACATTCTCCAGAATCATAAAGACTCTAAATAAGTGTGTATATGGTGACTCATATTTCAGTTCTTTTGTATCCTCACCATTCCTTATTCAACTAAGATTATCTAATGCCACATTTTATCTTCATGGTTTCACATTTATCTTAAGATAAAATTATTGGAATAAAATTAACCACCTAGATATCCTTCTGCATAACATAGGCTTATTCACTAGGTAGCATAGAGTTTGGTGTTATGTAAATAATTCAAATGGTGCTGCTAAGAGATAATACCTAAATTTATGAAACATAAACACCATATCTAGGGCTTCTCACTCTATTTTAGTGTAATTCTTCTTTATTACAGAAAAATTTAGGCTTTTGAAGTGAATGGGGTGGTACAAACCTCCATCTCATGGTTGAGCTAATAAAACCCCTACTATTGTCCCTGAAGCATCAACATGCATATGAAATGTCTTACTTAAATTGAGGAACACCAATATGGGAGTTTTTACTAACCTTTGTATCAAATACATAATAGATTCGTGACACTCATTAGTCTACTCATTAGTTTATAAACTTGGTATATTTATGTGATAATCTCTCCATTGGCACTAATATAGTTTTATAACCTTTATGAAACTTACAATAATACTTAATGTCCAAGTAAGGATCTCACTTAATTAGAGATTATTGGTGGTGGAATACTCACATTTGATTAACCAAAATAACATCATTACACACTATTGACCCAAGATAACACCAAATAGTGTAAAGAACAAACACTTTAAAATTAAATGTGACACATAGAGCTTGGCATCATTCTAAAATGAGCCTCAGCTTGGATAGGTATTCTTTATATGAAATAAATACAACCCAATCATCAAGATAGACTTATAAAAAATCATGGATGAAATATTTGAACGTATTTACCATGACCTTAAATAAAATAACATGAGCATTCTTCAAACCAAATTGCATTACATTGTATGCAAAGGAGCCCCATTCCATTACAAAATTGGTTTTAGCTTGATATTATACTAGGATCGATATTTGGTGATATCCATTGAAGCCATATATGATGGAACATAATTTATGCCCTATGACTGATTCCATAACTTCATCTATAAAGGGAATTGGAAATGGGTCATTAACACATATATCATTAAATGTCCTATATTCCACATAGACTTTGATCTCTCCAGACTTTTATATTTTTACCACCATTGGACATACCCATTATACCTTCTCTATGGAATAGATAATCCATGCTTCCTACATGGATTCAATTTTAGCCTTCACTTTAAGCTTTATATTGGGATTTATCCTATATGGGCACTTTTTAGTGGGTTGTGTGAACTCCTTAATCTCTATATGAATCTCTTATAATGAATTGTCTACACCCTTGACATTTGAAAATTTTGTTGGGAACATATATTGATAGTCTCATAAAAATTGTAAACCTTTTGATATTTATTTTTATGCTTGATAGTCACCAAAAGTCGTAACTTAGTACCAATTTTACCTACCCATTTATTTAGTGGTTCTTGATATATCTTGTTAGACCCACTTGGCATAGAGTCTTATAGTGTCCTCTACCCATATTGTTCCTAAATGTTAAAATTTTCCAGCTATACATCCTGAATTTTCTCTATGATTTTTTATTTTGGTTCTTTTATTTATCACTCAATCTCAAATAAACCCTTAATTTTTAGGTCCTCATTGTCATCCATGATTTTATTATAGGGTTTCATCAAAAAATACTCTTTTTGCTTACTGTCCTTGTAATTTATTTATATCTATATTCAAATATCTAGTTGCTTATTCCTATGTAAGTGAATTAGTCACAGTGATTAGATATTATTCTCACCTATGACATAAAAATATTTTCTAATTATTAAAAGTGTTCTGCACTAGGGGATTCTCATCCTAAAAAAAGGTTTAAATAAAATCATACTAAACTTATAGCCAATTTCTAGTTTCCCACCTGCGTTCTAGGTGGATGTTCCATGCACTTAAATATATGTCCCTAGTATCTAGGATATACACCCTATGAAAACCATACATCAACAAATTTATGAATATGAATTTTAATACACTGTCCTTCAATAAAAAATGGCCACTAACTCTTGATCATGGGTGTTATTTTCAATCGAGCTTATATCAATTCAAAAACATATTTATAATGAAACTAAGTTGACTTGTGTACTTACCACCATGTTTTAGTAGTACCCTTTAGTGAATAATTCAATGCATTGACCCTTTGATTTACATTTGGAACATGTTTCTCTAATTTGAAAATAAATTAGCTGATGTAAACTATTGAGGTAATTATTGCTTTGAACCAAAAATCATTCTCATTAGTCTCACCTCATGGTCTCCTCTTACCCAATTTAGCATATGGGTATCTAAATCATCTCCTATTGAAGATTCATCTTCCCAAGATGGAACACATTCTTGATTTAGTTTGATGTAATCCATGTCTATTGCACCCACTTGATATATTAAATCTACTTTAGACCTTTATTATGATCACATAGATGGAGACTTGCATTCCATCGTATGGAATTGTGAATTTTTTTATTTTTTTATTATAGGTATAGGTGAAGGCTTATATATTTTATATAACAACCAAAATGATTGTCTCTAGATTAAAAAAATGAAATCTATAGCTTGTAGTGCGTTGTGCTTAGGCTCTGTGTCAACTTTAAACCAAATGTTGTCTCCATATTTATAGGGAGATCCAAGTTCTTAAATAATGATCTAAGGCTTGATTTCATATTTATTCATAGGTATGATGATAATATTATCCCCTTGGTGTACCTCTAATTTATTACACAATCAGTTGAAGGTCATCTACTCATCATATGCCCATGTCTTATTGATAAACATAGGGTAGTGTGTTTCATCGATATTCATACTTATGACTTAAAAATAACCTCATAGACTTAGATCATCAAATTTTATTTATAAATATTCTATTTAAACAATAGGTTATACCCATCTATAGTTTGTGAGACTCAACATAATTAGGTGGTAATTAAGAACATGTCGTCCAATGGATTCCCATGTCGATGGAGGGATCATATTTAATCTACTTCAAAGTTAATTACATCATTTGGAACTTCATATCCAAAAAATTTGACATCCATTTAAGAGTTAACATCCCATGGTTTCTTGATATTTACATACCATACCACTTATCAGTGCAGGATGACCTCTTTGTGCATAGTCAAACATATTATGTAAAATATTTGTGATGTTTTACGATATATCTTCATTTTGAAGAGTGATTACCAATCTGAGTAGATTTATCAAAGCAGTAGCTACTCCATCCTACCTCATAATGTACACAATTTGGCCATATATTTGTGCATCAATGATCATAATATCATTATTAGATGTAGTCTATTTTTATATATTCTACAATATATGTGATGCTTGATACATTAGATGATTTTCTATTGTAGGATCAAGATATTTTTCATACTACACCTTTATAATTTGTTGATCTTGTATCATATCTAAGGGTGGTAATCCTTGTTATACATGATGATGTCATGTGATTGCTTATATGTATGTAGGATCCTTGGATGTAAATTTACTATATTTACATTTCACACTCATTTCTCATTTCTCTTATTTTATAACACAAGATAATATTTTGTATGATGTTTTATTAGAACTCTAAAATATGCACAATAAAATTGTATTTGTGGATTGGTTGGATAATTCTATGTGAAGTGATTATATTCTCCACACAGATAACAGATAATTAGTTTTCAACTCTGTATCTCATTTGGTATATGATTACCTCATTGATATATGCCTTAGTACCTACCTATACATCCATTTATCTATATTAAAAATCCCAAAATTTTATTTGTTGATCATCATATCCTCTTTAACACTTTACTGAAGCCCACCACTATTATTGTTGACCATTATATCCCGCATATATCATTGGGGAAAATATGGGGCCCATATTATCTATTATTGTTGAGGTGATGTAGTGTTCCATGACTATTTATATTGAGGAAATGGTGAAGTCCATCCTCTATGGTACTGTAAAGACTACGATGTCCATCTTGCTATGCCCTAACACTGATACTGAGGTGTGGTTTGAACCCATCTAAGAGTTTTTTGAGTCATAGTTATCATCTCTACATTTGGGCTTAAAACCCTTGGTTTCATAATAGAGATACTTTACACTACTACTGCAAAGACATTCTTGGTGATGTATTCCTTCAAATGTTGGAGATATCTAATATTTTAATCATAATGATTGTGAGACTTTGATAAATTATAGTAGAATCTCTGAGATTACTGGGTATGTTATTGTAGTATATGACATTTTACAATTATATGCCCTTTTACTTGGTATATCTCACATAACTCTATTTTGAATTTGGGGTAAGCATGCCTATGTTTCCCTTCTTTTCCACACTCCATACACCATAATCATAGCTTTGGCTTGTTAATTTAATGTAGTTAATCCATCTTGCATAAAACATCTATCATTACATCAATTTTTGTAATAGACTGTGGACTTTCCCCATAGTCCTCTATCTGCTCCACCTAAATCATAACTACTCAAGCATTTGCCTTAAAAGTGATCTAAATTTTATTAATGGAAAACCTAATCCAAGATTAAAAAAACTTATATAAACCATGTGGCCTTATATTTATTTTGAAATATAAAATCCACTTTGTAGATTACATCAGAGAACCTATGATCATAGTCCCATACTGACTCACCTTATTTTTGGTGAATCTCTTTCATATCTTATACTATTTGAATTGTATATTTATTCATTTTAAATTCTCATATTATCTAATTTTTAACATTCTAAAAGCTCAATTTGACAACATTCCTTTTTTACATGAACTCTAGTGTTATGTATGTTATGTCTCCTATGAACTCACACTTCATTGCATCATCCATAAGTACACCTTTAACTTTTTGTTTCATCTCATAGGTTAATAGGTAATATTAGGGGTCAATAGACCTATCATATAGTGCTAAAGTGATAAAACCTCCTGCACTGAGAGTCATGATTCTTAAACTCACACCTAAAACCACTAGTTATTTTAGACTAGAATTTATCAGCATCTTAAAACTTGTTATGACCTCTAAACTCAATAAATTTATTCTTATATTTCACTTCCATAGTGTGTTTACTATATTTTCCAGATTTATCTATAAGACATTCAAACCACATACTATATTTACCAGCTTTAACACTTTTTCTTCTGCTCTTTGTTGATAAATTAGATTCAATGGATGTACACCTTTAAACTTAAATTATCCTTGTCTTTGAATCCTACTTAGTTTGAACTTTACCATGATTTAATATTGCAATTTAACATAATTTTTTTCAAAATATTATTACTTATCCAAATAATATTCTTCCTGGTAACTGAAATCTAAAATTACCTTCTAACCAATCTATTTGCTCCTTTACTCTTTTTCCACTCTCTTCCATCACCTATTAATCCCTTTTCCAATCTATGTCTATTTTTTCACTCTGATCTCTACCTTTTCCTCTTTTAGGCCCTCTCATTTCATCATCTCCATAATCCCTATAATCTATAGCTCCTCTTAGAGCTCCCATTTCATCTTTATGTTCTAAATTATATACTCTACTCCTACTCACAACTACATTATGATTATTTTGTTTATTCCATATCCTTTATTGTCTCAAGTCTCGATCTAACCCTAAAATTATCTTCACTTTATGATTGTCTTTGTCTTTCATATTTTGGGTTCAGGTTCAAGTTTCTCCTCTCAATTATTCATCATTCTCTTCATATTCACACACATCCCCATAGTGCCTGAAGTAACTACTCCATATTAGTTAGGGTAGGCACCATGACCTTTTCCACAACCAACATTTTAAGCAAAGTTGGTAGTCATTATATAAATTTTCCTTTGATACCTTTTATAAACAAATCTCATGCATATTAAAATGTGATCTACCATTGCATGGAAGACTCAATGATCTAATGGTTGATGGTAGTCTTTAACCAATGATATACTGTGTGCATTCAATTGGTATCCAAATTTTGTAGATTTTCTATCTTTTCTTTAGTCTAAATAAATTGCTTTGTCTCTCTCAATTTGAAATAATAGTACTAAATTATTGATAATTATGCAACTAGCATCCCAATATTTTTATACCAAAAGTTTTTGTATCTCTTACCATGCATATGTTCATTTATAACCTCTATTATATAGCTTCATATTCTCTTTGCCTTCTCTTTTGTTAAATTATGAATCTCTCATCCAACCATCATTCCAAATCTCTCTATCTAAGTAACCATCTCAACATGTTTCAAAGTTCCATGCTCATTCACCATTGTTAGCAGAGGTTCTTAGAAAACCCATCAAAACATGCTAATGTGTGTTTCTGTGCAAATTAGGTTACAAATTCAAGATGCAATTAGAATTGTATAACATGTATAATATTCATTTAGTTGAAAATTACATGTTTATCTAGAGAAACATAGACATAAATAATCCATAATGTTAATTATTTTTATGTAATTTTTTTTTTAATATATTATGCATTGAACCAGTACAAAAAGACATTAAAAAAAAAATGCATCATTTGATATCTATATTATGCTCTATATTTTGAAAATATTTTCTTATATAATTGATCACTTTATATAGACCTTATAAATCTCTAGTTCTTCATATTTTATCCTTTCAGTTCTAGCTTGAAGGAGTCTTTTTGTATTCTACAGTCTTTTAGAACACATAAATAAGTTGAATACATACAAAATAATATATGTTAGACATCACCCATTTGTCATGCATCTACACTCTATGATTTTACAATGTTATTCTAATACCAACATCTTGATTCTATCTTTATAATTAACCATCACTTGATTGTAGCTTGAATACCCATCTAAAAATGACATCATTTGAGAGTTATTCACTATCTATAATAGTTCATCTAGTGAAGGTAGTGGTAATTATCTTTCTCTGATGATCAGCTTAAGTTTTAGAATTCTACACATAGTCATATCTCTCCATTAATATTTTGAACTGGATCAAGATTCTCCACCTATGTGGAGTGCCAGATGGGAAAGATGATCCTAGCTAACAATAATTTCTTCACTTAGTTAAAAATCAATGGCTCCAACAATGGATTCAAAGGTCTCTACCTTTGACGAAATGAGTTAACTCTTAGCTTAAGTAGAATTGTGTGAATGAGTATATAAGTATTGAAAACATTTAAGAATTTTTAGCTATAGGATATAACATATATAAAGTTTATTAGTGCCTATGTTATCCCATGTTTTTCCTTTTGAGTGGAAGTTGTGCTTAGAAATACATTTTTTGAGTCATTGTCATTTCCCAGATTGTAATGCATATGTAGCATACTTTTAGTAAGTGTTATTTTTTTTCTCACCTTGATAATCCATATTAAATAACATATCTAGTGAGATCACACCCTTTGGTATGTTGTTAATTTTTATATTTATCATGCCTTCTTCATCAAACTCAAATTCATCCCTATCATCTTCATTTATGACCTAAGATTCAAATACCTTAGTGTTTTTTATGAAGTTGATGATATGCTCATCATCATTGAATATCTAGAAGTTTATTGACATTATCAGGAAAAAAAAGAATAGAGACCAACTCCACTGATAATCTCTTAAATTTGGAGTTGGTTCCAAAGTGATAAATTGTTTCTAATACATTTGTCATATGATTTATTCTATGAGGCACATAGTTTAGATATTCAATTCATAAAAATATTCTATCAAATTTCATACCCAAAATATTCTCAACTTCCCCTTTCCTTGAATCAGTTTAGTTGTTGAGAAGCAGATGATGTTGCCTCAACTTCCCCTTTCCTTCAATCAGTTTCTAAGACACCTCTAATAATATCCTCGATTGTAACATTTACACTTATAAGTTGTGTCATTTTTTCATGTGCTACATCTCCTATCGATAGTATCAAGGGATCTACATTTATTTGTTCCTTGAATAGAATTTTTGGATTCATCTTGTGTTCTTTAATTATCCTCCTCAGCATATTATTCTATTTGTTTACTAGCACAAGTTTTTCCTTTAATGTAATTGCTGCATTTAGGATTTTTCATGCTTTTTACATATGAATATTTAGTACCTGTGATTCATTCTTTAGGTTTTCTTATTTTGATTGCAATTTGGAAAAGAAAGTGGGTCAAATAAAAGTTACAAAAGTGTCATTAAATTTTGTAAAAAAATTATTGCTTACCAAAGCTTTATCTCTCTATACATTGGCAAGTTGGAAAAGGTTTTGATATCTTGCCCATTTGTTGTAGTATCCATGTGCATCCGTATTCAAGTTTTCAAATCTATTTATAATAACATCTAAAGCATTATCATTATATAGATTATAACTATAATTGATCTTGATTTAACTTGATTCACTAAAACATCAACTTTTGAGGGATCATTTTGAACCAAAGAATATAAATGATATAATTGTGAGTGGTTATGAAAATGGTCATTAATTTCCTTAACCAAAGCCTTCCCCTAAATCTCCCATGATTTTAATAATTTCAAATTGGTCTATACTTTGTCATCTAGTAAAGTGAAATCATTTTCCTCAACAAGATTTGTCAAAGGAAAGGACATCAATTCATCAAAAGATTACTCAGCTTTAGGGGTTTACTCAGGTGGTGAACTATATGAATTGAAACCAATAGTTTTTTTGGAGCCTGAAACTGAGATCCATAAATAATATTATGTGAAACAAATCTATTTGGAGGTATTATATCAATACCCTCAAGGAAAGAATCATCAAGATCAATATTCTACAAAATTTTAGTGGCACCCATTGTAGTAGAAATTCCACCCATAGAAAAACTGAGGAATTCCAATGTTGTTATATGCATTATTCCCCTACTATCTATAAGTAATACTAAATTCTTCCCCCTAGTTTGTATAGAGTGGGGTGACAATGGTAGTGGCATCTGGATTATTATGGAACATTTCCCTACAATAGGAAATGCCATCAAAAATTAATAAACAAACTTCAATTTTTTTTAAAGTGCATTAAATTACTTAAACAATGGCTCAAAGACATTAGGATCCATACATCAAGTTGCCGATATGTTTTGTGGTTGTGGACATGGTGTAAGAGAAGGTGAAGCTTCATTTTATACCAAAAAATCATAAACTCAATTTACCATGTGGATGTTCATGTAATTTAATAAAGATCATAATTGTAAACTTGAAGTCACATACCTTACATTGAAGGAAAATGTTGAGTAGGTTGAGGAAAAATGTTGCCAATGTTGGAGGTTAATGCAAAATTGAATGAAACATTAACAATGCCAAAATTTTTTTTTTTTGTTACATTAATTTTCAATAAAAAAAGTTTTAAAACTTGGATTTTTGGATGTGCCTAACTGATGTTATGCGGCATTAGGTGAGAGAGAACTCATCATTTTTATCCTTGTCAATGGTGTTGCCACACCTAATTCTGTGTCATCACTCAGACCCCTTTCTAAATCCCCAGAGCCCTCAGGCAGATGGCGTTTATTAAGTATAAATTCTCTTCTTAATTAATAAATAATTTCTCTTTTCTGTTATAAAAAAACAAACCAAATCAATCAGAGATATAGTATTTCCATAGTCCATGACATAAAATTTCAAGGGTTTCTAGATTAAAAAACTCTAACACAATATTATCCATAAACCATTGTAATTTTAAACCAAATCAATTTGAATTGTAACAAGTAAACTAACAAGACAATTTTATTACATAACTGCATAATTAATTTTAATTTTAAACTTAAAAACTATCTCCAGCTCAGCAAGGGCCACAAAATTTGATTTCATTTTTTCATGCAAGATAGGTGGAACATTTATTCCTTTCAAATCAGATATGTCTCATAGTATAACCCAAAATAAAATTAGAAATAAAAATTATATGTCACTTTGAAAATCACAATATAAATCATTTTTTAACTTATTAGAAATGAATGTACATCAATCAAATTGTTGTCTTCCAAGAGAATGAACAATGTATGATAAAGCCCAAAATGGAATGTCTTCTAGCCTTCCCTGTAAAACAATCCTCTCTTGGACAAATTCAAGGATGGCTTATAGATATGGGTTTGTTATATTTTAGATTGAATTTCCCCTTCTTGAATGCTAATGGGTGACTGTAATACAAGCAAAAAAGTAATTAAAAAATAAAAATGACATGTAATAACTTTAAAAGTTCATACATAAAACATCTAATATTAATTAACAAAGAGAACATTACCTATCGATACTATCAAGATTAAGCAATTTTATAGATATATTTTATCTTCCTCAGTCAAAACAAATTTCATTGTTAAAGGTTCCATGTTTGTATATGGCATCCCTGTCAAGCACTCAATGTCTGAAGGTGAGGTACCAAAAGTAAGAGTCTAAGAGCCAAGGGTACAAGAAAACTCTCCAATAGTAGGTTTGTAACTAGACACGAGAATGTTTGGAAAATTTATTTTCATCTCATAATAGGGCTGTAAATAAGTCTTCTTAAATAAAATTTATCTATCCAGTATTTATAAGTGTCCTTATCATCTATCAACCTCAATATTTTCAGGCAAATAATATTTCTATAAATAAATTTTTAATGGGGGTAGAAGATATGAGGTGGGAAGCCATTATGAGATTGAGTGCCAAGGATGAGATTATACTTCTAGAAGAGATTGATGTTTGAACTAATTGAATGATAAAAATGAGCATATTCAAAGGTTTAGGGACATTTATAGGCATATTTATTGGACATCACCTACATGTTCTAGATGCTGCCTATAAACTCTAGATGTCACCCATAAACTCTAAATGTCATCCACATACTCTATATAATGCCCATGGACTCTTGACAACATCCATAAGGTCTAGACATCATCCAAAACCTATGGATGTCATATAGACCCTTTGGATGGCATCGAGAGTCTCTAGACACTGTCCAAAGTTTTTATATGGCTTTTAGAGCCTTTAGATGTCATCCAAAGGCTCTAGAGGACATACAGAGGTTCTAGATGGCATCCAAACCCTATGGAAGCTATCTAGAGGCTCTAGACACCGTCTAAAGGCTCTAGACATCATCTAAAGGCTTTCTATGTTATCCATAATGTCTAGATACCATCCACCTAGACACCATGCAGAGGATCTAAATGTCATCTAGTGACTTTGGATGTCATCCAAAGGCTCTAGATGTTGTCCATAGGTTTTAGACACCATCCATATACTTAATACATTATCCAAAGGCTATAAACAATGCCCACATAATCTAGGTGGTGTCTATAACTTATAAACACCATCCATAGACTTTATATGGTTTTCACAGGATCTATATAACATCCACAAACATTGGATATCATCCTTAAGGTCTAAACATCATATAAAATCTCTAGATGTCATCCACAACCTCGAGACATCATCCACAACCTCTAGATGTCATCCACAGACTATGGACATAGTCTATAAACTTAGAATGATGTCCATAGACTTTAGATAGAGGAGCTTAAACATTGTGATTAGGTGGTGCCTAAGGTTTATCTTTCTAATAAAATTACTTTCCCTTTATTTTGTTATGAATTTGAAACATACTTTTAAATATTCATCATAATTTTACATAGGGATTTTTCCTAGGGTCCCTTAGAAAAAACTTGCACAAACCAATGCTTTATACTCGGTTGCATTATTCATACAAGTAAAATGAAATCAAAAGGTTGTAAAATAATATTTTCTTCTTGGGTTAATAAGCTTTACCCCAACACCATACCCGCTCTTGGACTTGGAGCCATCAAATTTTAGTGTCCATAAATGATCTTCAACTATTTTTAGTGAACTATGAGAGATAGGTGTTGCTATAAGGTTGGCCTCCTTGTTCTTTTTCTCAACATCAAACATGTATACATTTTGTTCTTCCTTTGATCATGATATTTTGGTTCAATCCTCAATGGTAGAAGTAGGTGTCGAGTTGCTTAGAATGGAAGTATTTTCATCCCAATTGTTTATAAACTCATTGTTTTCACTTGAACCACCTTGTTCTAGCCTGTTGACTTTTATTTTTGCATTTGAATCAGCTTATATCACATTTTCATATGCAATGGAAACACTATAAAATGAGGGTATTTCATGTGCATAAAGGATATCTTCCTCATTCAATTATTCAATTTATTAAACCTTTGTTTTTTATTGCATGAAAAACATATTAATAGTTAGGTCCTCATAAGCTTCTAATTTATTTTCAGGCATGAAGACCATAAGTTCAAACTCTTTGTACAAAATTACATTTATCTTTTATACTCCATGATCATATGGGTCATTTTAGGCTGACACTCAATTATAATTTAATTGTGTGTGCCACACCATGGGAGCCACAAGTGGGATAAATCATTTCCATAACCATTTATCATTCTCGACCTATCTGTGTTGAGAAGCATACCACATGCATCAAGTATGTCAACCACGTAAATGGTAATGAACTATTACACCCTTGGATTGAAATATAACTACATATCAATGTGGTTTATCTCACCAACCACCTTTACCTATGATTTGCCTAACTATACTACCTTCCTATTTAACTTATCAAGAGTCAGGCCCAATTTTTAGAAAACTAAGGCATAATTTATAGTAAGTACTTGAATCTACTAAACATTTGTGTAAATTTTTACCAAAAATTTAGACTATTAGGATAAAAATATAGGTTCTGATATTTTCTTTGTAAAATGAAACATGAGATTCAATTACTATATTATTTTTTCCTTTTAGGAGAAGATAATTTTTTTAATAACAAATATTTCTAACTAAAAATTTAGAGCAAATCAAACATGGTTATGTTGGAATTAGTTTTCTTCAGATCATCAACAATATTGTATATGAGTTTACTTTATTCCATAGGTTTTTTGGGCTTTGGGGGTGTAGTGTTGATCTTTAATTGATAAAACATGGTAGGCCCTTTAGGTAGAAAATAGGTTGTTGCTTGAGTTCTCGTCAGGTAGGACTTGAGTATTGTTCAAAGGAGTTGATTTAGTTAAAGTATTTTGTAATTTATTCATCAACAAGTAGTTGTTTCCCCTTTGAAATTATTTAAATTTGTGAACCTTAACCAAGTTATATTCAGGCTCATTATTACTCTCATATAGGAATTCATGTGTTTCCAATACCATGGCAGTACCCAGATTCTCCCTACTTTGGTTTGGGTTGTTATCAGGTGTAGGCACTATTTCAAGGTTATTCATCTCCTTTTGGAAGATGTTTGAGGCTAATATAAAATCAATACAATTATTTTTATGATGACTTATTATGTTATACGACCTACACCAGGTGGGCAATGCTAAATCAACCATATTGATAGATCTTGAGGCATTGTAGTTATTTTAATTTGTATTATCAATAGGAGTGGTCACATTCTCATTGTTGGGCCTAGTGTTCCACTGACATTTGTATTTAAAACTTAAAGTTATTATTTTGATATGGGTTATTTCTAGATTGATCATTATTTTAAGGCACTTGTATCCATAAATTAACTATGTCATTTAGCAATCACTAAACCATCTTCTATAAATTAGCCACTTTCAGGGTCACATTATCCTTTTGTTGATTTCCTGCTTGTAGTAGTGGGTTAACAACAGGCACCATAGTGTTTATAAATGCGAAGACAAAATGATGTCTCTAGTTATGGGTATTATTAGTTGGCATCTACTTATTTACAAATGATGGGGAAACCTGTTGATTGCTATTAGGGTCAACATAACTAATTATTTTAGGCATGACAATAGTGTTGTTGTAGGCCACATGGATGATTTAGTTGTTATTTTGTTATGAAAACATGTGATTTGGAGGTTTGAATCTCTAATTTTTGGGCATAGATTTCACCTATATTGGATCATAAAATTAGTTTGAGTTGAATACATAATACTTAGGATCAGGTTCATCAATGGTGTATTATGCATGAGAGCTTGGTTGATCATCAAAATTTGGTTGTATGCACTTGGCTACCCTAATGAAGATAACATACTAAATCCATACCCTTGTAGCATGATTTTTTAAAATCTTAATGGCATCGTTATATACAAATACAAGGATGACAATGTTACAGGAGTCCTACGAATGAATAAAGAGGTCATTGAATCCAAATCTCTCAAATAATTCTATATGGAAGCCACTTTTATTTGTGTGTAAGGAGATTTCAATCACTTATAAAACCGATTTAAATGGGTGTTAAACATGCTTAGTGGTTCATTATGTTCTCATTGGACTATATAAAATTGATGATAGAGGACAACTAGATTAATGAGCACCCTAAAGTGATGATAAGTACTATTTCTAGGTCATTCTTAGAGTTGATAGACCCATCAAGAAATGTCTAAATACTAGTTATGGTCCATCTTATCCAAGGTGTGAGGGAAAAGTGGTAAGCCACATCCTCATGTTGGATTTGGGTTGTGATAATAGCATCTTTGAATGCTTGAGTATACTTTTCAGTAGTGTGGATTCCGCTATGCATGTACTTAAGGGAAAAAATTTAGGATTCTTAGGTAAGTCATGGGAAACTCCTAATATACTCATAGCGTAAATACATCCACCAAGTCAATCAATATTATCCACCATTGATGGGTTTAGAGGGGTAGTGAATATATTGACAAAATGAGTAATAGTCATAGGTGAGCTACTAACTAACTAGATTTGTCTAATTTTTAATTTTCTTTTATTCATTCTGGGTTTTTGTGTTCAGTGATTTCTAACAATTCTAATTTAGCCCTAATAGACTTTGATATATTGGATATTTTCCTAATTTATGGTATAATTTTGGTACAACTTGGCATGGGCAATACCTCTAAAGGTTTAAAATTTAGATTTTAAATTAAAAATTTCAATTTACACTCCTTCTAGATCTAATTATGTTGTTGGGTCGTTTAGCACACAAACATTAGGAAAGATGTTCACTCGTCCAACCTCTCTTGAAAGGATGCTCGAAGGTATCCCCAAAATTTGTTATTGATAGGTCATGACATACTAGAAAACCCAATTGGTTTATGCTAAAATATTCCAATACAAGGGGTCTTTTCTAATTTTAAAATTTAAACATCATATTGGTATTTGAACAAATTAGAAGAAAATGTGAGTCTACCCATTTGAGGAAGATGTATTTTAATTATGTTTTAGTGAAAAATGGAAATAATGCATTTTATAGCTTTGCCCAAATGATTAAAATTAACGTTGTCACTTTGACTAAATGAGAATGCAACCTATTTAAGAGTCCATTCATTCTGTTACATAGACATTAAAGAAAGTATTTACTATAATGGAAAAGATCTTATAATCGAGATAAGATGATATTAACAAATTTCATTCAAACTATACTTTAAATAATTGATTTAAAAAATGATAAAAGAAAAGGAAAAAAGAGAAGAAAAACCCTGATATAATGAAGGAAAATCCATTCATCCTAATTAAAAACTTCTATGAATTTGATCTCCCACTTATACAACAAACACACAACCACCAATAGAGTCAATGCAAAAGTAGATGGAAACCAAATTATGAAAGGAATCAATATGACCACCATTCACATGCATAAATCATAAATAAAAATTCTTGAGCCTTATATTGATCAATATATTTCGATTGATTACAAAGTTTGATGATTATAATAGGATGAGTAAAAACTTTGCCAGCATAATGACAACATAGCAAGTTAAGGGAGAGATAACACTATGAAAGCATGAAATTACTATAAAAATAGTGATTGGCTCAATACTTCTCTCAAGAGGAATAAAAATCCAACCCTATAAATGTATCAAATATATCCATATATAAAAAATTTAGATCTAAAGGAAGATGCCTTTCCATCAAAATACAACTGAGTAAAATTAATACATTGACCAAACACATTGAATTTTTACCTTGTTTTGTCATTTTACTCTATTATGTACTTTTTACCTACAAAAATGATAAAAACAAATTAGAAATAACAATTAAAATTATCTAAAAAAACATAGAAATTAAATGTGAACAACTTTTAATTCATGCAAATTTTCTTAAATTGGAGGCATCATTGTGACCAGACCAAAACTAAATTTTTAGTGTCGTAAATGGATTTAGAAATGGATAAATGAGGATCAAAAAATTAAAAAAACCCCAAAATAGGCCTAATAGACCTATTCCGGCTTAATTGAGCCAAAAACTCCACTTTTTCAAAATTAAAAAACCCTTTATTAATTGAGCTTTAAAAGCTTGATTAACATTAAAATTGCACTTGGGTAGGTCTAAGATTTAATCAGAGTTCTATTGTTTGAATAGAATAAAGTTTTCAAATTGAGGGGTTATCAATACCTAATCATGTTTAAGATGCCCTAATAGGTTTATCAACATTCATTTGACATACATCATGTTGTAATTGGACTTAAATTTTTGAGTATAATTATGTAAAGAATATTGGGCCCCTTTAATCCCAATAAGGTTTATAGGCCTGATTAAAACTGAGCTTAGGGCTTGTGAAGCATGCTAGACCTACTTGGATAAAATCTTCCACTTATAAAAGGATGGTAGATGTAAAACATTTGACAAACTTGGTTGGGGTTTAAACCCCAACCAATATTAACATTGCCTATCATTTAAACAAAGACCTAATTGGGTCATAAGACCAATATTATCACTAAAAGCATTCATAACTATCTACATAGACCTAATCAGTTAATTAAAGTCCAATTAACACTATTAAGTTCTAGTTCACCATGAGCAAATGTATTTAGGTTAAAAGGCCTAATCAATAATGGAACCTACTAAAAAGAACATTGAAGACTTAATTAGGGGTTGAAATCCCAATTAGGTAATAAAATGTTGAAGTCTAAATGTGTAAACCTAATTGTACTTTATAAGATCAATTAGAACTAAAATCAATCAAGCATCTACAATAGATAAATTGGGTGACCAATATTTTTCTAATATTTTCAATGTGCAATAAGATCATAAAATACTCATGTTCAAACCAAGTGTTTTATATGAAATTTTATCACACAAAATTATTCATCGTAATTGAATAGGTCCTAGGAGTTGGTTTGGCACACAAAACAAAATGACCCCTGAGAATAACTTAAGAGAGTTGAGGAAACATGATTCTCAAATGCAAACTAGACTTCTGAAAGTTTGCTTTCACCCTAAGTGTAAAATATGAAAATTTATCACACAGATGTGGTTTTTGCAATAGAGATTGTTATAGGACCCAATTTGGTACATAAAAAAGATGAATAACAAGATAAATTTAATATAGTTAAAGCCAACTAGCCCATGAGTGCAAGTGGGATTAGAGCAAAAATCAAAAAAGGGGTTCCATGCTTCTAGAGGAATTAAGGCATTTTTTACAAACAATAATAATACATATCTATGAGGGGTCTTCCAAGATCCCCTCACTTATAATTTACATTATCAAGGAACTAATACCATATAAAATAAGTGTACACTTGATTATGTGAGCAATATCTAATACTTACACAACCCCCACTAAACAAATCATAAGTAGCCCTAGTGATTTTTCTTATAAAGCAAAATGTCTAACCATCACCAAGGATGTTTGATCTATGGTGATCAATAAGTTCATGAAACTCATTAATTTTGATAGGTACTCACCTACCCAACATGGTACATAATGAACACTCAGAAATATATGTCAAACTAAGCATTTAATAACACTACAAAGGTGTAGGTGTTCCGTAAGGACACACATTTGTTCAAACAACTCCTTCTCAAAAGGGTCCTCAAAACAACATCCCAAATTTTAATACTCATGTTTAATATCCATTACAGTTCCATATAACTTGGCCCCTCTAGATCTAATATGAGACACACTCATATGGGCATTCTAGGAAACTTGCACAATAATCGATGAAAACCTTGTGAAGAAGGGGGAAAAAATCATACAAGGAGTCAACGTATAACTGACACTCCTAGATGATTATGAAAATGACATCACTATAAAATGCACCCTCTTAGGTAAGTAATTTCCCAATAATGATGGATGTGCCACACATGCAATCCTCATCAAGCTATACACAAGTATGTCCCCAACCTGACTATCCATCTAAGAGTATGGTTTGGTTTTGAAAATGAGGCACCACCATCCCCAAAAACTATTATGGGGATCTAATAAAATACCTCATGACACTAAATCTAGCTTGTATTTGAAAAAATATCACTACCAAACTGATGCAATGAACAACATAAAAAGACAAGGGTCACCTCAAAAGGTTGACACCCTTAAAATTTTGAATGTCATAATCCAAGATAAACCACATGCTATAGGAAACTAGAATTCAAGATATAAAAGTAAAAACATGCTCTTATCATGAGCATGTTTATCTGAAAATGAGGTATAACCACTTAGGGTAAATCCTACCTCTGACTCCAACATAAACTTATATTTCATTAATAATATCAACACTCATAGGAAACCCACTCAACTATAAATCACCACCATGGAAACAAAACTTCTCTATGAGGAAAATTATCTCCTTATTATCAAAGAACTCAAACTATCATGGATACATTAATCAACTCAATATTCTACATAAGCAAGAAGGTACATTCTTACCTTCTTATTAATGAGGAAAAATAAAACACATTCTTCTTGAGGTTCCTTATCAACAAGGTCACCTATGAACCAATATTAGTTCAACACAAGGATAAAATCTATAAAGATACTCCAAGGAATAGGGTCAAAACATCAAGGGGTTGTTAACCACAACATTTAGATGTCAACATCTAAACTATATATGTATACCTTGGATATCTAGAAAACATGTGACAAGAGGAAATACTACCACTCTAAAATATTCATCACTTGATTAAGTCTACTAAACACACCTACTTGATTCCAAGATGCCATAAATACATGTAATTTACTCTCTAACCATCACTGACATTAAGCAATGATAGAAAATCCACTCCATCCTATTTCTAAAAATAAGGGATATCTCACTACAAAAAGAAGACAAAGGTCATTTTACACAAGGGTAGGTGAAAACAAAGTGACTCACATGGGGCTTCTTAACAAGGCCATCCACATGGTATCATCATTCCATCACATAAGGTGAAGATAATATCTAATAACACTCATTTGTACATAGATAGATTTTAAGTGGAAACACGTGCAAAAACATGAAGCTCTCGGTCCCTCAAGTAGACCAATTATGTTCCTAAGTCTTTATAACCCTTTATGGTCTACATAGATAATGATTTTAGCCTAAGGAGGGATTATTCCCAAACTCTTATTGGAACTATTTGCAAGGCAAGAGTTGAAAACTAAGGAAGATGGGATGGATTATAATAATGTATCCTAATTCATTCCAATATCATCACTCAAAGTGAGAGAAACATCAATAAATCCTCTAACAAACCCTGATTGAGTGGCAAGGTAAATTTTACTAGAATGGGTTGTTAATGAACCTAGAAAATCCCATTTTGATCCTAGCAGAATAAGAAACTCTATTATATATCTAAGAAAAAAACTCATAGTCCTAAGAACCAAGATCAATTTATCCCAAGAACATGTCTATGAAGCCCTCCAAGGTAATATGCTTATGATTGAAGGCATGGGAAAGACCCCAACATAGCATAACATATCTTGATCAGAGATAAAGGTCACTTATCCCTCATGGCCCTTAAACTTCCTAACACTTTGTTAGAACCTTTCTTCCAAAATTCCATCAAATATCATCCATTCAACTAGATGGGTGGATGCATAAAAAAACTTGTCATGGGTCTCAAAGGAACATATACCAAATCAATTAGCCAAACATTTTATACTTGGCTGAAGAGTCCATGGTCTAAGGAACTCTAAGTGTGTATTGTGCCTACCTCCTCAATGAGGTGTATAACCTAGAAATTACATGCAAAGGTTTGATATGAAAAAATTAGAACCAAATAGTGATCCCCAGAGCTCTTGGTGTTTTAATAATTATCTGATACCAAAATTTGCATGACTAAAACCATAAAATAATAGGTCATTTTTTTTTAGAATTTCCAAAGAACATTATGCTCACATTCCAACATTTAGCCAATTATGGGCACAATACATATAATGTGATGCAATAAGCACACATGTTTAAATGACATAGATTCTAATACCACCTTCAAGTATGAGACGTGTATATCATTAAAGTAAAATAACATGTATAAATTATGTAAGTGATAAAATGTAAATAAATGCATGGTTTATATGAAATCATGCATGTTCATTTGCTCCAATCAACCTACAAGCTATTAAAAAAGCCTACAACTCTCTAGTTAACCTAATGGGCCCCACAACACCAAGGTACACAAATTATGCCCAAATAATATATGTGGATTTAAGCAACCATAGCCTTGAACATAATATCCAAACTCTCAACAAGGTTTAAGGAGGACCTCAGTGATTCTGGCTAATCATAGGGCTCAATTCACACCTAAAATCATAACTTTAATCTAATTTCAAGTTAAATTAACTTTAGAAGAAAGTGTTTATAAATGAGGTCATATAATCCTCATATAACCTGAAAAGGGGTCAAATATGTCCTTGCTTAGATCCTTGATGATGGTGCACTTCATTTCAATTGTTGGATTGATTCAACCTCGACTGTCATATTTGGTCAAAGTTGAGGAAACCCTATAAATCCTTATAGAGGTCAATAAAGGATCTAAATCAGTCATTGAGTTACAAACATATATTTTGGAAAGAATTGAGGAGGTTTTGGAGGATGTCTTGTCCATATTCATCCCTCATGTCCGTCCTCAGCCTTGGATGATTGCCATTAATGGAGTCTCAAAAATTTTGGTAATTTTTTCATTTTATTTAGTTTGAATTTTTTATTTAATGCATGTGTGCTTTCTTTTATTTTACATGTACACATATTCATGAAAATTTTCAACTTCGTTTCAAACTCTTAGAGTTTTCTAAAAATGTCTATGGGAGATTCAAACTCCATGACAACCATTAATGATCGTAAACAAGGTCAAATGAAGAGGTACACCTTTTTAATTATAAGATTTTATTTTTAGTTCATATATAAGGGGAGAGTAAACCAAGGGGGGTTCCCATTTTGATCCACCAATCCTAGGGCTTCCAAGAGCCCATCAATGTTGAAAAGGTCTAAATCCAAATTATGAGGACAAAAGTGGTATAACTCAAAAACCATGAAGTTTCAGGTGCTCAAACCAATTTCATGCAGAAGGGAATAAAAAATTAAGGGGGTCCCTTTTCAATTCCTCTACATCTGAGTCTCCAGGTCCTTACAATCAACTTCACACAAAAGTTTGTTCTAATACTAATAGTTATGGTTTTAATTTCATTTTGACAGGGTCAAACTTTATTAAAATATTTTTTTATAATTTTGGACCTATCAAATAAATTTCATATTATTTAAAATGAATTTTAATATATCCACTAATTGCATGGTTAGTTCTAGGTTAAAGTCAATGCATGTTGACCACCCCTTTAACAAAGTTCCATTTAGTGAGATCACTACATGGATTTTAAGCCACAAAACTCCCAACCATACACCCTCCATTTGGTCACATCGGTGTCCACTGGACCAATAACCAAATACCCAAAAAATAGAGATCAATTCCCTTCAAAATGGCTTATGTAATCTGGAACTACCTTACATACAACTAATTTTAAAAAAATTACTACAATTAAACTAGAGACCCAAAAATTATGAAACAAGTGATATTGGATCAAAATTTTAGTATATTTTATTATAAAATTATTTCAAATACCTTTGTGCTTTGTTTTGTGTTTTTAAAAATTTAGTGAAGTAGGATCAAATTACTAAGTAGATCTAGGTAGAATTAGAACTTTTGACTTCAAAAATTCATATCTTCCTTCCCATGACTCCAAAAAATAATCAATAAATTTATATAGACTCCTAGCAGAGTATAGTTTATTTATATTTTATTTTTTGTAAGTTTAGGGAAAATTTAACATGTGTAAAAACCATAAATCTAGAATAGCCTCTTTGAGACCTTAAGCTAAATAAAGGTTTTATAAACATTCCAAGTGAATTATGAACTAGTATTTTGTTATGCATAAAGAAACATGTATTTTTAGATCTAAAAAACATAAATACATTTTTGTTTTCATAATTAAATTCATAGTCTTATACAATTTACTTTGAAGAGAATGCAAGAGAGAGATAGTTTTACACTTAATTCCAGTGCATATTAAATCTTTTCCTCCATTTTACACATAAAATAATAATTAAAAATATAATAATTAACATTTTCAAGTGTTATATGGATTTAAAATGTCCCAAGTTAAATATTATAATCATAGTTCAAGTTACATGTGGTTTTTTTAAGATAACTTGGATATTCCCCTTTCATAATTCATCCCTTTGTATTTTATCTCCTATTTGGTTTATGTGTAAGAAATAGGGTTTTACTTTTGTAGATATTTCACTTGTCAAATCAACTCTCGTAGTCAATCAACCAACTCTCTATGATAGCTATAACTATATTTATAAATAAATCAATCACACATTCAACTAGAATATGGCCATAATAAACACATAAGGCCGTAGTGTTCCTCTGTGCACTTAATTTGTCCCTATCTAAACACATCATAGAATCATGTTTTTGGCTATAACATAGTTCATAGGTATTTTCAGCCAGTTTAAGATTATAAATCTATTGGAGTAATTCATAATCGAGGATTGTTCTAGATAGGATCAAATGCACGAAGTTGAACCTGTATGGAGTAGTGAAATCTAAAAAAACATCTCAAATGGAAGAAACTTGTCTTCATAATAAATAAATTGTATTAGCAACATTAGCCATAAAAATACATTATATTATATAGGTGAAAGATAAACATGTCCTCACATCCTCATGAATGTGGGATTATATTTCATAATGGCTTATATTAAACACCTAAGTGACACCTAAGTAATGTAACTATACATGTTCAGGGAAAACCATTGAATAGAATAAAAACCTACACTAACACCCCCCTTAAGAGTAGCTTAGGTGGGTAGTGGAATTGGTCCTTGATACAAAGAAATGATGAGGTACCATCATACATAGAAATGATCCCCAAAATGAGGATGCCAGAGCTTTTTGAACACCAAGAAGATCCCACAAATGAAGATACTTGATCTCAATTAAGGGTTTGGTGAATATATCAACAATTTATTCTATTGGCTAGATGTACTAGAGATCAATGACTTACTCATGGATGAGCTCCTGATTGAAATGCATATGAATCTTGATATGCTTGGTCCATTGATGGAGGACTAAATTCCTATAGAATTGGATTGTGCTTTGGATGTTACAGAAGATGACTATTGGTCATCAAAACTGGATGCCAAACTCAGTAAAAATTCTTTGAACCTAAATAACGTTCGTAAGAACATTAACAAATCCTCTATACTCTACCTCTATAGATGATAAAGTAATAGCATTCTACTTATTTGACTAACTAATTAGACCTGAACCAAGAGAAAAACTATAGCCTAAATTAGACTTATGATTCTAAATATCACAATCAAAATATAAATTTGTATAACCAATCAAGTTAACATCGATGCCTACTCCTATTGAGTCCTAGAATAATGAGTACCTAAATGTAGTGGAAAATTCACTTAATTTATTTACATTATAACATGTGTTTCATGCATAAATCTATAGACTATGCCCACTATATATGAAATGTTAGGTCTAGTGTGTGTTAGGTAGATGTGACCACCAACAGTTGTTGATGTGAGGTAGCATTAACTAAAGGAAATGGATAATCAACCTCAAGATTCACACTAGATAGAGATGGAATTAGAGTTGGATTATAGGCAACCATGTAAATAAATCAAAATCATACTTGGATTGTGCAATAGTGATCTCAGAGTCAGACTAATAAATTTAAATCTTGAGGAAGTAATGCAATAAGCCAAATTCAAACATTAAGAACTCATCAGACAAAGGAATTTTCATTGTTGTGATGGTGGATGAATAACTCCCTATGATCAATAGGTCATCCACATAGAGAACCAAAATCAATACTGAGTCATCCTACCATAAGATGTAGACATTTAGATCAGAATGTCATTTAGTGAGCCTAACTGAAAGAGAAAGGAGTCCATCTTGGCACACCAAGTTCAAGGAGCTTTTTTAAGGCCATATTTAGATTTTCAAAAATTTTAAACTGAGGAATCTTCCACAAATCCTTGTGGTTTCTCCATGTATATTTCCTCTTTGAGGTCATTGTGAAGAAAGGTACTCTTCACATCCATTTGATGAACATCCTAATTATGTGTTGTGATAATGGTGAGGGTGAGTCAGATTGAGTTCATTTCGATAACTAGGGAAAATATATTAGTATAGTCAATGCCAGGTACCTGAGAAAAACCCTTTTCTATCAAACATGATTTTAACTTATCTATGGACCTATCTGCTACAATTTTTATTTGGTAGATCCACCTACATTGAACAAGTTTTCTTCCCTTAGGAAGAGGGACTAAATCCCAAGTGTTATTCTTTAACAAGGAATCACACTCCTCTTCCATAATAATATCTAACTTAGGATTTTTTTATGCCTCATGAAATGACTGTGGACCATATGTAGATTCAATGAAACCATGTAGGTCATTATAGAATTGTGAACATGTTTGCCTATTGTTTGATGGATCTCTAAGCCATTGGCTAACACTTTGTAGTGTCTATCTAACTCAAATAAGACTAGTGATCAAAGAGTCAGGAGGAGATTCCTCCTACTATAAAGATATTCTTGGAGAAGGAGGAGGTGATTCCTCATCACTACTCTCATCATCAAAACTAGAAGAAGTATATGGATCATCAAGAAGTTGCTCAAGTGGATCTGAATCATTAGAAATGCCATTAAATCCTTGTGCATCCAAGGAAGGGGGAGAGGTGTTGACTTTGGAATCTAAAGGACCCTCTTGAAAATAAACTCTCCTCTCAATAAATAACTCATGATTGGTGGGATGGAGAAGCATGCATCCCTTAACACCCTTAGGATATCCAATGAAGATTCAAGGCTAACTTTGGGATTCCATTGCATTACTTTTCTTCTTAGGAATGTGGTCCATAACAAGAGATTCAAACACTTTAAAGTTATTCACTATGGGTTTCCAACCACTCTAAGCTTCAATAAGAGTGAATTCCTCCAATACTTTCTAAGAAACTTAGTTCTAGATATAATAAGCATAGTTGATGGCCTCATCCCAATAATGAAGTGCAAGAGACTTGGAGTGTAGCATACAATTTGACATTTCTTTCAAGGACCTATTCTTGCACTCTATAACACCATTCCATTAAGGAATATATAAAACTGTATATTATAGTTCAATCCCCTCTGAAGTGGAAAATTATTTAAAATTGTTATGAAATACCACCATTATTGATGCATAAAATCTTGATGGCTTTGCCTAATTATTTTAATACAAACCTTTAAGTCTTGAAAATGATCAAAGACCTCAGATATTTTCTTATGAAAGTAGAACCAATTATACCTCAAAAAATCATCTATGAAAGTAAGCATGTATTTATTCTTGTTGAAAAAAGGCATTGAAAATGGTCTAGAAATGTCACTGTGAACTAGCTCCAATATTTGTGTAGCTCTCAAAGATTTACCTTTGTCACACTTCTCCTTAGGATGTTTACCCAGTATATAACCTTGGTAAAATCCATTATAAAAATGAACATGTGGCAACTCTGAAACCATGTGAGATGTCTGAATCACTCATCCCATAATTTACTTACCCCATGTGAATGAGTGAGTAGTGCAGTAGAGGGTTGATCAGGGTCAAAATGTGAGAAAGTATACAATCTTGACTGGTGATCTACTCTCCTTAATGCAACTATGGAGTCATTGTTTACTTCCCTAATAACCACTAAAATTAGCATGAATTTAACTCTCTTTCCTAAATTGATGTGAGTGATCTAATAAATCGATGGGAGATTTATGGATAAAGAGGGAACACATAAAATATCATGAAATATCCCATCATTCACTTCAACATTTCCTCTCCCACTAAATTCTACAAAATTATCATTAGAGAATAAGATGAAAGGCATAAAAAAAGGATCCAAGGATGAGAAAAGGTACAAAGATGAATCCATGTGGTGTGAAGCACCAAAATCAATTACTGATGTGGAAGGTTGGGATGCAATAACAAGTGATTTGACCTTATATTTTCCCTTTTTACTATTTTTGGCCTTAGAAAACTTTTGTGATGATGAAATCTGATTGGTAAAATCAGGGACATTTATATTTTACTTCTTGAGCATCTATGTTAGTTTTTGTAAATATGATTCTTCATGCATTTAGTTTCATCATGCTCAAATTTATTGCAGTAGGCACATAGGATTCACTCTTTCTTGGGTTTCTCATCTAAAGTGGAGGAATCTTTTGTTGATTTAGAATTAACATCATATTTTTGACCCTTTTTTTGATTTGGGTCCTTGTTCCATTTATTCTCCTTACTAATATAATCCTTCTATTTGTCATGAATCATAATTAAGGCATGTGATTTAGACAAATTTAGTATACCCATTTGAATAAGTTTGCTTACTCCTGAGTCAATTCAACAACAAATTCATCCAAGGATGACATGTTTCGTGTAGCTCCAAGGGCATGCTTGGTGGCATGGAAGGTAGAAAAAAAGATATAATAATCTCAACCTAATTTTGAAAGGATGGAAAAAATCAATTGATCATATTTTCTATCAATGTTGCATAGTTTCAACTGCAACCTAAGTGATTTGAACTTTGTGAAGAAGTCTTGTATAGTATCAAATTTACTTGGGCTCAAATTGATGAGATGATTATTTAACTCATGACTACTCATATGTCTACTTCTCAAAGAGTTTTTCTAATGTTTTCTAGACTTCATTAGGAGTAGATGCAAATTCAATATGAAATAACAAGTTGGGAGACATCGACAAACATAATAGATCATAGGCTTCATCATTTATGTTAAACCACTTCCCCTTCTCTACATCAAATGTCAGTTATTTTTATATATCCATTGCGATTTGGTGTAAACCTTTTGTCTTCAAGAATATTCAAACTTGGGTTTCCCAATCATGATAGTTGAATGGTGTAAGAAATGGAACATGACTCTAATCCATGGTGTATAAAGGTAGTATGTGTTGAAATATATGTGAAAGAAAGAAAATGATATAAAACCCCTCTAAATCTAGAGAGTTTCAATTTTACAAGGCACAAGCATATTACTAATGCATGGAGCTTGAAAAAACTAAAAAATTCAAAAAAATGGCATTGAAAAGGAGTTATAGGCCGAAGGTTATGAAAGTTTAATGATTTATTGCTCGTGAAAAAAAATTCTCCACTTCGCATTTTTTTTTTGGTGTACAAATAGTTTGGCCTTACTATATGAGGAATAGTTAAGTCCACTTAGGTTATTTTTGACCAAGGACTTAAATTACCATGTAACCAAGGGCTTCAATTTCCATGTGACTAGGGGTTAAGGGATATGATGAGTGCATAGTGACACAAAAAATGAGCTAACATTTTATAAACGTATGGGTGTTGTGGGTATGCAAAGGCACCAATAGATGTGCTGTCATGAGAACCAAAGGATACATGGATGTGAACTTAGAGGATGCATGGATGACAATGATGATATGTGGTGTGTGGGCACAATGAGTAGGAATGAGTAGAGGTGGTTGTTGATCATTGTTGGAATATTTTTAATGATGTCTCCAAGGTGACCAAGGATGTTGATGATGTGTCATGTGTGCTAAAATGACAATGATAAAGTGTGCTCCAGTGTTCTTGCATAGTTATTTAGTGTTTGAATTAGATAGGTAGATGGTGGATATTATTGATGGTATGGTCATGTTGTAGAGACCCTATGAGGTTTTTTGAGTTCTTATGAAAGTGAAATAAATTCATCAAAGCAGTCATATGAGTGTTTAGGTTTAAGTAGTCATATTCATAAATAAAGCTAAATGAGTAGATTGATGATTTCAACAATCACATGTGTGAAGGTTTCAAGATTATATTGATATATGGATATACTCCCCTATGTGAGGAGATCATATGGTTTAAGTTTTAGGTCTGGACATGAAGCGAAGCAAAAGTTATTAAGGTACAAAGTTGGTTTCTCAGACATAGTTCAATAAGTTCCCATAGTTAGCCACATTTGTGATATTGAATATCAATGAAGCATCTTCAAATGTCAAAAGGAAGATAAATGGTGCACATTAGTCAATAGAATGCTTAGAAGGCACATGGGGATGCTAAGTGGTAGAAGTTCATTGGAGACTAACTATAGGGTATGCAGAGGGCACATGGGGCTACCAAGTGGCTTGATCCCAAAAGTGAGGATCTAAGATAAATGGTGTGCATTAGTTAATAAGTAAATATAATTCTCAATAGGCATGCATGTATGTCAAGTGGTGGAAGTTCATTGGAGACTGACTGCAAAGTATGTAGAGGGCATGTGGGGTTGCTAAGTGGTTTGATCTTAGAAGTAAGGATCTAAGATCAATGGTGAGTGATGCAAATTAAATTTAGGAAGCTCACTAGGATATATAAAAAATATGTTTGAGAAATATGTATGAGGGCAGGAGATGAAAACATGTGTCTACATATGATTTTGCATTACCCAGTGACCATTGGCATTTGAATTAGCAAAAGGATAAACCAATACTTAGTATTTTGATTATATCTTTTGATCTAGGATGGATTTTTTGATGGTGTAAATTGAAAAATTGAAGAGGACTTCAAAGTTCATCCAGAGAATCTAGTTATAAGGTTTGACTATCTTTACAATCAAAGTTAATGAGCTCAAAAGTTGATTGAAGGTTTGACCATGTTTTGTAAGTGACCTGAGAAGGATAATTAAAGAGTTATTGATGGTATTTTAGTGTTTCAAGATGAAATAACTATTGGAAAGTGTTTTATAATCCATGAGGACCATTTATATATATTTGGAGGTCTGGACAATCCATATTTAGTATGAACAAAATTTTATAAGTTGACTATGTTTATTGAATACACTAGCAAGTTTAAGCGACCATCTTGCATAGGTAAGTTGAAAATGTTCTAAGCAAAGTTGAGAAAGAAAATGAGTATGGAGATGTTATATAAGTATAAAATATTTACGAGAAGGTATTTTTTGTCATGATATGCCCTTGATTAAATATGGAGAGTTAAAATAGCTTGACTATATTTTCATTGTATATGACTAGTCTGAGTGGTCATTCTGAGAGAGTTGATTTGAGTGCTTAGAGCTTGTGTTAAAGTGTCTAGGTCATAATAAAGTGTTGAAAAGGTATTTAAGGTTTCATTCATATGATATAATAATATGGATATGTGAAAATATTTTAGTAGTTGCTTCAAAAGTTATAGATTGTATTTTCTATGTATGAAGGCCTAAAGAGCGAGGAGACCTAATTGGTAGGTTCAAGTGTTGTGTTGGTGTTCTAGGTGGCATGGAAATATATGAGATTGAGCAGGGGGATATTGGAGATAGGTTTGATGTGTTCTAATTATTTTTAAAGGATGAAGGTGGTCCATGTAGTCTCACATGTAACATGTGAGTATGAAGACCTAATTGTTTTAGGTCTCACCAAGACCTAATGGTGGTTTGGGGCTAATGAGGTAATGGATGACCTAAGGAGTGTGGGGTTATTACATGTAACATGTATGAATACCTATTTAAAGGGTATAACAAGTATGGTAAGCATCTTGGTTGGCCAAGATGGGTTAGATGAGTATATGGTATAAATATTAGGCATAATTGGCCTATTTGGAGTGGAGTTGAGAAAGTGTGGAATTAAGCGAAGGAGATAACCTTTGAAAAAAATGGTAAATGTCATTTAGTACCATCAGATATAAAATAGGATCAATCATGTTTATCTGATCAAGTTGATACAGGAGGACACATAGGTCATTGGACCTAATGATCCTAGAAGAGGTAGATTGAGCGAGTAAGCCCTAGAGGTTGTTTGCGAAAGATTAAAGGGTGAAAAAGAGTGCAAGCAAGAGAATTACATCATCAAGTGTAGAAGACATTAGATCAAATATGGTGATAAAATAAAATTAGCTAAGTGGATGCTTGGTTGCCTAGGGGGTTGGTTCTTTCTTGTGCGATGGGTGTCTCACTAAACTAAGGGATGGGTGTTCCTTGATCAGTCAGTGCTAGTCTAAATGTTGGATCTTGTTATTTTAGGATTGTAGTCCATCTTATAGGGTTGAATGGGTTTTATCCCCTAGAGGGTTTCCTATGTATGTCATGTGTTATGTGCTTGATCTTTCAATATATTCTTTATTCATTGCAATGGTTAATTTATATGCATCGTGATTGTATGTGCTAAATGTTTAAGAATTGAGAATTGAATTAGATTATCATGCATCACTGATTCACCCCCTTAGTGATTGTACCTCTAATAATTGGTATCATAACTAGACCTTTTGTACAAGTTTAACCACTTGAAGGTAATCTTAGGTACAATGATAAGTTCTCAAGGTTTCTCTATTAAGAAAGCTCTAATGTTCAATGGATCCAATTATGCTTTTTGGAGTGAAATAATGAATACCTACATCATGTCATTAGATTTTAACACTTGGAAATCTATTTTGGATGGTTATTTCATGCCACCTACTCCTACAACTAGTGCTGAAAACAAGAAGCTAAGTGAAAACAATTCCAAAGCTATGAATGCTATCATTTGTGGTCTTTCAGAGGTCGAGTTCACCAAGGTAATCCATTTCAAGTCTACTAAGGAGATTTAGGACAAATTATAGCTCATCTATGAAGGAGATTCAAAATTCAAGTTATCCAAATTACAAACATATCATAGGCAATTTTAAATTTTCAAAATGGAGGAAGATGATATTGTAGCTTCTGATCTTCTAAGAGTTGATGAGGTAGTGAACATGATCAAAGGCATAGGAGAGGTTATTGAAGAAGGCACTATAGTGCAAAAGGTGTTAAGGTCTCTCACTTTCAAATTTGATTCAAAAGTTTTTTTTATAGAATAAAGTCATGATCTCACCAAAATGAAGATGGATGAATAACATGACATGTTTTTTTCCTATGAGATGAGATTTAATGAGGATAAACTACCAAATAAAAAAGCAGCTTTCAATGCAAAAAATAAGCTACAAAAGAAGTTCCAAGGTAAGAAGGTCAAGGATGATGAGAATTTTGATATTGATGATGACGAACTAATAACTTTGTTAACATTAAAACTGAAAATAAGTTCAGGCATGTTTAAGGGTAAAACTTCCTTTCAAATGTTTCAATTGTGGAGAGATAGGTCACTTTACCGAATAGTGTCCTCATAAGCATAAGGGAAATGATAATGAAGAACATTAAGAAGATCATGATAATGATAAGAATAAATTTAGGTCTGATAAGAGCAAGAATAGTTTCAAAAGGTATAATGGCCAAAATAAGTTTTACAAGGATAAGAGGATTCTCTACACAAAGGGATATTTCAGATCATCTGATGAGAATGATGGAAGTGATTATGAGAATGATCATGAAGATGATGGTCCTACTAAAGATGAAGCTCTCTTCATGGTTGAAGAAGGTAGTTTCACATATCAATAATAATATACATGGTTTGGAGGTGGTTTAGGTGATATAGATGATGAAGAAGACAAGGTAAACTATAAGACTGAGTTGATGAATGCCCTTGAAGATTTGAAGATTAAGAAGAAGAAAACCAAAAAGTTGAAGTCTCAAATAAAGGACTATGAGGTTAAATACATGGTGTTTGAGGCAAGAATAGATGAAGACTTCAAAGAGTATAAAAATTTAGTCAAGCTTCTTAATGATCAGTTAGAGACTGTGAATGCAAACTTGAAGGCCAAAGAAGTTGAATGTTGAAGGTATGTAACTAAGATTGGTTCTTTAAGATATGAGTTGAAAAATACTTCAAGTGAAGTGAAGTTATTTGTGAAGTTTGAAAAGGGATTAATTGATCTAGATAACATTCTAAGTATTTAAAAATATGCAAGTGATTGATTTGTTTCCCAAGACTTTTGTGAATAAGAACAGTCAAACTTTGAATATAAATAATTAGTCAAGAAATGAAGTTGTTAATAGAAGGAATACAAATCAAGTTAGACAACCAAATGCAATGAGCTATGCAAACTTTAATGGTTACTTCTACACTTTAAATCAATTTGGTCATAAGGCTAGAGAGTGTAGAAGACCTTATAAGAATGAATTTGATTGGAACTATGAATATAATCATCAATCCAGTGTTGTGAGTCAAAGTGAGGTTATAGTTATCATGACATAGGACACATTGCAAGATTTTGTCCTAACTAGGTAAGATAAGTTGGTTTTCCATCAATAAAAGTGGTTTTCTATAATTATCTAGGAATTGATCACATTTCTAAGTTTTGAAAACAAATGAAACCAAGTCAGAATAAATCATTTTAGGCTTCTAGAGTGCAAGGTAGAAGGCAATTTAAAATATGGAAACCAAAAGTGGAAAGTATGTGCCATGATCAGTCTGCATATCCAAGTGGTTTGTTTGCCATGGTAAAAGATGCTACATAGGTTGAAGAATGCCAAGGGTACTCATTATCTACTCATGTTAAGAATAAAGAGACATATCTCACTAAAGAGACCAAAGTAATTGAAACTTATCCTAAGGTATCTGTAAACTTAAGTAAATAAACTGATGCTATTGAGCAAGTTTCTTATAAATAATATTAGTTGACAATGTTAAGTGTTGATGCTTTGAAAAGTGAGATTGATACTTCAAGTGAAAAGGTATGCCAAGAATCTTTATTTTCTCCATGTATTTTCAATACCATCCTAGAATAAAAATAAAGTGATAAAGAAGATAAACAAGTTGATTTAGTCAAGAAAAAGAAGAAGAAGAATCATCAATTCAAGTTGTCCATGAAGGAGAGAGAATATGAGGAGTTATGGGCAAATCTTGGTTTCACATTGTTCTAAGACATAATGGGTTAGGGGTATCTCTTTCTAAGCTTTAAGGAGACAATTGTTAGTAAAAGCAAGCATAGTAGATGATAGTCGAGTTTTGGTTGATATTGCAGGACAAGAGAGGTCATGAGAAGATGTGATTGGTTAAGGGGGACCAATGAGTGTTATGTAACTAATTCAAAGTGTTATGATGGTGAGTTATCAAAATGTTATATTTGTATAAGAAAGGTGTGTTGATCTTATTCTAGTATGCTCAAAGTGTGGTCATGGTTTTTGGTTCTAAAGGTAAGAACTTGTCAATTTTTGTTGCTTAAATTGATTGGTTAAAATGATGAAGATTGAAGGCAAGGTTGATATAGAGTATGAAGATAATGTGTTTTCATATTGTTGGTATCATGAAGAAGGTCTTAGAATTCTATATATTACAAGTTGTGTTTTACATGGAGTTCACAGTGTTTTGAAGATGAGATAGTTATATGAGAATGGTTTGAAAAGGTTGTAAACCATGATGGCTTGTAGAGGATAAAAGGCAATTGTTTTGAGATCCATATGAGAGTTATTCATGTCTACTTTAGTTTTCTAAGTTGATCTAATAAATATATGAGATATATTTGTGGTTTCATAAGGATATTAACTATGTGTGGATAGTGTTGAAGAGTTGCTAGTAGATCTAGTTCATTGAGGAGTCATTTTGAAGATATCATGATCTAGGTGGAGCATGGAGTTAGGGGGGGCTAACTTAGATAGTCTGAAAGGCTTGAAGAGCTATGAATGATGTGAGGGGGAGCATATGTGAGATGTTTAAGTCATAATGGAGATATGAAGAAGTCTGATATAGATGTGAACTCAAAAATGTTGATTTGATGACTTGATCAAACCAAGATAGGTACTTTGTCAATGTATTGAATCCTCATGCATAAACAAAGGGGGAAATTTTTAAATGGTCAGGTTCTAAGATCAGAGGATTGTGTAGTAGAATTTGAGAGAGAAGGTATGAAGGAAATTATGTTGGTTCATCATTGTTGGAAATGGTCTGAAGATGCTCAAAAGTGTGCCTAAGCTTAGGTGACTTAGGGGGAGTCCCTCTTAATGTTTTAAAGGTAAGTTCTAGCAGTTTTTGATGTTCATATATGTTTTGTCTGCATAGAAGCTATGTATGATCAAAGAAGAATTTAGTCATGGAGCATCTTTGAGAAGCTCAAGGTAAGAAGAGGTATGCACAATGTTAGGGGGAGTTTGTATCATATTTCAGAGGTGGTCCTTTCCTATTATTGGTCCTTGAAGTCTTTTCAAGTTTGTAGGATCAGAAATTGATCCCACTTTATCATTATGTCAAAGGGGGAGAAAGTGCTTGAAGAGAGAGATAGAGTATGAGCTTAAGCTTTGTATTGGTGTTGACATCAATGATAAAGGGGGAGATTGTTGGAGGTTTGTCAATGATGTCTCCAAGGTGACCAAGGATGTTGATGAGGTGTCATGTGTGCTAGAATGATAATGACAAAGTGTGCTTCAGTGTTATTGCATAGTTATTTAGTGTTTGACTTGGATAGGTATATGGTGGATATTATTGATGGTATGGTCATATTGTAGAGACTGTATGGGGTGTTTTGAGTGCTTGTGGAAGTGAAAGGAATTCATCAGAGCAATCATATGAGTGTCTAGGTTCAAGTAGTCATCTTGATAGATAAAGTCAAGTGAGAAAATTGATGATGTCAAAATTCACACTTATGAAGGTTTCAATAGTAGCCTGATATATGGTTAGATTCCCCTATGTAAGGATATCATATGGTTCAAGTTTTAGGTTTGGACATAGAGTGTAGCGGAAATTATTAAGGTACAAAGTTGGCTTCTTAGACATAGTTCAATAAGTTCCCATACTTAACCAAATTTGTGATATCAAAGATAGAAAGAGTGCAATAAACCATGCAGAGGTAGATAAATGGTGCACATTAGTCAATAAGTCAACATAATGTTTAGAAGGCATATGGGGATGCTAAGTGGTGGAAGTTCATTAGAAACTAATTGCAAGGTACATAGAGGGTACACAAGGCTACCAAGTGGCTTGATATCATAAGCAAGGATCTAAGATAAATGGTGTGTATTATTCAATAAGTCAAAAGATGAAAAGTGTTAGAAGTTAATTGGAGACTGACTGTAGGGTACACAAAGGGCATGTAGGGCTACCAACTGGCTTGATCTTAGAATTGAGGATCTAAGATCAAAGGTGAGTGATGGAAGTTAAAGTTAGAAGGATCAAAAAGATATTTATGGAGTGTATTTGAGAAATTTATTTGAGGATAAGATATGAAAACATGTGTCTACAAATGATTTTTCATTAACCAGTGACCATTGGCATTTGAATTAACAAAAGGATAAATTAGTACTTAGTATTTTGCTTATATCTTTTGATCTAGGATAAATTTATTGATGATTTAAAGTTAAAAGTTGAAGAGGACTTCAAGGTGCATCTAGAGAATCTATTTATAAGATTTTAATCTCTATAAAATCAAATTTATTGAGCTCCAAAGTTGACTAAAGGTTTGACCATGTTTTGCAAGTGACCTGAGAAGGATAATTGAAGAGTTCTTGATAGTATTTCAATGTTTCAAGATGAAATAACTATTAGAAAGTGTTATAAAATACATGAGGACCATATGTATGTATTTTTAAGTTTTAAAAATCTATATTTATTATGATCAAAGGCTTATAAGTTGACCATATTTATTGAATACAATGACAAGTTTGAGTGACCATTTTATAGAGGTAAGTTGAAAATGTTCTGAGTAGAGTTGAGGAAGCAAATGAGTATGGAGATATTATATAAGTCTAAAATATTGATGAGAATGTATTGGTTGTAATGTTATTCCCTTGATTAGATATCGAGAGTCAAAATATCTTGACTGCATTTTGATTGTATATGACCAATCTGAGTGGCCATTATAAGAGAGTTAATTTGAGTGCTTAGAGCATGTGTTGAAGTGTTTAAGGTACATGGAAGTGTTATATAGGTCTTAAATTTTTTATCCATGTGATATAATCATATGGATATGTGAAAATATTTGAGTAGTTGCTTTAGAAGTTTGAGACTATATTTTGTATGTATGAAGGCCTAACGAGCAAGGAGACCTAATTGGTAGGTTCAAGTGTTGAGTTGGTGTTCCAAGTGGCATGGAACCATATGAGTGTGAGCAAGGGGATATTAGAGATAGGTTTGATGTGTTCAAATCATCGGTAAGGATGAAGGTAGTCCATGTAGTCTCACATATAACATGTGAGTATGAAGGTCTAATTGTTTTAGGTCTCACCAAGACCTAATGGTGGTTTGGGGTTAATGAGGTCATGGAAAACGTAAGGAGTGTGGGGTTATTACATGTAATGTGTATGAATACTTATTTCAAAGGTATACCAAGTATGGTAAGTATCTTATCCAACCAAGATGGGTTAGATGAGCGTATGGTATAAATACTAGGCATAATTGGCCTATTTGGGGTGGATTTGAGAAAGTGTGGAATTAAGAGAAAGAGAGAAACTTTGAAAAGTAAGGTACATGTCATTTAGGACCATCAAAGATAAAAGAGAATTATTCATGTTTATTTGATCAAATTGATGTAGGAAGACACACAGGGCATTGGGCCTAATGAACTTAAAAAAGGTAGATTGAATTAGTAAGCCCTAGAGGTTGTTTGAGAAAGATTGAAGGGTGAAGAAGAGTGCAAGTAAGAAAAGTCCATCATCATGTGTAGAAAAAAATAGATCAAAGATGGTGATCAAATCAAGGTAGATGAGTGGGTTCTTGGTTTTTTAGGGGGTTGGTTCCTCCTAGTGAGATGGGTGTCTCACTAAATTAAGGGATGGATGTTCTTTGATCAGTTAGTACTGGTATAAATATTGGATCTTTTTATTTTAGTACTATAATCCATCTTGTAGGGTTTAGTGGGTTTTATCCCCCAAATTTTTTTCCCACGTATGTCATGTGTTATGTGTTTGATCTTTTTATATCTTATTTGTTCATTGCAATGGTTAATTTGTATGTGCCAAATGTTTAAGAATTATAAATTAAATTAGATTATCTTACATCATTGATTCACCCCTCTTCCCCCTGTAGTGATTGTACCTCTAACAATCATGATGAGGCATGGTCAGATGCCATAAATAGGCTCATGAGTGAACATGGATGATGGTCATGGTGAGGCATGATCAACCGTAGTGAATGCGTGTATGATTCCAAGGTGCATAGGCATAGGTCATATTTGCATGGCTCATGAGGACATGGAGGAATGAGTCATGATAGCATGTTTCACAAGGACATAGAGGCCTAGGTCATGTTAACATGACTAACATAGATACCCAGGCATGGGTTGTATTAATGTGATTGGTGGGGACATGTGGGAGTCGGTCAAATCAACATGTTTAGTGAGGATGTATGGATGTAGAAGATAAGGACCTAAGGAAAAATTCATAGTTTTACAAAAGTTTTTAGAAGTCACTAAGTGGATGTAAATGATGAAAAACTAATAAAGAAAACCTTAGGTCTTGAAAAATATGTATGGTTTCCTTCAAAACTAGTAAAGGCCCACTTTATATTTTGGAAAAGCCATATAAATGCAAAAAGCTTTTTCTAATTCAAGTAACAGACAATACAAAAATTATAGATTCTTAAAACCTACCTTCAAATGATCTAAAAATGGTTAAAAAATAATTGTCATGAAACTAAGTCATGTTTACAACCAGTCGTAGGGTTTTGATACCTTATGAATCCAATGGCACTATCCATTTTTTATTTGGAGATCTTGGTAGTACATATCTACATGGAGTTTCTAGGAACCCAACCAAACCCTTGAAAAATGAAATTAGTGAAAAACTCCTGAAGAAGCTAGAATGCTAGATCTCACAATAGAGGCTATGGCATTCGACTACCAAAAAATATTTGATACCATGTTAGAGTAGGCCAAAATTGAGGATAGGTCTAGATAGGATTGAATGAATGAAGCTGAACCTATATGGAGTAGTGAAATATAAAAAACAACTCAAATGGAAGAAGCTTGTCTTCACAATAAATAAATTATATTAGCAACATTAGCCATAAAAGCTTTAGGAAGGTACATTATATAGGTGAAAGATAAACATATCCTCACATCCTCATGAATATGGGATTATATTTCATAATGACATTTATCAAACACCTAAATTACACCTAAGCAAGCTAACTAAACATGTGTAGGGAAAAAACATTAAATAGAATAAAAACCTACACTAACAAAATATGTTTGCTCAATAAACATAAATGAAATCTAAACTAGGTCTTTGAATTTAATTAATTTATTACTATTTATAGCACATTTCAATTTTATATTTTACTATATTTCACTTTTAGTTTTTGTATATTTTTTAGTTCTATATTATTTTTTCAATACTTTAATGTTTATTGCATTTCATTGGTAAATCAAAAATAAACATATAAACATTTTGGTGAACCCGTAATTTTAAAAAAATGTTGCTTACCATTTTTTGATTTGTGTGATATGATTTCATACATTTTTTTGTAAATTTGTAACACTAAAATAAATAAACTTTGACCTTGGATAGAAATTTGACACCATGAGTCAATCTTATTTGACCTTGGATTTAGTCCGACACTATTGTCACCCTAAATAAAATCTACATTGAAGCATTTCTCTTTGACCTCAGATTGAAATTTGTTGATCTCTATACACAAAATCTTTCTATATTTCTTTTCTCTTTATTTTATATTTTCTTGTTGCTTGTTTTTAGAGATTGCATTTCAAAAGTTTTAAAACTACTTAGTGACTATCATTATGGATAAGTGGTGATTTGTGTTATGGAAAATGTGTTATGAGAGATGTTGCCCCAATATTCAATCCATTATATAACACTAAACAAAAATTTTAGTTTCTCTATACCTCATAGTATACTGGAAATGCTTAGGATCCTTTTTTATACCATATGAAGCCTCTTTAGTCATTTGATTTAAGGTGAACCTCAGAGGACTATATCACCCAAGGAAGTTACTCGTAGCATACCTTTGGTGATAAGATAGTGGACTACAAGCATGGTTTATCCTATGTAGTTAGTGCTTTGAAACATTGGGATGACATTAATCTATTAATAATAAGAGACCACATAATCATTCAAACTCTCTCTTAGATCACCTATTATACCCTATTTTTTTTCTAGTATTTATTCATAATCTTTAGCTCCTTTGCACATGAAAGATTAATTGATATAATTAAGTATTTTATTTGTTACATTTAATGTATTCAAATTCATTGTACATATCATGGATTTCCACAATAAATATGTTAATGATGTTCCATCCTCTAGATAATTAATTTTATACCCATGCTATGCCTTTTAGTTATTACAATGAATGGATAAATTGTAACAAGTAAAAATTTATGGAAGAATCATATGTGGATGATTATGATTTTGGTGATATAACAATGAATATATGATTTGATTTTGATGAAAGTTGGGAATATGTGTCCATAGAAACAAACTCAACCCTAGATTCACCTTTAGACTCCCATTTAGAATCACCTCTAGATTCATCTTTAGAGTCACTTCTAGATTATTCTTTGATTTCACTTATAGATTCCTATTTAGAGGCACCTCTATTTTCTTTTTTGTTTCACTTATACATTCCTTTTTAGAGCCACCTCTAGATTATTCTTTGGTTTCACCTTTAGATTCCTATAAAGATTTACCTTTAGATTCTCTTTAGAGTCACCTATAAATTCCTCTTTAGAATCACCTTTACATTCCTCTTTAAAGTCACCTCTAGAATCCATTTCAATTTTACTTCTAGATTTCACCTTTAGACTCTTCTTTTATTTCACTTCTAGATTCCTCTTTGGATTTGTCTTTATCCTCCACTATGTATTTACCTTTAGATTTTATTTGGGATCCCACTTTATCTTCTACCTTAACTAATAATCTAAAATAAATAGATCATTTTAAAAATTACTATCCACAGTCTTTTAAATTAGTATCTACCATCCAAAAGGAGGAATCTTATCCTTGCATGCCTAATTTCTCTTTTCACCTTGCTAATGCACTTTATCACATCCATAATTATAAAATCAATACACATAAAATATGTATAAATAAGGATAATGTTTTTCATGAATAAATCCCTACTTTTCTTTCTCTTGAAATGTAAACAAGTACTACTAATAAGGATGTCATCTCTTCTTATTTATAATTAGAGGATATCGAGCCTACACTCTATAGCTCTTCCCATTTATCAAACAATGAGGATGAAATTCCTTCCTCTTCCATTATAACATCATAATATACAATTAAAATCAATGATATTCCATTTAACACATCTTTTTTATGTTGCTTCCACTTCAACCTCATGTTTATCTACACATGATGTTACTCTTATGCCACAATATCATAATATTAGGATAAAGTTACCACATGAGAACAATGCATATCTTGCTAGTGATAATTATTTCAATGATATTGATCAACAATAAGTGACTTATATATATCCAAGGAATCTCCCAAACCATAAGAAAAGCCTTTCCTTATACCTTCTCTTATGACAAACAATGTTCCAATGGATAAACTAATAATATAATTCAACCCTTAAATGAAACTCTTAAAAAATTTAACATGCATTCCCAATAATTCATATCATTAATGCATGTTGTAGGATATTTTAAAGATAAAGTACATCGATTATCCTTACAGAGTAAATCATATCACTCTTGGGTTGACTCCAATGCAATCTAGGGTAATCCTATTATGTGAAATATTTTGTATGTACCTTTACCTCCTATCTTAGACATTACCATATTTTATACATTTAATGGAAGTGGGTACCACTACCTACATATTAGAGCTTTTTAAGAAAGCATTAACGGTTACAACGGTGTTCGATTGTTATTAAAATTGATTCCTAACAGTCTAGTGGGATGTGTTATTACTTGGTTTCATTCCCTCCCTAGTGGATCCCTCAATACTTGTCTAGAATTAGAAAAAAATTTCTTAATTCAATATGGACCTAGGGTCACTTATGAGAGATTAAATTCTTTGCATCAAGGCAAATCTGAGAAAGTTTGTGATAACATTTTAAGATTTAAAACTACTATGCGTTAATTAATTTATGAACCAAATGATTTGGAAGTTAATTTTTTTTTGACGGATTAGATATCCATTAAAATAGAAGTTACTCTATCATACTTGTGAGTCATTTTTAGCTCTTTATTATGAATCCTTAGCATTAGAGGAAGAATTGGGTCTTGTTCAAGTATAAAAAAATATGGATGGGAACATTAACTTACATATAAAAAATACACATAATAAATTCCAATCATCTAATGTTTATACACATATTCCAAATAAATGGAAAAAAATAAATTACAAATTATCTTTTGAAAATATAAACTTTAAATAATTCCCTAATAAAAAGGCACACTTTGATGTTCATAATCTAGTGCATTAAATTTAAATCTACCTTTAAACAAGTCAAAATATTACATAAGGTAAAGGAATATCTTTCTAAAGTGACTAATCATACTCATTAATTTAAATTAAATACAATGCAATGGCTTAAATTTTCTTTCAATGATCGCCCACATGATATTTTAAATAAATTATTGGATAAAAGGTTAATCAAATTACTCCCTAATTGCTATTACCTTCCTCATCATTTGGAAAAAATTAAAGGTTAATCATTTTATACTTATCATGGCATTAATGAACATCTTGATAACTATAACATTTAAAATTAGACACTTCATGTTGATTTTAACTATCTATTAATTCGAGTCACCAATATCATCCTTCAATCATCTAATCAGTCTTTTATGTACACTAATATCTCTATACGATTCACTACCCCCATCCTAATCAATTAATAATTTCTTCCTCAAACATCTTTAATCCCACAAAAATCACATCATATTCCATTAGTTAATTAATCTAAATTAATTAACTAATCTTTCCCTAATGCTAAATTCCATAGCTTTCAAAAATTCATATTTATCTAAATTTATAAATACACTAATTCCTTGCACCATGAAATCATCCCCATTTTCCAAGGCAATCTACATAAAATCCTATGAAAAGAGTCAAGTGTGTAAACAAAAGCTATGACACACTCTTACACACTCCAAGACTTCATCAATAAATCCTCTTAGAAATTCCAACCTTCTTCATACACACTCAATCCTCCTCATTTATGAAGAGGATCAATATTCCATCATTAATCTCCAACCAAGATTAATGGCTCTCATCAATAAAAAAATCTATAAATAAAGGGCTTTCTCTCCATTCTAAAAAAGCTTATTTTTTGAAACATAGTGTTATTAATTTATGAATGAAAGCTTCAATCCATGGCATAAATCATCCAATATAATCATTCAATTTTCAAGGGGAGGCATTGATGAATTATTTACGTGTCTCAACGCACCTTTGTAATAAAATCACATTTGAGATCATCCTAATTCATCAAGAGGATAACAAAGGTATAATAAGTGTTGTTTTCCAATTGTAATTGCATTCCTTTTTTATTTCTCAATCCAAGGACACATGCTTAGATTAGTTATATATTTTAATTATTTTTTGATTTATACTAATGTATACTAATATTTATTTCATGATGCTACACTTATGATTGTTAAACATTACAAGAAAAGTTGAAATAATTTACAAATAAATAAATTATCACATTTCATAAAAATGATAGCAAGTTAAATAGGTATTCACCTTTGTCATGCGAATATCCAAATATTAAACATAAGAGTTCCCAAAATTATCCAACACAAGATACAATGGTTTCAATGGATTTTATTAATCACAAATATCATGTTAAAAATATCATCAATAATTACTAAATTAACAACATAAGCAATAAAAAGGCATTAACACATGAAGTTCCTAATGAACACAATTCCAAAATTTTAAAAATACCAAGTTGCCTACACAATCATGGATTCCTAAGGTAAAGCAATAAAAAATTAAACATAATGAAATACATTTTCATAATGAATCAACTATTACAAGTGCAAGCAAATAAACAAATAATTGATTATTTCACATTTCTCCCCCATCAAGTTAGCAATTTTCTTAAATTTTTAAAGTGCTACAATCCTAAAATAAAGATGAAATTAATTGATTATATATATAAATTCACACCAATATACCATGATTCATACATACACATAAATAAAACTTTTAAATACATATATGAAAATATCAAATTATTTATCCATAACATAATCAACTACACTTGTTAATAAATAATTGGCCTCTGGCCATGACTAATCAATGCATATGTATCAACATACTCATCTCTATCATCTATCAATTGTGCCTCTAAAGTCAAAGCACCTACAACATATTGTGACCTATATCTTGATTGAATAGTCTCTTGGATCTCATTGATCACCAACTACTCTCACACAATCACCTGCTCTTTCTAAAGATGAACATACTCAAAAAAATACTCATACTAAACTCAGATGACATAGTGGGTGGGGGTATCTGATTATCTAGATAACTTAACTCAAAGTTGATCTCGATCAACCACTAATACATTTGTCTCCTCTCTGCCTATATGGTTGCATTTATTGTTGAGCATGGTCATTGATGTTAGTTTATCATTGATGTCAAAGAGAGTATAAGATATTAGTGCATGGATGATAAAATAGTTATGTTTGATAACTTGGAAAAGATATGGCACATGTGTAGGTCTATAAGGATAATGAAGAAGTTGTGAGGCATCCATAGATGTCTTGGTTAAGTTTTGGTATATCATTTAATCTTTTGGAATGAGAAGCATGCATATTTTAGCTCAAAAGAAGCTAGACTGTCACTGCACGTCATGAAGATATGAGTGATCTAGAAAGTTTTTGCATTTATTACAAGTACTCAAAAAGTCAACACTAGTTAAAAGTTTTCATGGAGACGTTGTCTATAGTGTCAAGAAGGTACCCTAAGGATTTGGAGTCTTGAAGTATTTTATAGCTCAAGATATAAATATTCAAAGTTACTCTTACAGACTGTAATGGACCATAGACTATCAAGTTTAACTACATTGAAGTCTAGGGTCAAATAGTCTAGTAGAGCTAATAGTGAGTGTTTAATCATACGATGAAAATCTACGATGAACATGAAATATGTCAAAAAGAAATCAATAGTGAGTGCATGATTGTTTAGTTATGACCCAACAACATGCATTAAGTCAATAATTCAACATTTCACACAGAGCTACCAAGTGGTGTAAGTGCATTAACTAAATGGTACAAGGTGCGTAGAAGGCATGCTGAACTACCAAGTGGCACAATCATAGAAGCATAGATCTCAGATCAATAGTGAGCACTGAAAGATAAATACTAGGTTAATTATAAGGAGATAAATGGAGCACATTTGTTAAAATTTGTTATGGATCATGAGATGAAGTCAAAGTATCCAATGTTTAATGTTAACACAATGATCGTTGGAATTTGAATATTTAAATTAATGAGGGAAAACCTGTTTACAGTTTTTGAGATATATATTTTGATCTAGGAAAAATTTATTGATGTAGTAAAAATAAAAGTCATAAAGGACTCAAAGATTCATCCATATACATTGGTTATAAGTTTTGAATGTTTTTACAATCAAAGATATTAATCTCCAAAGTTGACTATGTGTTTGACCATGTTCTGCAAGTGACATGAGAAAGATAATTGAGTTGTTATTAATAGTATTTTGATGTTTAAATATGAAATAAATATTAGAAAGTGTTTTATACTACATGAATACTATCCATGTGGATTTTTTAGGTTTTAAAAATCTATATTCTGTGTGAAAAAAGGCTTAGAAGTTGACTATGTTTGTTGAATACACTGACAGATTGAGTGACCACTTTGCTAAAGTGTGTTGGAAGAGTTATAAGAAGAATTAAAGAGTAAAATGAGCATGGAGATGTTATATAAGTAACTAAGGATTATGATAAGCTATTATATGTCATATTATTCCCTTGATCAGATATGGAGAGTCAAAATAACTTGACTATATTTTGATTGTATATGACTAGTATGAGTGGTCATTCTGAGAGGGTTGATTTGAGTGCTTAGAGATTGTGTTGAAGTATCTAAATAATGTGGAGATGTATAAGAGGTACTAAAGGTTTCACCAATGTAATATAATCATATGGATATGTGAAATATTTGAGTAGCTGATTCATAAGTTTGAGACTATGTTTTTTGTGTATGAAAGCCTAAAGAGCAACAAGACCTAATTGGTAGGTTCAAGGTGTGAGTTGATGTTCCAAGTGGCATGGACCCATGTGGAATTAATTGTTAGGAACCCATGGAAGCACCATTGATTACCATGTACAAGCAACTTAATATGTGGAATTAAACTAGAAGTAACAAATAACTAGAATTCAAAAATAACATAGAATATGAGAGACAATACCCAATTGTATTAATACTCTTCCAGAAAAGAATTACAACCAAGAAGATGCCACATTTCTTCTTCACCTTACATAGGCTTCCAACACCTCAAGTGTACAATAATTCACCTTCAAGAGCTCACTCTCTCTTTTACGGTCCCAACACACAACTCAAACACAGAGTTGGTGTTCACCTCCAACCAGTCAATATCCACTACTGCCAGTACACCGAGTATACACAGATACTCAACTGAGTACACAACATACTCCAAGTACATCTCCCATGAAATTGCAACAACCTGCAACTAAAATGATCTTACTTATGGAAGGAACTACCTTTCCTTCCTCTTTGCTCTCTGATGTATTGCTGTCACCCTTGATCCTGCTGCCACCTGCAGATCTCCTTTGACCTCGCACACACACCTGTTACCATGTAGATCTCTCTACACCTAAAGAACCCTTGTCCTTGCCTCACCAAGTCCTTATGATTCTCCAAACCAGTACACTGGTGGATCTTCTCCCTAATCTAGCACACCTGCAGACCAACCTGATCATACACACTCGACACCCCTGTAGAACTAGGAGGAACACCCTTGCTCTCTTCACACACAGAAGGAGCTAACTTTACTCAAATCAACTAGCACACTTTACAATACAGCCCATGAGTCTATTATATAGATCCCATGCATACAATAATTAGACATCTAATTACACTAATTAGATCCACAGCTTCTAGTCTATAATTGGTTCTTAACATGCAAACACTCAGTTTGTTAACAAACTATTCATGCAACTGACAGTTCTGGAACCATACAGGGGATTGACGTCAGTCCCTGTCTGCCTGAAGGTGAGCGACATCAGCCGACTCTTGTTGAGGTTAGTTGCATTCCTGTCCACCACTGGTCGACGTCGATCAGCCTAACTGATGCCGGTGACTGTGACACTCAGCAACCTCCTTCCTTGTTTGCATCAGTGAAGCTTTTAGCTCCACACCCTAACAATCTCCCACTTGGAGATAAACAATTGCACTGTACCTATACTTATACCCTATCTAATCTATATCCTAGCTTGTATCCCTCTTCAAGCTCAACCTTGAAGACCACCCACCACAAAACCTGTGGTGCACTTCTTGTCATCCAAGTAACCTGTCACATCCGCATCTACAAACACATGTAGAAAAGAACTTGACCCTGCATAGCATGTGCACCTATTACTAGTCCCTCTCAGACACTTGAGAATCTACTAAACTGCCCTCCAGTGCTTCTTTCTCGGATTGGCTCCAAACTTTTTGACAGCTCCCACTGCATGGGAAACCCAGGTCCAATATGCATGTACTTAACCTCATCATGTGAATCAGGACACTACTCATAGAACTATCCAACCATTGGCATGCTAACTGGTCTCACACAATCATCTGAAGACAAAATCAACCTGTGATCTCCATGTCTCTAGAACACACTTATGCCAAAGAATTTTGCTCCCAAATTCCTCATGACATACCACTGAACTAACTTTACCTTTAGCTCAACAAAACCCTGTATGTGTAACCCTGCATCAAACAAACACACAACATATAGTAACAGGATAATGTCGCGACTCATCATCCACATGGTAAAGAAACCACAGTAGTTACAATGACATTGATTAAAGCCATGCTTTGTCATCCACCTGTCAAACCTGTACCACTATCCTGGAGCTACCTCAAGACCATATGACCTAGCCTTCCATCTCATGTGTCCATTCACTCTATTCTTCAACTAAGGAATCCATTCATCTTTTAGTGCTTTCATACCGACTAGCAACCCTACCAAATCTCCCGTTTGGTTCTACATCCTGTTCATGCCATGCTCCCAATATTTTTTGGATCCTTCCTGCTCTGCAGTGAGCAATGAGTATAAAGAAGAGGAATAACGAATTTGAGGCTTACTTACCCTTTCAATCCTCCACATGGGTGTCTGAGACTCCTTGACAGCTTGCTGTTTGCCCCAAATCTATTCCAGTGACCGACCTCGATCACCACATAGTCTGCATCTGACCGACGTCGATTCCATGTGACTATCCTTTCTGCCAACGCTAGTTTTATGACCGATATCGGTCTTACCTAGTCACCGACATTGATTCTCTGACTAACGCTGATAGCCACCCTGCCCAACACCACTAGCTCTGGTCTACACATGACCGACATTGGCATTTGTCTATTCGACGTCGATTACCTTTGACCGATGCTAGTACTTGTGTTCACCTGTGAGTGATGACTTTTTACCCATGAGCTCTTTTGAATCAATCCCATGTCCAAACTGCCTTGCTCAAAAGTATCCAGCCCCATCCACTGAACTCTATCCATCATCTCCTCCAAAAACACCAAGGCTTTCCAGTTCTTAAGTCTATCAAACACATCTGTCTTCCACTTAAGAACATGCATCTCCTTCTTACTCATGTGACCAAGCCTACAAAGCTACGTCTTCACAATAGAAGAAGAATTAGTAATATAAGCAAGTAAATAAAGAGTACCTGCTTTCTTACCACTAGCTAATTCAAGTGCATCCGTTGTCAGAGTTTCTGTGCATCTCTCATCACCCAACTTTTTTGAAGAAATTAGCCACATCTTCAAGCTTAGGACCTACATGACCTCCTTCAACACCCATGTGTTGGCCGCCTGTAATTTCAGCTTCACTTTCCCTTTGCCAATTCTTTGGCAAGGCACACCAGCTCCTAAATAAATCTTTCCAAAGTCTCCAAAGACCTTAACATGGAAAAATACTCTATTTCGAGTTGCATGGAAAGAGGCAATAGAATCTATAAGACAAGATTCTACTTTATCCAAGGAACATCCCAGAGCATCCTATGCAACAACACATGCAACATCTGCTTCTTCAGTTCCTTCATGCTGATCTCCCACCAACCAGCAATATTTCTTTACTTGCTCTTTCTTTCCATAACACCATAATTGACCATTCATGTTTTTCAATTCCTCCATTGTTAGCTTACTTTCTTCTGCCATTGCTCTACTCCCACTCAATCAGAAACCCCTGAGAGTGACCTGTAATCAAACACAAAACCTGCTCCCTGCAACCTTAGCTCTGATACCAACTGTTAAGAACCCATGGAAGCACCATTGATTACCATGTACAAGCAACTTAATATGTGGAATTAAACCAGAAGTAACAAGTAACTAGAATTCAAAAATAACACAGAATATGAGAGACAATACCCAATTGTATTAATACTCTTTCAGAAAAGAATCACAACCAAGAAGATGCCACAGTTCTTCTTCACCTTACAGAGGCTTCCAACACCTCAAGTGTACAGTAATTCACCTTTAAGAGCTCACTCTCTCTCTTACGGTCCCAACACATAACTCAAACACAGAGTTGGTTTTCACCTCCAACCAGTCAGTATCCACTACTGCCAGTACACTGAGTATACATAGATACTCAATCGAGTACACAACGTACTCCAAGTAGATCTCCCATGAACTTACAATAACTTGCAATTCAAATGATCTTACTTATAAAAGGAACTACCTTGCCTTCCTCTTTGCTCTTTGATGTGTTGCTGTCACCTTTGATCCTGCTGCCACCTACAGATCTCTTTTGACCTCGCACACACACCTGTTACCATGTAGATCTCTCTACACCCTGAAGAACCCTTGTCCTTGCCTCACTAAGTCCTTATGATTCTCTAAACTAGTACCTTGATGGATCTTCTCCCTAATTTAGCACACCTACAGACCAACCTGATCATACACACTCAGCACCCCTATGGAACTAGGAGGAACACCCTTACTCTCTTCACATACAGAAGGAGCTAACTTTTCTCAACTCAATTACCACAATTTACAATACATACCATGAGTCTATTATATAGATCCCATGCATACAATAATTAGACATCTAATTACAATAATTAGATCCACAGCTTCTAGTCTATAATTGGCTCTTAACATGCAAACACTCAGTTCGTTAACAAACTGTTCATGCAATCGATAGTTTCAGAACCGCACAGGTGACCGACATCGATCCTTGTCTGCCTGGAGGTGACTGACATCGGCCGACTCTTGCCGATGTCAGTTGCATTCCTGTCCACCACTGGCTGACGTCGGTCGACCTAACCGACGCCGGTGACTGTGACACTCAACAACCTCCTTCCCTGTTTGCATCAGTGAAGCTTTTAGCTCCACAACCTAACATTAATAAAGGGGATATTTTAAATAGTTTTGATGTGCTATAATAAATGATAAGGATGAATATGGTCCAAGTATTCTCACATATAATGTGTGAGTATGAAGTCCTAATTGTTTTAGGTCTCACCAAGACCTAATGGTGGTTTTAGGCTAATGAGGTAATAGCCGACTTGTGAGAATGGATTTGAGATATGTCTTATCATGATATAAGTTTTAAGGGTTAATTCAATTCTTATGTTTGACCAAGAAGATAATATTCATGAAGACTCTATAAAGAGTGAAAGCAAAAGTGATGGTTTCTAGACTTAAGCGAGTAGAGTTGAGCAGTTGTGCGAGCAAGGATTTAAGCAAAGAAGATAACCTTTGAAAGAGAAAGTATTGGTCATTGATGAATAATAGAGAGTGAAGAGGATCATTCATGATTATATTATTAAGTTGATGTAGGAGAACACACAGGTCATTGGACCTAATGATCCTATAAGAGGTAGTTTAAGTAAGTTAGCCTTAGAGGTAGCTTAAGAGAGATTGGAGGTGAAGAGTTCAGACAGAGGTGATAATCATTAATTGAAGAGTATAAAAAAGTGTTCAAGGTTATTTTTTTAGGTATCTAAGTAGTTTCTTATTTTTATATGGGTTTGGTTATTCCTCGCAAGGTAAAGCTTGCTAAAGGTCTAGCTGTTGTGGGTACTCAGCTAGACAGGGGCAATATCTCCTTATGGGATTGGTGTCTCACTAAACTAAGGGATGGGTGTTCCTTGATCAATTGATTTTGGTCTAAATGTTGGATCTTATTTTATAGGACTATATTCCATATTTTAGGGTTTAGTGGGTTTTATCCCCCAAGAGGGTTTCCCACATATATGATGTGTTCATATGATGTATGCTATTATGTATGCTTTGGATGTATGTGATTTCATGTTTGTGTTGCTTTATCAACTTGATATATTTTGAATAGTTAAGAGTGAGGAATTGAATTGGATTATCATGCATTACTTATTCACACCCCCTCTTAATGATTGTACCTCTAAATTTGTATCCTCTAACTTGGATGTCACTTGCATGTATGTCATTATACCAATATCATCTCTATCAAATGATGGGACATGTGGCTCTACCACATCTTCTCTCTCCATGAGACACTTAGAGATGACACTATATGGCACATGTATTTTCAACACATGAAGGTTTAACTCTATAATCAATGACCAATACTCATACATTAAAAAAATTAGTAATTTAAATATACAATTGATTCCTACAAAGCATACTAACATTATGATACTAAAAAACATATATACATACCACCGTTATACAATCAAAAATGCATCAAGTCTATAAATTAATCTTAACTTGAAGAAGATAAATCCTACTTACACTTCTAATTGGGGATACACTAGATAATTAGGAACATGACCAATATGTGGATCTACTAGACCCAATTAGGGGATCTCTTATCACAAAAATAATATTAGGGAGGGTTCCAAACCTCCAGTCAAGAAAAATCAAGTAATAACCCTAAGTAAGCCCTATGTTTTCATATTCACTAAATTAATAACAGGTAAAGTCTAATTCAGTGCTCACCAAATCTTGTTACACAAATTTAGGGTAATAAACAATAAAATTAAACATGCATAAGAGACATATACTCACATTAATGTATATGAAATCCTAATGCATAAAATAGAAGTATAAATTCATATCTATCTACTCTTACAAAAGATGAACAAAGTTAGGAATACTTACCTTTGAAGATGAACTCATCGAGCCTTAATCTCTCCCTTAGCCAAGGTGATTCACAAGAGGTTGTTATGATATGTAAGGATTATAAGGATAAATCGGCTCTAGGATACATAACCTATAAATGCATCCAAATGACTTCTCCACAAGATAAGATCTATATCTCCAAAGAAAGTATGAAACCCTAAGCTTGATCCTCAAGTAGAATGGTGGATAAATAGATGCACAATAACTCTTACTTTTTCTTCTCTTCTCTAAATAATGGCAAAATAATTTTTTATATACAGGTAGATTTAACCCTAAGCCCTTCTAAAATTTTTGACTGATAAGGTCAACCTAGTTGACCTAGTACTAACATTGATAAAAATTCACTAGGTCATGGGTTAAGTCAGCGAATAGCCAACCTAGATCCTAAATGAATTTCACCAATAAGAGTACAAGGTCAACCCAATTGACCTAGTACTGTAAACTATCAAAAGGGGTTTTAGGTTAGGAAAAGGGGGATGGAAGGTGGGAAATGACTAGAGGAATATAAATGAGAGAAGAACAAGCTTAGGGGAATGGTTTTTAGGAACAAGTGTCTAGATAACAAGTGACAAAAGGGACAATAATATTATAAAGCACCAATGGTCTTCCCACCCCTTTCTTGGTACACCCCTTAGGGCATTCACTCAAAGATATTGAGACTTGAGTGGTTCTTGTAAGATAAAGAGTGTCAATAATTGATAAAATTTTAAAAATATTATGTGTATACATATGCCTCACTTGAATCTCATCACTTGTCATGTAAGTGTAAATCAAGATGGTGCTTTAGGAATAGAACATGACAAAACACAATGTTGATGCTAAGTAAAATGTAGTAAGGAGAAAATAATATAAATAAAAGGATAGGATTGAAAAACACATGCATTTACTTACCTTAGTGCTATAGATAAAGAAGGAGACTACAAGAGATGTGAAGGCATCCAATGTAAGGAACATTTGGTGAACCTATAGAGATTAGTGCAAAAAAGAGTGAAAAATCAATTTTTTAGAATATAGGCATATAGTAGTGGAAAATATTCTCTACAATGTCGTGATTCTATAACCTTTTACGGTTTAGGAAAAGAGTTAGTAGAGACAAAGATATGAGAAACTTAAGAAAATTGGCAAATTAGGTTTATTAAGGCAAGGTTAGAACCAAAAGATTGATGGCAAGTGAATGAAAAAATTATGATAAATGTATGTAGAACACACTAAATCACATTAGAAATCATGTAAAATGTAAATGAAAAAAAAAATGTAGAACATACTAAATAACATTGGTAAGTATGTGAAACATGAATGGAAAAAAAGAATGTAGAACATAATAAATCATGTTGGGAAGTATGTAAAACATGAATGGGAAAAAAGAATGTAGAACATACTCAATCATGTTGGGAAGTATGTAAAACATGAATGATAAATGAAATATAAATACAATAAAAATTTAACAAAGATATGTAAGTAAGTGATAAGTAACCCCATGTAAGATAAGCATGTCGAATCAAACATAAAGAAAAACATGAATGACTGAAAATGAAATGTAAGTCAAGATGGAAGACAAACATGAAGAAGTCATACATAAAGAGAAACATGTAAGAATGTAAAATGTCATATGTAAGATAAACGAAGTCCACAAAAATCAAACAACAACATGATAAATAGATGAAAATCAAAAGATATAAAGGATGAAAACTCAAACTTAGTGCTTATTTTAAGATACAATGTTAGAAAACAAAACCACATAATGCCATGAATATTATGAAAATGAAATGGTGTGATAAATAAATAGTGTAAGGGTTTTTTGTGAGGAAGGTTTGGTCCTATCCATGGTCTTACAATGTAACTCACAAACTATAAACCAAGAGGTGTAATAATGTAGATGTGATCAAGGATGTGATCAGTGAAAAACAATATCCAATGAGAATATAAGAAAAATATGATGTAAATAAGGAATTTGAGGTACCGCATGGGTGATGTGAACATCCTTAGTAAGAATGAGACACACTAGGCAAGTGAGAAAGGCTAAGAACTATCAACACCAAGGACTTAAGACATTTTGACTAATGAACACAAAATTTAGGCTAACAAGTGAAGTAGACAGATCAACCCATGAAGGCTATATGCATAAAAATTAAAATGGACCTACCTTCCCACAACATGTTCCCCATTCCTTAAGACCCCTTATAGAGCCTTCAATATACTGTGAAGATTGGTTACTTATGTGAGAAAGTAGGTGACACTAGATAGTATATGATATAATGAGACCTCCTACCCTAGTCTAATAGCTTACTATATCTCAATAGACCTCGGCTCTATCATGCGGCCAACTATGGAGTTTGAACTTAGACTAAGATATGATATGTGTCAAATATAGATCACATCTTTTGGTGTGATCTGACTTTTAAGATTATTTTTGCCTTTTAATCATTGCCTTTTATTTATATTTTATGATTTGGATTTTAACTTATTTTTCCTTTTTATATTCCTCCTCCTCCATATGGATTCAAAGAACCAAAAATGAGTGAAATAGGTGACAAACATAAGAGATCTTACACTTGTTCAGTAGAGAAAAAAACCTAAAGACCAAGGTTTCTGAAGACTCTTAGACTTGTCCATAAGTAAGTGTGAAATCTCAAAATTGACTTATGTGAGCCTCAAATGAAAGCAAATAAGGGAAATATGGGGAATGAGAGATTTATCTATTTAATAAGTGATACAATGATGAATATGTTTGTATCTGATCACAAGGAGGTAAAATAGTGTTATAAAAGGGATGGGGTTATGTGATAATAGTCATGTCACTAAGATAAGCCATAGTAACCTACAACAGGTCTATCACAAACACTAATGAAAGTAGTAGTCATCCCAAAAATTGATTTAAATATGTTTTAATGTGGTAATTTGTGAGGAAGGCCAGGTCCTATCCATGGTCTTACACTACAATTCACAAGCTGAACACTAATGAGGTGAATGCTAAATAAAAAGAAAACTAATCATAAAGCTACTAAGGTAAATAATGATATAAAAAGACAAAAATAAAAGAGATATATAAGAACCAAAATGAAAACAAATTCTAAATATAATGTGTAATAAAACCAAAGAACCCAAAGGCAACAATGATTCTAGTAAAGTGAGACTAAAAGAAGTAAGTTTCACAAAAACAAAGAAATTTAAGATAAAAAATAAAAATTAAGATCTATGCTAATGTAAAGATGAGCATGTGAAATACAAGATTATGTGTCTCAGAATATTTATTGAAGTTAAATTTGTTTGTTATTATGCATTGTAGATTAATAGTGGGCATCGTAAGATACCCCAATTTGTAAGTGGATGTAGGTATGGGCATCACAAGATGCCCTAAAGTCTGAAGGGACATATGGATGGGCATCGTAAGATGCCCAAAAATGTGAGTTGGAGTGAGGTAATATTGAACCATTAAAATGATTTGCATTGGTTTAGTAGGTGCATTTGGATAAAGGTAAATGTGTTGGTTTGTTAGATTTTAGGGATGTTTAATGTGACATATGATGTGTAGGAGAGGTATGAGGAGGTAAAGGAGGACCATGTATGATATGCTTTGGAGTAGGCATTTAAACTATGTATTCCTTTTGTTCATGTGACCTAAGAGGTTGAGGTTCAATAAATGTAACAATATGTTTAAAGTTTTTCATGTTAGCTATCCTTTCCTTATTGGTGTAGGAAGAAAGATCAACTATGGTTTGAACAACATTAGCGGATAAGGTTTAGGTATGGGATAATTGTTGTTGTTAATTATGTAGTTGATGTTGATTTGATTGTGATTCTTTAGATTTAATTTGAGAAGATTGAAGATAGTCTTGATAAAATTATTTTGTGAGAGTATCAAGATTGAAATGTGGACCAAATAAGGATGGAAGAATGAATTGGTGAAGATCACAACAAGACTCATGAGAATGACTTATAGTAGCATGACGCCGACAAAAATTATTAGGATTGTACCATTTTGGAGGAGGTTTGGAAGGATCAAATCTCATGGGTTTAGAGGGTGGAAATTTGTTCTTAAGTTATTCTAGACTCAAGAGAGGGTGGGTTGGGTTAAAATTAGTTGAAATGGATGCTCCATTTTGAGGTTGGGGAGGCTTGGATGAATCATTTCATGATAAAATGATTGGAAAGGTTCTTTAGTAGTTGTTTAAGGTGTTTCAAATTGAGTCATAAGAAAGTCTTGCCTTTTTTCTTGGTCTAATGCTTCTTCTAAAGTTTGATGGGAAAAGATTCAAACTTTGTATTGAAGGGGAGCTTTAATTGTAGTAACAAATAGTTTTAAAAGAGTATAATCATTCATATTATGGTCCACTTTGTGAGCTAGAGACTTCCATATTTTGATGAAAATGTGAGCAGATTCATTAGGAAGTTGCTTGGCATTAATGAAATGGCTAAGGTAATTTTCAGGAAGATCATCATGTTGGAATTCCTTCACTAGAGCATTGACTAAATCCTCTAGTTGTTAGATGGAATGTCTAGGAAGTTGGTTGTACCATTCAAGTGCATCACTAACAAAGGTTTTGGTTAAGAGTTTGGTGGTAACAAAGGTGTTAGTTTGGACTCATTCCTTATAGAGATTACCAAAAGACTTAACAAAGATAGTATGGTCCTTAGTCCCATTATATGTGATAGTTGGATAAATGTCTCTAATATCTATGGATGAAATAAATGGGACTAAAGATTCATTTTGAATATGTTGAAGCATTTTGTTATTCATTGGAGGTTGAGAGATGATATTACCATTAGCATCTCTAAGAGGAGGAGGGATTTTTTTTGATTTGGTTGACACATGAGGATTTGAGTTGGTTGACTAGTCATGTGTTATAATGTTGTTGCATTTGCATCATTTGGGAATGATTAGTTGTTTTCATGATGTTCATTTTTTGAAATATTTATTCAAGAATTTGAGTTGTGTCAATTTGTACATTAGTATTTGAAGGTGGGGTATTAGTGTTGTTAGAATGGGGATTATTAGTGTTGGTTGGAAGAAGGGTATTTGGTGGAGGATTCCGAATATTGGTATTGAGAGGAAGACTAGGATGAAGAACCTCAACTACATTAAATTGTGTAGTGATTGGTTTTGGATTAGGAAAAGATGAAGGAAGAAAGTGAATAGTTTCATTTGAAGTAATAAAATAAGTGAGGTTATGATCTACATTCTTGATTTAATGTTCTTTACTAAGATAAGGCTAAAAATATGTCATCATTATGAAATAAGACTAGATTACCACACATAAAATAGTTGAAAAAGTGAATAGATACAAATGAAAAAAAAGATTATAGATTTGAATGGGTCAACCTAGTATTGAAGACAAGGTCTAAAAGTTAAGTGAATATATATACAGAGTCGATAGGGTTGACCTAGTAGTATAACCTAGGATAGAAAGTAGGTTGATAAGGATATAGAGTTAACAGGGTTGAAGTAATATTGTATCGTGAGAGGTTGAAATGAATACTGGGTTGATTAGGTCAACTTAGTATTACGGGCAAGAGAAATGGATGGTCTGTAAGAAACTATGTTGAATAGAACAACAATGTACTAGAAATAGGGGAAAATTTTACAATATACTTTGAAAGCAAGAAATAGAAGTAAACACACAATCAATTGGGTCAATGAGAATGATCTAATTGAAACACATAACACAAAATTTTACACCAACACTTGCTAATGAAAGTTTTTGAAATATAACAAATAATGAACAAAGAACAAGTAGTAAACTAACAAGTAAATGCTAACTAAGTGGTCATCCTGAGTGTTGTTAGATTATTAAGTGTTATTTTAAGTATGATGGGGAAGTTGGCTAAAAGTAGGGAACTAGAAAGAAATCTATGGATGGTTTTAGGATGTTTTGGCTGAAAGGGATCTGTGTTGGTAATGGTACTAGCTTGGTACTAGGGCCTACCCCCTTACTTCATAATACAATACTGATAAGGGTGTCAGGTGATTTGCCAATACATACCATTAACCATGTGTTTATACTTGTCTAGAAAACCAAGTTGGCTTACCCCTTGGTGATGAAATCCAAGTAGGTAGGCCTTAAATAGAGAAATGTTTAAATGCATTTTGAAATTATGTGATTTGGTAGTGTGTGAAAGAAAGATAAAAATAGTGTAACTAAATGATATATTGAAAAACCTCCTAATTAGACTATGTGATCTATTCTAGGCATGTAAATAATTGAAAGTGAAAGTGTGAAGTAATTACTAGCATATAATTATTAATTCTAATTTGAAACACAATAAAATGTTAGTTTATATGATAGTGCATGCAAACATTATAGTAAAAATTTGATAGTGTCTTTACTATATTGCTGAAGTAAGGGTATTTAAGAGTTGTGTCAATAAGGTTGACCTAGTCTTTCAGATAGAAGACAAAATAAAGAACTAGGTCGACCAAGTCAACCTTGTTTGATATATGAGGGAAATTTTAAAGACTACAAAATTATGCAAAATATAACTGTAAGGAATAAATAAAATGAAAGAGAAAGATAGAAAGGAACCTTGGTGGGTTAGAAGATGTAGATTAATTGAGATTGTTGTTAAAGTTCCTTGAATGTTACTTTCAAATTCTGCCAACTATGTCAACTGGGTCAACCTAGTTCTATAGTTCCTTATTTGTTGTAACCTATGAAGATGACTATACCAGCCTAGTTGACCTAATATGTTTTATTGAAGCTTTTAAGATGACTATACCAGCCTAGTTGACCTAGTATGTTTTTTGAAAGATGTTTGGAATACTATGTCAACCTATTTGACCTAGTTTGCTATTTGGAAGTGAATAAGAGTACTATGTCAACCTATTTGACCCAGTAACCTATATTTGATGAATAAATACATAGTAAGAATAGAGTCTTTACTAAGGAATTATGTGTTAAACTTATGCACAAAATTTAGAAACTATACCAACCCTATTAACCTAGTACCACAAATATAGAAAAATAATAAACAAAATGATAGAAAATAAAAAATGTCAAAGAAAACCTGCAAGGGTTAGATTCATGTCAGGTTCACCAAAATGTATGAAATTAGAAGTGCATCAAGTCTATAAATCAATCCTAACTTAGAGAAGATATATCCTACTTACACTTTTGATTGGGGATATATTAGATAATCAAGAACATGACCAATATGTGGATCCACTAGACCCAATTAGGGGATCTCTTATCAAAACAATAATACTAAGGAGGGTTCCAAAGCCTCTACTCAGGAAAAATCAAGTAATAACCCTAACTAAGCCCTATGTTTTCATATTCACTAAAATAATAACAAGTAAAGTCTAATTTAGTGTTGACCAAAGCTTGTGGCAAAAAGTGGGGGTAATAAACAAAAAAATTAAGCATGCAAAAGAGACATATACTCACATTAATGTATACATAATCTTAATGTGTGGAAGATAAGTACAAATGCATATCTCTCTACTCTTACAAAGGAAGAACAAAGTTATGAATACTTACCTTTGAAGATGAACCCACTGAGCCTCAATCTCTCCCTTGGCCAAGGTGATTTACAAGAGGTTGTTGTGGTATGTAAGGATGACAAGGATAAATTAGCTATAGGCTACACAACCTATCAATGCATATAAAAGACTTATCCACAAGATAAGATCCATATCTCTAAAGAAAGTATGAAACCTTAAGATTGCTCTTCAAGTAGAATGGTGGATAAGTAAAAGTGCAATAGATATTACTTCTTCTCTTCTCTAAATAATGGTAAAATGATCTTGTTTAAATAGGTAGATCTAACCCTAGGCCCTTCTGAAAGTTTTGGCTGACAGGATCGACCCAGTTGAACTAGTATTGATATTGAAAAAAATAACTAGGTCATGAGATAGGTCAGCCAAGAGCCAACATAGGCCCTAAATAAATTTTACCAATAAGTGTACAAGGTCAAACTAGTTGACCTAGTACTGTAAACTATCGAAAGGGGTTTTAGGTTAGGAAAAAAGGGACAAAATGTGGGAAATGACTAGAGGAGTATACAAGAGAGAAGAACAAGCTTAAGGGAGTGGTTTTCAAGAGATAAGTGTGTAGATAAAAAGTGTAAAAAGGGAAACCAATCCTATGAAGCATCAATGGCCTACCCACCCCTTTTTTGATGCACCCCTTACGGCATGCACTCAGATAAATTGAGAATCAACAGGTTTCTGCAAGATAGAGAGCATCAATAATTGATAAAAGCTTGAAAATATTATGTGTATATACCACCTTATACTCTATAAGCCTCTAGCCCTATTGTTGTATGTTTTACCACCACTAAAAATAATGATGTACATCTATGTTTGATCTACCATTGTACATATTGATCAATGTTCCTTACATCTTCCACATCAAGGGCCTCAAGAGTGGCATCCCTCTCATTTTCAGGTATTGGATCCATCTCATATTTTCTAGGCCAAGATAATTCCCCATCTCATGTAGTATCCCTAACTAATCTCAACCATATAACTAGTTTTGAGGGTACTACTGAACCATTATAAAGTTCCAAGTTACTTGCTTGATTTAAATTATCTCATAAACACCTAGAAAATGATCATGTACACAATAATGAACTCATATCTATTGTACCTCCATAGAGTTCTCTATCCAACCCTCAAACCCATGGTAGGGCCTCCATATAACATTGGTCATTGATAATTGATCCAATATAAAATGACAATCCATGGTACTAGTGCATGTCCATTAGTCAAATCACCATTATATTATCATATTCCCAATGGTGAAGTAATGTCATAAAACCAAGCCCACTGTCATACCACTCATGTAAATCTATCTAAATCTCTATATAAATGAGCCAAGATTTTTTAACCCCATGAGTATCTAGTATAATTATCCTCAATGTTGTGAACAATATCCACCATCTTGTATGAAATATAAACTCATCAACCACCATGATGAATGTGTCTAATAATAGACAATTTTTTTCCAACCATAGAACACATAAAACTATAATCTATGATAAAAAAATCATGGTATCTCCAATTGAATACCCTCTCTCTCTATCATGCCCTATCATATATCTATGGGCATCACCAATACTAATTGAAGTCTCTACCATTTTTGTTAGTACCCACTATCAATATTTGTAGTATATTCCACATGTATTACAATGTGACCATCATTTCCCCTATGGATAACCAGAATGTACAAGTTTTTTAGTCCTAGCATTAAATGAGTTTTGTCATAATTTGCATGTCATACAACATCAAGTCTAACATACCCACATCTCCTAATCCTAAAAAATCATTAGCAACCATCTCATATACCATCAAAGGTATCCCTAAAAAGTTAACATAATATGCCCATGATGAAACTCACGTGTTCTAAGATCTCTCTACAATCACATCATAATGTCAAAAATTATCCTCAATAATCATTAAACATTAAAATGTCATTAAAATTATCATTTAGGCACCATTGTGATTCATAAGAAAATAGTGCAAATGAGGCTTCATTATTTTATATAGTAATAGAGACAACACTATGGGACCTTGAACAAGGTTGCAATGGGTCTGGACAAGATTATGCCCATCAAGATAAGACCAACAAGCTTTAAAAATCAATAAAAAAATAAAATTAAAAATTAAAAAATTTGCATGAATTTCAAATTTCAAAATACTTAAGAATTAGTTACTCACCAAATCTAACTCTTAGTTATCCTCGATAGTGGCACATACTCACTCAAAATGTGTGGGTATTTTCTACAACATTTTTGCTCTTTTATTTTAAAAAACTCAAAATTTCACTATTGAATTAGTGTAAATGAATGATTAAAAAACATTATAACAAAAATGTTTATATTATTTACCTTCCCTAAGGTAATGTCTATGATCTTGTTCCACTCATTCAATTCATTATTTTCAAAACATAAATAACAATATCTCAAACCATAGTTATCCAAATATTTCTCTATAAAATTCATTATAATCCAGATGATATCAAGTTATGCATGATATCAATTGTGGTTATTATTGAAACATTATAAAAAATATCGATAATCTATAATGAACTTATCAAACACTATTTCTTCATACTATTACTCAAATCAATGCATTTTAAATCACTTCTTTCCTTTCTATACAAATGTTAATCACCTTCATCCTTCACCTCAAAATGGTGGGTAAACATAAATGCATATGTGCTCAAATACTTCCAATCTTTTCTCAGTAGGTAATACACAGTAAACAAGGCATACAATCATTAACAAATGATTCAAATTTCAAAGCCAAAAATTCAAACTATATTACAAATCAAGGGAGCATATAATGCCTTCATGCACTTACTCTATAAAATTTCATATATGTCAATACAATCTATATGCAAAATTCAGGGACATGATCCTTATTCATGTTTTCCCCTTTATTATGTCACAACTTTCAAAATGGTACTACTTCAATCTTCAATAAGCAATTCTAAGTTAAAAATAAATACAAGTTTAATTGACATACAAAATACAAAGGGCATGATATGTATTCATGTTCATGTCACTACATTGTAAATTATAAATTTCACTTTTTTCTAAGTTCAGAAGTTTCAAAGGTACAAGTTTTAAATTGAATCTAGATCCATATATCGTAGTGTGATTCTTAAATCAATAAGTGGGTAATGTTGAGCCTAATGACACTCAACGTATATGGATAAAATTTTACAAACATAATATGTGGTTCCACCCATTCTTTTTTTAAATTATTTTTGGAGTCTATTGACACTTGACGGTTAGCACTTTACTATTTCTCAAAGCATTATACATAAGTGAAAGCATACTCTTGTCTAATTCAAAATATTCACTCGTTCTTGATCACTCTCAATTTCACCATTGTTATGAGCTGGCATGGTTATGTCATAATGACACCTAATGCCCTACACTCATTCCACTGCCACTTCAAAATTTGTTTGCTTTCCCTTGCCAGGAAACAAAAAAATTGAAATTGCCCTATCTCCACTTAAATGTTATAGAGAAATTAGCTTGCATACTCTTTTAGGTGCTTTCTTCCTTGCTCTATTTTTTAATTTTATATTTTAAAGTATCAAAATTTCAATTTTCAAATATTATCAATAAGTAATTCTAGTGGCATTAATTAAGGTTTTACATTAATTTGTCTTGTGTAATCTAAGTCTGCATCAAAAAGATAAAGTGTGACTTCACATTCATTTATTTGTTTCTCCTTATCCTATAAATTCCATTTCATTGCATCACTAGAATATAAGGGGAATCTGGATACACAAATTTGACACAAAATCCTTCAAAACATGCATTTTTTCACAACCTTGATTATTATTAATATTGATGACAAATGAATGGACTGTTGACATAATCTGCTTTAAGTCTTAAGCTTGTTTCCCTTATTTTCCACTATTATATCTTTTATATATTTGTTTCAAATTTTCAAATATGTTTTGGGAATACCAAATATCATTCTATGTATTTACCTATTTGTTTTGGTGGCTTCTAGACAAGGTAAAACTTCACAGATAAGGTTGCATTGTGACTTTGTCTAGAGAATGCAAACTTATCCTAGCATGATTTTCATAAGTTTTTCAAGTTTTTATGTCCATAAAATTATTTATTATTATTATTGGTATTCTCAAGTCAACCTCCCCATGTTATAATAAGCCCCTAAATTATAATTCAAGAGTTATATATAAGTGAGTGTCCTAATAATAGTTAAGGATGGATCTCTATTATCATAAAATCTATATAGAAGTTTATCTCTAATAAATTACTAATTTATTTACATATTTTTAGGCTGAATACATCATTTTAATCCTTGTGCCAAGGGTAATCATAAGTTAAAAATCATAAGGTATTTCATCCATTATTTCACACATATACCTAGGAAGGAGGACTACATTAACCTAAGGCCATTTTGGGCTATGTGGGGAGCACTCAAATTACATGAGGTTTATTGAGGATAGCTAAGCTATTTCCCTTGCCTAATTACCCCTTTTGTATTTTATCTCATATTTTTTGTATGTGTGAGAACTAGGGTTTTACTATTACAAGTCTCACACTCAAATCAGTTCCTACAGTCAATTAACCAACCCTCTCTGATAGTCACAAGTACCCATACATAAAAATCAATCACATAATCAACTACATGTCCCTAATCAATAGAAAAGGCTGCAATGCACCCTTATCCACTTGATGTAGCCCTATCCAAATACTTTATAAAATTCTATTTTTAGTTATGACATGGTTCACACATATTTTCAACTAATTTTACATTAGAAATCTACCTACACAGTTGGCATAAATTAGATCCAAGCTAGGTTCATGCATTTCATTATTCATTATTATTTATAACTGGTTTCAAATTTTGTATTTTACTATATTTCACATTTATATTTTGTATATTATGTAGATATAAATTAGTTTTTTAATAGTTTGATGTTTATTATATTTCATTGTTAAATAAAAAATAAACATATAAACACATGGCTAGAAAACTCAACTAGGAGGCTAACAAACACATCTTATACTAGAGGATTCCATAAAGTTATAAAAAACATTCAAGAATACCATAAAACACCATATATAAGCAAATAATATCAAGGTATCCATAAGATCATTCCAACATAATAAGGGTCATTGAAGGAGAAGGAGAACATGGGGATGCCCCCTCTTTTTCTACCACTTCTCTTGGTTATGGGAGGATCTTAGCCCAGTAAAACATGTCAAATAACCACATATGAGGGTATGGGAACCCAGTTTCACTAACCATTGCCATTATATAACAAGATCAAATATTAGATAATAATCTAAGACAAAATGGATAGCCTAATGATGTCAAAATGAAATAATAATTGGATTTTAAAAATAGTTAATCAAAAAATATGGATGGTGCATCTCTAAATCCTAAGTGGGTAATAAAATCCACATGGTTTCCATAGGTAAAACCATGGAAAGTAAAGGTGAAAAGAGGGTAGGGAAAGTAGATCTATAGCTCTTGAAAATAAACAAAGGTGGAAGCTTATATTTCAAGTGATACTATAAATAAAACAAAAAGAGAAAGATAAAATGGAAGCCTACATCAAGATATTTACTTGGTTCAACATAAATGGTTGGATTGGTTCACCTTCTAACAATGCAAGATCTTTTCCTTCTTATTTTAGCTTATCCTTCTCTCCTGTAGCTCTCCTCCCACTTCTCAAATGAAAATGGAAAAAACTACTCCTAAATAAGGCTTTCCTTCCTCATATATGAAAATCACTCATATCCACTAGCCAAAGCAAAGGTGACATATGTCCCTTCCCATCCCTTGGCTCTTGGGTGAAAAGTCCACATAAGCATTAACTCTTACTAGAAACTCATGTGGGAAAGCAAGGTAAGTCCATGCCTCTCCAATTATTCAAATATACCATGCCATAAATGGGCACATAGGGTGTAATATGGATTTATCAAAACTCTAAACAAGTCTTACTCTAACTTAAAGTCAATTAGGGTCTTAATTACACATATATCTACCTTTAACACATTATAGCCACTTGCAAACTTGGTTGAAAGTTCCCATCCAAGATTTACAAGTTTTGATAACAATTTGAATCTATTTAAAACCCTATGACCTTCTATATGTTTCAATACATATCTAAGGTATGGTTAAAGAGGGCAATAATAGTGTCAAAGGGGTGAATTGTGTAAAGAGGGGCAATGAGGTCCACAACCTACAACTAGGTTCATAAATGACATTAGACTAGGTTTAATTTTTTGGAAGTCATGTAGTTATTACGACACTATACCAATGATTCAATCATGTTTAGTGTATACCTAGTTTCATCATTGACATCCCTTATCATTTGCACATTAATTTACACATAGAATTCACTACCCTAGATAGCCAAAGTTGCAAAATGTAAACACCACAAATAATCTCAATCCACCCATAATGCATATGAAAATATCCAAATAATATCATCACAAGGTAATATAATTATGCCAATAATCAAAACATCAATATAATATATCACATACTAAATAAAACTAACTCTACTAGTAATGCAATATAATGTACATTTCAATAAACAAGTGAAATTGTTTATCACCAGTATCTGAATCACACTCAACTAAGAAAAAATAAACAACATCAAGTGTATAACCCAATATCTTATTAGTAATGTAATAATCATAAAATAAACATAACATCAAGTGTCTCATGTCTCAATAATATAAGGAACATGTCATAATCAATAATGGTATGTTAAAAAAGGTCCAATAGAGCTAACATTATGAAAAATTGGGGTCTCACAATACTTAGTTTGTACATTGATCTTTGTTGAATTTTTTAACTATTTAAATGTATAAATTTGAATAATAAATGATCATTTAGGCTCAATATTAAAAAATAGGATAAAAACATGATCTAGATAAGTCTATTGTAAGTGGATGGTGGTGCAGTGTGCTCTAGTCTATTGATAGTGAACAATAAACAACAAATAATAAACAATAAAATATAAAGAAAGAAATAATGGAAATGACATTAAAAAGTGGAAGGATAATATTAATATGGATAGGAATGAACTACAAAAACAATGGTGTAGTGAATATGAGTGTTTTGACCATGTACTTGTCTAGGTTGGTTGTGCATCCCAACCGATCATTGCCCTTGTTATGCCTATAGATAAGAATAAATATGAGATATTGCATAGTTTTTTTCACACAAAAATCATTATTTATCTTACCTTGATTTTGAAACCCTTAGAAAATTTCTATAGATTGAAAACTTGAAATAAAAAAGGGGATTGTAATGGGTTGAGCTTACCTCAATCATCCCTTGATGATTGATTGTTGCCTACATATCCAATACTCCAATGAGAAAAATAAAGTCCACATAGTTCTCCCACCTAGAGTTAATGTGAAATTTTGATCCTTTGAATATCTACATGAAAATAAAAGATGGATTTGATGCTTGACAATGATAGTGCTTGACTTACTTTAGAAGGCTCATGCATTGGCTTATGAGTGTTTCTTATAAATAATGCAGACTTTGGGGAAAATACTAAATCTATAGAAGTGTAAATGCATGTATCAGGTGAATATAAATTGGTGTAAAAAAAATGACTCTTAACATGTATTTGTATGTGAATATTTTGAAAATATCATTTATGTAACCTTATGAAACATGCAAGAAGACCCAAAAGGTTTAAATTTGGAAACTAGTTATTATTTAGTGGGGGACACGACTAGTCTAAGTGGACAATGATGCATTATGACTCTTTTACATAGGGTAGGATTATCTAGAAAGGATAGGGATGCAAGTTTAAAATTGGGTACAGTATAATGGTGATTTAAGATAGCCTGAGTATTTGGCATTAATTTTTTTTTGTCTAATGTTAATGAAAAATAAAAGGTTAAACCTATAAATAAATGAATGGCTTAGAAGAATGATGAATAAGAGTCATGTATTTGTGTATAATCATGTGGTTTAGAATGTGTTAATAATTATCATTGTCAAGTACATGTGATCAAATTGATGTGTCTACACATATGTAATAAATTTGAAAATAGTTATTACCAATGTATTATTTTTAGAATAAATGAATTTACATCTAGTCATACCTCAATGAATCACATGAAATCATCATCAAGTGTAGGAAAGATAGTGTCATATAAGGTATGACAAAAAGTGGTATGATGCCCCTAAGGAAAGTAAGATGGGAAAAAATAGTATGCCCCAAATGTGATATAATATGACCCTAGTTGGGATAGATATAGAAATATACATGATATACATCATGAATACAAGTCTCGAATAGTAATATGCATGATGAACATCATGGCTATAATAAATGAATAAAGAAATGAAGCACACTCGCTTTAAGACCACACATGTTAGTGACCACACCCAAACTAGTAAGACCATAGAAGGATGAGACTCATTAAACATAGTGATAGGATGATAGTCTATGGAAAATAATGCACAGACAAGAAATCACACACACACACACACAATCAAACACAATAGGTAATGTACCAATACAACAATTAAAACTACATTAACCATGTGAAATATAATATCTAGGTACTAGAAAGAGATATACTAACCAATACTATCTATCTTAATATGATAATATGGCAAACAACAAAATATATCACCATGCAAAAACTATTATATGGAAATTCCCCCTAGACAAGACATGTTTTCTATGAAAATGCCCCCTCAAGATGTGGTTAAATAGTGTGTAGTCCAATATCATGTAACCTATAAATTTTCATATCACCCACTCAATAAATATAATGTAAAACATATCTTTAAATCATGGATATGAAAACCTCTAGCATAGGTGAATGTGTAACCATGTATAAAGCAATATTTTTGAATGTGTGTTTATTTTGTAAAAAAGTTGATGTTTTTTAATTATATTTTGCATTTTAATGGGTGATTCTTTGAATCATTTATAAACCAATTATTCTAAACATAATGTGCCAAGGTATAAAATGATGTGTAGGGCATAAGTGCCCATTAATGAAACAATGTAAGGCACATACGTAATATAACCCCCCAATCATAGGATATTAGAAATGTGCCATGATCAAATGATATGGATGAATATATGGCAAGGCCCATAAGGGAATACATCCTATAATGAGGATGAATACATTTACATGGAAACAATATGGTCTATAATGTATGAGAACTCAATAGTTATAATACATGGCAATGAATGTACTATGAGTGATAACCAAGCATGAGTCAATGCATTTGTAAGGTCTAAAATTTAGATAAGGAATGTAGACTCATAAGTGAAAATGGGGTATGATTGAATTCATACCCAAGATACGTCAATAAAAAAAGTGTGTGGGTATAATTCCCCCATATATGGAGTCTAGGATCATGTGTAGAATCATCATAGGAGCATGATGTTCGTTGGATATTCAATTGTTTTTTTATAAAGTTGAGAGGTAGTAGGAACCCATACCAAGTTTTTATATAATGAACAAGGGACCTAATTAATTTGGTTCAAAAAATTTCCCTTGTGTTACATATCTAAATTTGTGTTCTTTTGATTTTATTTTAGTACCAAATTCCCAATGTGAAACTCTCATGACTTAGTATTTTTATTATAAGATCTATTTACATGATATTGATAAACTTAAAGATGCTCAAAAGCATTATACATGCCTCATCAATAATTTATAATAGATGCAAACTTTTCTGTCTATATTATTTGTCATTTATAATTCCTTTAAATGAGACACATATCAAAGGAATTTCAAGCTTGAGAAAGAGGACTGCCTCCATGCCATATCCTAAGGAATAATGGGTTTCACTTGAAGCTATGTAAACACTAGTGTGATAATCCCATTATTCATACATGATCTAGTCGTGTTAGTTTTCACCATGTTCACCAATGGTTTTACTTAAAATCTTAATTATTATTTTATTTCTAGCCTGAACCTATCCATTTCCTTATGGGTAATATGGTGTGAAAAATGTATTTCAAAAGAAATTTTTTTGCTCAAAACTTCTAGAGAATATTATTTTTAAAATACAAACATTGTCAATAGTAATCATAGAAGGGATTCCAAATATAGATATGAAGTATGTCATAAGGAACCTACATATGTCTTCACCTATTGTAGACTCTAAAGGAATAGATTCAACCCATTTAGTAAATTACATGATAGCTATAATGATGAATTTATGCCCTTTATATGATGTAGGATTTTATTTACCAACTAATTGAAACCCCAAAGTAAAAATAAATAAGGATAAATAATAAGTTCTAATTCTTGAGATGGTACATGTGTAGAATTACTACGTCGTGGTCATTACACACAAATTTTTGCATATATTTGGCATTATTTATACATGGAAGGAAAATAATAACCCATTTGAAATAGTTTTTAGGACACTAATTTTTCACTTTAGCAACCACTACTGTAACACAAAAAACAGAGATTATTAGATTGTTATAAATCCAAAATAAATGAAAATGCTAAATAATCTATGCTAGTGTACCTCAGATTAAGAAATAAAATAAATATGGAAGAGAAATATACATTAAAATTAATTTTGTGATGAATTTTATTGTGCTTGGATGTGATTTTAGATGCAAATGTTGATTTCTTTGATTTATTGGCTTGATGATGCTTGAAGCTTCGATAAATGGCTTTGGATGGAACTTTGATATGTAATTCAAGATTAATGTAAATTCAAGTGAATGGATGCATTTATATATTTGGTTTGATTAATGAGATCCATAAATCTTGGTTAGAGATCAATGATGGAGGATGATTGAATTGATGGGAGATTATTAAATTATTTAGTGGAAATCTTAGGAATGGGAAATAGGTGGGGTCATTGGAACCATGGAATATTAAATGAGATTATTTAATTTTATAGTGTAGGTTAGTAGGATTTGAGGTGCATCATTAAATTTTGAGAGAGGAATCTTTAGATTATTAAATTCAGACATTGGCGGACAGGCAGAGCCTGCCTGTGATATCATTGAAATTTAGAAAGAGGGATCTTTGGATTATAAAATTTAGATGAAGAGGGACAAGCAGATCCTATGACATCTTTAAAATTTTGAAAGAGGAATCTTTGGATTATAAAATTATGATGATGGGGGATTGGTGGAGCCTGTGGCATCATTGAAATATGAAAAGTGGAAGGGAGTGGAAGATGATGTCATGATGTGGGAATTATTTGATTTTTTAGATGTTGATATTTGTGGCTATTTAAAATCCATGGAATTAGGGAAGGATTAGTTAATTTATTTGGATTAATTAACCTATGGAATAAGATGTGAATTTTATGGGATTGGAGGTTGTTAAGGAAGAAATGACTTAATTAGCTAGGGGTTGATTAATAATGAAATCTAGGGATGTTAGTGTGAATAGAATACTAATTAGTTAAAATTGTCACAAAGTGTCCAATTTTAAGTTATATATTTTTTCCCTCTTTTATAAGTCATTACAAGACATGATGAATGGATTAAAAAAATTTCAAAGAAATAAAAAAATGAAAAAGGGTGGATGAAAAAATAGATGATGACGATGAAAGATGTGATGGATGATGCCCATTGAAAAGGACACATAAGGATTAATAGACACAGATGAGATTTAAAATAAGAGAGGAATCAACTAAAATGGAAGAATCAATGGGTGGGTGATGACGAAAGAGGGGTTGAGATATAAGATGTGATGATGAGATTAATCCATAGATGCACTTAACCTACTTGAGCTAATGCTTGCATGATTTGATTTACATTGATGATGGACTAAGTTTCCCAAAGCAAGGTTGATTTGGGAAAGATAAATTCTGAGATAAGATACACATAAAAAATTTCCTTGAGCAAGGTAGATGTGGGAAAAATATCCCAATGATGGAGTTTCAAGCTTGATTTTCCCTAATCAAGGTGAAAGTTATGAGCATAGATGGATAGCTACTTGATTCATTGATTTGTAATCATACCTAAAGGATTTAACCTATTTAATAGATTAAGGATGAGATGAGGGGAATAATAATGGGAATGAATAATGGTTGTGCTTACCTCAAAAACCCCATGTAGCTGAGTTTTGCATACATAGTCCAAATAGATCTCAGTCTTAATGTAGTTATCCCTTTAGGAAGGTGTGATTATTGATGTGATGAAGGAATGGTTTAACTTTACCAAAGGATGAAATTAATTTTTTTGATATAATATTTATTTATTTTGATTTTATGATGATAATGAATTAATTTACCTAAAGCAAGGTAGATTTGAGATAAGTTACAAATTTTTATGTGCCCTAAGCAGGATGAAAGCTATGAGTTTGGATTAAAAGCATTAGTTTAGGAGTTAAATGATTGTAATATATGATGAATGATCATATTGATGAATATTTCAAAGGTGTGATAGGTTGACACAAATTTATGTGTGGATGGTATAATGAATTTTGAAATAATGAAGAAGCCACAAGAAACTAGGTACACAAGGATGCCCCAAAGTGATAAATTAATGATTTGAAGAATGATATATTGAGGGATATCAATCAAGTATGAATATGAATGGGATATGCATCATGTCTTTCCACCTTGACCTGTGATTTATTATATAAATCAATTTCACACAATAGGAGTGGACTTAATTCATCATAGGGGTAATGGATCTCAATATAAAAAATAACCAATGTCACTAAGAAGAACACAACACATGGGATGACATGAAGAGCAAATTGGCCTTGATGTTAAGTGATTAACTAAGAAAAGATGATTGTAATAATAAAAATATATTTGTGTGCATAATATAAAAATATGGAGATGCAAGATGTAGATGTATCAAGTACTGAACTTGATTAGATTTCATGCATTGAAATAATAAGTGGATGACATGGGTAAGCATGGATATTAAATAAGTGCAATCCAGTGACCACACCCTTATTTTTTATGATAAAATGGATGAAAGATGACAAAGAGGATATCGAGATCTCAGATAAATAGATGATGGAGAAGATGAAGAACTAGGTAGTGTTGAGTACAAATGTATACTTAAATAATAAGAAAAGGGAAATTATGGAAGGCTTCTCAAAGGATAAATACCTTTAAAGGAGTTGTTGGGAAGAAAGACTGATATGCAACTTGGAAAGTAAACCAAGTGAAATAAGGGAATATGAGAAAAATTAAATTAAATGGAGAAATGATATGAAGAACAAAATTAAGAAGATGGGGGTTAAAGGATGATGACAAAAAATATGTAGATTGGGGAATTCAAAGCATCTACAATGGAAATTATGATATCGTGCAAGGGAGAAAAGATTATGAGAGATAAGACAGAAACTGAAAGTGGTGAAAAGAGGTATAAAGTAATGAAAAAATGGAATGGTAAGGAAAATTAAGGATAATTAAACACATGGAAAAAAGAGAAATAGGTGAGAAAAGGAGTGAAAGAAGAAACAAAAAGGATGACATGAGAGTGAAGTACTAGGTGGTATTGCAATCAAATAAGCATTGACAAGAAAAGTGATGGCAAGGAAGGTAATGAGCTAAATGGTGAATCAGATGGTGGCTTTGGAGATGAAAATGGAATGGAAAATGTCAAATGGGTCAGAAAAGAGGGGTAAAGTGGAGGATTGGTAGAGATGGAGGCATATCATGAAGATGGTTGTCAATCAACTTATTAACATAAATTGATAGGTTGGAAAGGTGATTAAAAGAGATTGACAGCCTGAAAGGGATGAGGTGATGGGTAATGATGGGTATTAATGGTATGAATAGTTTATTATGGAGGAGGAATAGAATAAATTATTATGGATGATACTATAAATGAATTGTAATAATGATAATAATACCTTGTCGAGCTTACCTCAAAAACCTCATGTAACTAAGTGTTGCTTACATAATTAGAATGGAACTTAGGCTAATGTAGTTCTCATAAAAGGGGAGGGATAGATTCTAAGGTATAGGGGAGCCTATATATATAGATAGGAAATAGGCTCCCTACCTATGTATCATAGGTAGATGGGCAAAGAGATTGGGGGCATATCTATCTATATGGTGAGGGCCACCTCTTCACTCCCACTACAATAGGCACTGATAATGGGCGTCCATGTAGGTATAGTCTATATTAGCTGATTAACCCTTATATCTATATTGGATGGATGGAATGGATCCTATAATAACTAATAATGTTGATAAAAATTGATGGTTGATGTTGATTTGAATTTTATTGTTCAAATATGGATGAAATGATTGGATTTAAAAATGGATGATAAGGTGTGGATATAATTTTTCAAGGATAATATATTTTCATTTTAGTGCACCTCATATAATTTACAGCCTAATTTTTGATGTAGCATAAAATGGTATACACTATGATATAAAACACTATTATGACTTGGCCATAATGTGCATAAGGACTAACCCCCAATTCAATAGACAAATGACAAAACATATCTTTAAATGGAAAAATTAGGATAAAATTATTATCATATGTTAATGGATGGACTCAAGTACAAGTGTGAGAAATCACCATGATATGAAAAAACCATGATGACCCTATTGATGCATATAAACTGAGTAAAGACACAATAAGAAAAGCAAAAAAAAAAAAAAAAGTAAATAAACACACCAACCTAAAAATAAAAGGAACATAAAGCATCTTGTCATTAATCGAGTCAAAATCCTTATGCGAAATCTTGATAATATAGCTACATGGTGCCCAAAGTAAGGATATATGCAAGGGAGTGGATGTGCAAATAATGTTCCTGATGAAGTGACTATGAACTGGGTCAAAATTTATCAAGGATTTAAGCCCAGTCTAAAACAAGAGTGCTTATGAGAATTCTGGGTTTTGTGGCTTTATATCACTATTTTTGTTATTTTATAGATTTTACTAATGTTTTTTTTGATTAAATATATATAAAAGGATGTCCAAGATGTGTGTATATGAGCTAATATCAAAGGGAAAATCGATTCTAATAGTATATATAAAAAGAGATGTGGGATGTGAAGGATGAGTTAATGGATGTAGCCAAAAGGAAGCTCTATAAGGATAAAAAAACATGGAAGCTACCCCCTATGTCACTCTGATATCCTGCTACAAAGAATTTTCCACACTTTGATATTCAAAACCTATTATACCTTATGATATTTGTAAATCACCACCAACGTCAAAACATGAAAGGGTTTGTTAGATAATGATATTGATTGGATGGAGGGATGTAGACCTACCCCTAAGCACAAGTACTCATAGATACTGAAAATTTTACATGTGACACCAAAAAATTGGTTTTCACCATGGTACTTATCAAAGATGCCATAAAAGTAGTTTTCACCTTTGGACAAATTATTTCTCTTTGTATTTTTTTCTTTTTTCTTTTTTCTTTTTTGAATTTTTAGATGGAAATCAAGCATATAAATTCTTGAGGTGAATTATATTCATGGGCTCATCTAGCTCTCTTCTATCTTCTATAGCCAATCTATAAGCACCAAAACCATACTTAGTAGTGATGATGTATGGACCTGGTCAATTAGGCTGAAACTTGGCTTTCTTCTCTTATTCTACATTTGTATTCCTTTGATTTTATTTAAGTACAAGGTCACCAACTTTAAAATATCAACATTTAATTTTCTTTTTATAATTATGGCACATCATATTTTAATAAGCCTTGAAATGATTTAGTGTTATCAATCCTTTTTCATCAAGGATTTATAGCTTTTGTAGCCGTGCAACCTTGTGATCATCATCATCAACAACATATAAAATAAAATAAGCATAGAGGGTAAATCAATCTCATTAAATAGGTTTACTTATGATCTAAAGATTAGGGAATATGGTGAGCACATGTGAGAGTGTGGATGTTGGTTCAGTAAGCCCATAAGGCAATAAATAATTGTAAATTCTAATTATAGCCAACATCATTAATAGTCCTTCTGAGGATTTTAAGGACGTTTTTGTTGAATACCTTAGCTTGGTCATTGCTTTGTGGATAATAAGGAGTGGACCATATATGTTGGATATGGAATTGGGAACATAGGGATTAACATCCTTATTATTGAATTATTTTCCATTATTGAAAATGATGTTGGATAGGATGCCATACTGGTAGATGATATGATTAAAAATAAATTTTGATATTTCCTTCCTAATTACATAAGTGGGAGGGATTGCCTCAACCTAATTTGTCAAATACTTGGTAGCAATTAGGATCTGTTTATGACCCTCGAATGAAGTGTGGTTTATCTTCCCTATGAGATTGAATCCCCATGTTGAAAATGGCCAAGGATTTGTACTCAGATATAATGATTGTGATGGAGCATGAATCAGGTCACCATGATTCTTGGAATCAACACACTTTTTGACATATACACATGCATTAGTTTCCATAGTTGGCCAATATTATCATGTGTGAAGGATTTTATTACCAAGGACCATTCCACTAGTATGGGCCAAAAAAATTCCATCATGAACTGAAGATAATGATGCAAGGACTTCTAAGACTCTATGATTTTTGATGAAGAGAGTGGATTTCCCCATTCATTGGCACCTCATAAATTTTTTCACCAATGAACAAGTCTTTAATTTTACTTTTTTTCACTATCCAATATCATCTCAAAGAGGTTTTCACTAGAGGACATTAATTATTTATTTTATTGACTAAGGAAATACACCTCTCCAAAGTTGGTAACATAGGACAAACTGATTTTAAATCCGTTATTATGGTCCCCAAGTGGGAAACCATCTCTAAATCCCAAGAATTTTGTAATTGCCTCATTGTTCTAAAAAATATCTAAAGGTATGTGATCTTATTAGTCCCAATCTATGAGGTTGGGATAAGGGAGGTCTAGATGGATAGTCAGGATGACATTAGTATAAAAAATACTAGTATCGGCAAGCTCATCGTAGATGCTATAAAATAACTTTTTGTTGCTACCAATAAATTAATCATTAGTCATTATAATTGTATCACTTTCAATATTAGAGGAGTCCCCTCTTGGTGGTTTGTATCTGATGTCATGATTTCCTTCATGTTGAGTAGATGGGATAGGTTCAAGAATTCCTTGTTCCTTGGTTCCCAAGCCTATACCCTTGTAATTTACCCTTTCTAACATCCTAATAGGGATATGATATTTGTTATTTTCATAGAATGAAGCTAGTCCATCACCATATAACCATGAATTTCTAGTATATTTTAGCTATTCATTGTTAAGAAGATTATTAATATAAAATGATATAGAACCTACCTTATATGAATCAACTTTATTTTGCCATACCATGTTAGGCTTACCATAGGTTATTGGGGATAATGGAAGCTTTGCAATGTAGAAATAATTTTTTATTTCATATTCTCCAAAACCTTTATCTTTAATTATGAAGTGTGTAGATTATTTTGGATGGGGATGATTGGATGTAGATGGAAGGTCATCTAGATGAATGTAGGCTGATTTTAGATTTAGAAAAACATTCTTATCCTTTTATGGAAATATTTTGTAATGGGACAATGATGGTCATGGTTAGCTTTTAGCATCTTAAAATATTGATAAGGTTGTATATCGATTAAAATTATGACCTCTATACCAGAGCGTGGGATTTTTAAACATTAATGCAAAGTGTAAGAAACAACATGCATATCATGAATCAATGGATGACCAAGGAGGAGGTTATATGGTATCTCAATATCAAAGACATAAAATAGGGTCTGATTCTGAGTACTCAATGTGTGTGAATAGCTTGAGTGTGAAAATGTTTAGTGTTGACCCATTGTCTATCAGTGTATGCTTAATTTTGTGCCTTGAAATAGTCACCTCGATGTGAAGAGGATTATCATGGGATGGTCTTGCTAGTGAAATATCACTATGATCAAAGGTGATTTTTTGACATGAGGAAAAATGTCCTATAAGTGCTTGAAATTATGAGGTTTTAATGTCAATAAGGGCCTTTGATTAATGTATGGTTCATTACAAGATGTCCTTATGAATAGAGGATATTTGTAACATATCCAAAATGGAGATCTATGATGAGGTTTTATCCAAATATTCTATAAGGTCATAATACTTTTCAATTGTGGATGTGGATGGTTTTGATTTGGATATTGAAGGATTTGGTATTTTGATGTGGAAGACCCTTGAACTATGACCTTTGGGCACTGAGTAGTAACAACACATTCTTGGGGTTAGACAAGATTGTGGGATTGGGATGTAGAAGGTCTTGGGGTAATGAATAGATCATTGAGTTGTGTTAGGTTGATGGTCTAAATTAATTTTGATAGTGGCCATAATATTATCATAATTATGTGAGATGTTTTGATAGTCCACATGATTGGTTCAGTTGTTTTGACCATGGCGGTGATCTTGATTTCATTTTTGTTGATTCTATTGACCATGTTTTGGGAATGGTTCCTTGAAAATTCCCATTTCTAAATTTTTTGATGTTGATGCATTATTGTCGAGCTCAATGTCCCCATGATCTAATAGATTATAATTATAGTGTTTCAGAGAGATACACTGATAGATAGTGTGCTCTTTGATAAAATGATAATCATAATATTCATCTTCTTGGTACCATTATGGCTTAGTTTGTCCTAGTTTTAAAGGCTTTATTGGTGGGAATATGATCATGTTTTTTTCCATAAGCTATTAGAAAATTGATTATATGGGTTGTTTGAGAGACTTAATGTTTATTATTTGATACTATGTTTTGATCAGTGCTCCTTTAAGAGTGACCTTTAGAGTGGATTGGACATTCTACACATGCCTTGTTTGAATATTTTATACATGTTTAGACCATATAACTTTTTCACCCACTATATTCTTGTTCTTGTTAAAGAACTTAGGTTTTTCAACTTATGATCTAGAACTAGCATGAGGTTGATGTGGAGTGCCTTTAGAGAACACTTTGAATATACCCTTATCAATGAGTGCCTTTTTAATTTTTAATCCATTTTTGATGATCTTATCAAATGTAGTTGCATATTAGAATTTCACAAGATAGATTACTTCATGATTAAGATTTTCCAAAAAAAAATTTACTAATTATTTTTCAATAAGTGAATGATGAAATCAGTTGTCCAAATTCTTCCATCATTAATGAAGGAATGTGAAAAATTCCCCACTTCTCTATTTGGAGTTAAAAAGGTCCATCAATGTCAAATCTACATTATAAGAAAAATGCTTCAAAAAATGTTTTGACAAGTGTCAAAATGTAGTGATGGATTCTTTAGACAAAAGGAGGAACCATTCCAAAGCTTAGCTACCCAAGCTTCAGGGAAATATATTTAAAAATAACATGTGATTATGTGCCACTTCCTAACAAACCATGAATAAATCTCTGAGATGGTCTCATGGATCTCCTTTCCCTTTGTATTTATCAAATTTTGGTACCTCAAAGTAAGGGGGAAATGGGATTTATAAAATACTTTTGGCAAACGGATATGGATTTAGTTTCTCAAATTTGAATTTTGTTTTTTATTTCCCTTCTATAATCCTTGAAGAGCATTTTTCATCTCTTGCCATTCCTGAGCCAAAGGAGTGTTTAGAGAAATATTTGACACATGTTGATGGGTGGATAGAGGTTGAATAGGGTTGACAAGATGATTAGGAAATGAATGTAAATTGGCATTAGATTTAGGGGGTATATACACCCTATTTCAAACTTTAGAATTATTGGGTTTTTATTATTGTTGACTAAATGAGTTGTGTTATTATTTATTGGGTGGGTTTGTTGTTGCTGACTGAATGATGTTTGTGGATTGGGTGATGTAGCCACTAAATTTGAGGCTAAATTAGCTATCATCTGGTCAACTTGTTGAATTTGGTCAATTATGACTCTATTTGGGTCTTGAAAAGACTACTCTACTAAATTTGATTTTCCTTTGTCAGAAGCTTCATGATCTAAATGGAGGTTTTTAGTATGATGTTGATATCGATCTATGTGATAAATAGTAGTGGATTATTCTTGGTCATGTACCTCTTGGTCTTGTATATAGGCCAGATGCATAGAGTCTCTTTCAACATAAATGGAATCACCTACCTAGGCTAGATGTGACATGATTTGGCCTTTATTTTGATAGCGATATTGTTCTAGGTAGGGTTTTTCTTGATTTATTTTAGACCACTAAATAATATTATCTTGGCCATACTCATTTTGATCAATGTCATTATCAGTATGAACATCATGTTCTTTAATTTGATGGAATAGATTGGTATTGGAGTTCATTTTTACTAATGGGTTCTTACCCAAATTTTGAATCAAAATTTGGGTTACTTCCTTAGATTCTATTAAAATATGACATAGATGTAGAACTGACTATAAATTGATGTAATTTAGATTTAGGATTTTGACTTGGATTTGAATCTATGAAAGTTTGGTTTGATTATGATTGATTTTGTTTGACTTTCATTGTTAATTAGAAAAAAACAATGTTCATGCACACATAAACAATAAACCAAGCTGTTAGGAATAAATCTCCTACATTACAAGTAAATTAATGTGTAAAATAAGCTACTAAAAAACATAAGACAAATAAGGAACACATTACAAAAATATTATGTGGAAAATCCTTGAAAACAAGCAAGGGAAAAATCTATGGTAAAAATGGTAGATTTAGACTTCATTAATTCAACAATTCCTTTCTTACAACACAACTCCTTCAGCAACTCCTTCAGTGCTAACATACAAACACTCAATGCTTTCAACTGAAGAATTTAGGTTGTGAACCAAGATACACTAGCCTATAATATCTAACCTCCAAACATGACCCAAGGCTTAGATGGATCCACTAATTGGATAAATTATAATGAGAGAGCTAATGCATATTTATGCATTTTACAACATGAGAGAGAGAGGGGGGAGAGAGAATGACTAATGGCACCAAAGAATTTTGACCCACACTTGATGTGCATGTGATCCTCAATAGTGGTGGTGTTGTATTCATGTGCAAAAGTATTCAAGGCATATTCATTTAGATAATAACATGTGCCACCTCCATGTGGCCCTAAAAACATTGTCTCCTACACACATGCAAGGTCAATCTCTATAGTAACTTTCTTGTCTTCATTCTCCATGTGACCACATGAGTTCAAAATATGCTTGTAATCACCTTTTGACTCTCTCCATACATGGGAATCATGGGGTCCCTTATAAATTCAACCCATACCAACCCTTTCATCTCTTTCACCATGTGACACCACCCATGTGCCTTGATGGAGTGATATGACCTACTCCCATCACATCAACTTGATCACTCATGATATACCCTCTATGGGCCCCTACCACATCATAAATCAGACACATCACTCACAAACCACATCACTAACCATCTACATCACCATCAAGCCATGTCATCATGAATAGTGACCATGAATAGTGATTTTTGAATAGTGACTTCACATCCTAACACAAACAAGCCTATAATCTAGGAGAATAACTACTAGAAAAATGACACAACAAAAGGATGATGTAACAAATGTCTTGAATAATTTATGGGCTCTCATTTCTACTTACTTATCTATTGGATAGTGACTACCTAATGTTTCAGAGCATTGACTACAAAGACTTTTGTCTCAGTATCCCACTAAACCTAATTTTAAGAGTATGTTGAGAGTAACTTCCTAGGGCTAAATTCTTACTGGTACACCATAAATATGATGGTAAAAAATATTATTAAGGCCTAAATTATGTATAAAACTTTCTAGATGGTCCATAATATACCTTGCAATATGTGAGGCTCAAAAATCTATCTAGGAATAACTCTAATAACATGACATTTATGAGAGGTTCTTTCCTTTCATGTTCATTCCAACCATAAGACTCAGTGATAACATTATAAAAAATAGATTATTTGAATGTGACATCTGATAGTTTATCATAATGAACATATCCTTTACTTTCATTAGTTGTGCTTCATACACAGTCGTTATGCTCTTACAACATCTTCCACTGAATTTATATACCCCATCATATGTAAGGGATTATTACGTACACTGAATTTTTGATTCCCAATCACTACACCCTAAGGAATTGTAATAAGGTGATGAAATCCACCCCATGCAATGAAAAAAATGATTGACACTTGTTTCTAATTCCCAAGTACCATCATTAACGTGACACCGAGGGAAGATCATACACAAATACTATTGACCAAATTTGACTTATAGGTCAAATTGGGGCACCCATAGGTAAAAAATTGGTTTTTAGATATTTTATGTGTCTAAAACACATGTCACAAGGTGTTTTATAAGGTCAATTAATGCTATAGTAGCCTTGGTTCTTAGTCATTTTAGTCCTTGCAATCATTTTGAGGTCAAAAAAGGGGCATTTAATGAGTTATATGCATTAATTAGGAGGTTTTAAGGCTCCAAAAGGTTATGTCAGGTGCCATGTGTCCTCACATGTCTTAATAAAATATTTGTAATTGAAAGTGGTAGGTACTTTAGATGAAAGAGCAATTTTCTTAGGAAAAAGGTGAGTTTGGCACTTGTAAAACCCATGGGGAAGTGTGCCACATGGGATAAGATCATATAATGTCTCTTAAGATTCCCCAAGATTAAATATATGTTTTAAATTATCTATAAGTGTCATAATTGGGTTAAAACCATTTTGCTCCTTTTTCACCCTTCTTGGCAAGCAAAAGTAGTCTTCAAGTTCATGTTTGATATGGACATCTAATGAGTTTTTAGGATAAATGATTTTAGGAAGTGGTATTATACTCAGATACCTTCATTTCATTAAAATATTTTGAAGAATGGTGTCCTATGCTTTATGAACCATCCTTATGAAGTTGATTGTGCTTTTTTGCATGTTGTTTCATGCACCCTATAGGTTTTGTTTCATTTTTGGCAAGTTCATATGAACTAGTTGCTAATATTGGTTCTAGATGATTTTTACTCCTTTATCTCATGTTATATATGATTTTTTTTACATTTGGAAAGGATTTTATAGCTCAAATAACTTAATTTGCAAGGAGTAAAGGAGTGGAATTGCAGTCATTTTCTCCAATTATTGGTGTTTTCTTCTATGTTATGGTTCTAAAATGAATTAAGTTAATGTATAATTGATAATATATATCTTTTATTAATCTTTAATTCCAAATCCAACTTCAAGAGCCAAGGGAGCAAGTAAATCCACAAAATGGTCATCCACAACAGTTGTACAGCCTGACATTTCTTGGAGGAGCACAAAAAATGTGTTTGAACATTCTCTAATGTTTGGCGAGTCAAAACATGTTTGGTAATAATTTTTAAGAATTTTTAGGTATGTTGGGGAAACTATATAATCAAAAATGGTCTTAAATCAAACTTGTAGCACTTTGGGACATTTTCCCAAAACTATCAAAATAGAGGTCCAAGCCCTTGTTTGGGTGTTATCATACAATGTTGCATTGATATATAGATCCTCCAAGTTAATTTATTTTTAAATACCACATAGGCCTATCATATTTTAGAATAAGGGAGGTTGTTGAGTTGGAGAGGTTGGTTTTCAAGAGGCCCCAAGTTGCCTTCTAAACATTGAAATCGCTCAGTGTTATCTACAACCATGTGAGCCAAGTTGATGTCCCAAATCAATGAATTGAGTTTAAATGCATAATAGTAGGGTGGGATGGTATAATTTCACTAATAGACACATAATTTCCATGGAAATCATCAAGGAAGATCATAAAAGGGTATTTTGCATTCACCAAGGTGGAAAAAGTCCATACACATGCCTAATGAAAATCTATAGCCAGCGAAAGGCTCCATCATGATAAAATGTTTACATTGCAAGGTATGAGGTATAATTACATGCTTAACAAGTTTAAAAAAGAGGTGATGCTTCTCAAGGTTTCATAAATCCTTAAGTATCAGAGTATGATTAAACTTCAAGTTGAACTGGTTTGTAAGGGTAAATCAACACCTGTGATCCACACAAACAACCTCAACATTCACCTACAGTTGAGAATTACCTCAGATTGATGTTTAGATGGTGTTTTGGGACATCCAAGGTAAATAAAGGTATGGTAAAATACTAAGTGACCTTAAATCTTCAAGGGGGACCTTTAAACATCATGACCAAAAGAAAAGTACACCTATAGGGTTTCATTTTCCCCAGCATAGTTGACTATGTTGACTGAGAAAGATAGTGAGTAAAGGTTGGTACCATTGAAGTTGGAAATGCATGGTATAGGTGAATATTATGATTTGGATAACATTAAATTATTTCACTAATATCTTATATCAATGTAATTAGTTTAATTAGGTAATTTGCACCTACAACCAACTATAATGGCATAGAGAGGTAGTGAACAAGTTTAAGATCCTAAGAGATAGTCTAGTCAAAGTAGGGTGAGGATGAATTAAAACCAATAAAAAATGGCCATGGAAATATTCAAGATAATTTCATTTAAGGTTTTCAAGGTAAAAACTATGTAAGGTTTCCTACAGATGACCCCTATTCTGCAAGAAGCACAACCAACTGTGTGACTGTATGAAACAATGAGCTAGAGGGAGATGGTTCCTTGGTAATTGGTATGTTACAAGAATTAATGGATAGATAAAATTAATTTTTTAAGATATTATGAGGTTTTAATAAGGCTATATACCATTCTCAAACTTAATTCCTCCTAAGCAACCTATAGGCATAAACTTTGGAGCAAAATCTAGTTTTAATTAAGCAGAGAATATGAAAGGGACATGTGAGGCTTGGGAAGGATGAATGAAGGATAAAAAAATTAATAAAAACTATAATAAAATAATAACACCATTATATTGAGTATATATCATAAATATGAGTCCAATGATGCAAAAACTCAGTTCATATGTGAAATTCTTTCACACAGTCCATTTTGCACAGGCTTGCCTTGGAATTTGATGAGTTTTGGGGTCAAATCACATGATAAAATAATGATTTTTTGTGTTAGAGGTCTTCAGTACTTTTATAATTCCCTTTAATATCCATTTAGCCTATGAGAATAGGGGAAGTACCCTCTATTTTGTCTCAGACAGAGGGTACTTCCCTAGGGTCAAAACTGGCAAGTTTTAGAGGATGAGAATAAAAAGGTGGACCAGAAGCAAAAGAGACATTAAATAATGTGGGATAGGTTTAAATAAACCTAATAAAACATGAATAATCTTAAAAAAAAATAATGAAACTAGACAGGGTAACTTAAACCCTCAATTATGCAGGCAGACCTAACAAGCAAGGTTTAGGCCTAAAGCCAAATGGGTTGTCAGCTTCCTTTCTAGCCTTGGGTAAGTCTTATAAATATATGGAACATGTTAATTGGGTCAAAAATATGTTTTTTATATATTTAAATTTAGGGTAAAACCATCAAAATCATGTTGGTCTTTAAATTGTAAACAAACCTACTAAGCATGACTAGGCCTAACATCCAAAAAGGGGGCCGACTTCATTTTTGGATTTATATGATCACTCAACCATATTGGATAATGAATATGGGGGTAAATAAGATGTGTTAAATCTTTTTTAATGCAAATAAACTCTTGAGGAATCCATTTTTGGCTCAAAGACAACACTACACCTATAGGAAATGGAAAAAAGGGCTCGATAGGACAAGTTTGAATACTCATATCTCTCTTGATGCTTTGCATGGGGGTCAAATATGTTTAGAGTAGTTATAAGAGGTCTTTAAAAATATATATTTTTCATTATATTAAAATTAAAATTTCAAATTTTCATGAACAAACCTTAAGAGGGTGAAACTACTCAAAACCCTTGCTAAACCCTTGTAAAGACCAGTTTGAAGAAATGAGAGAGCTAATGCACCAAAATGGACCAGAATGGCATGAATTATGATTGGATGTTAAAGAGTACTTAGTCAACCTCCATAACATAAAAATTATCTGTACAAAATCTATATGAACATGGAATAAATAGGGTATTTTTGACCATTTTATGTGTTTTTCATGTTCTATAAGGAGTCTGAGGATACAATAAAGTTTGGGAGGAATATATAGAATTTTTATAACTCCATATTTCCATTTAATTCTTTGAAAAGTCTAATAATTATGCAAACAAATAGATTTATCTCAGCCAGTCAAAACTAGTATAGTGGATAAGCTAGTGAGAAGGCAAAAAAACTTCAAGTGAGCTAATTTTAAGGTGTGTCTAATACTTCTAAGGCCATGGAGAGTCTTGAAAGGTGTCATACACTCACTCCCATGGATATTCATGGAAAAATGATTCCTTTTTGGAGGCAAAGTGTGTAGGGTGCATGAAGGGGGAGTTTTTTGGACTATAGTTGATGATGGCTCATTCCCAAATGATTCCAAATGACTAGGCCTAAAACTAATCCATGGAGATACATGTATAAAACCATTATCCTTCATTCCTATCATAAAACATATCTCTAATCCATTTTTGGGCATTCAAATAGGGATTATAAGGAAGGTAGTTTTTCTGACCAGTTAAAGGAATTTCATGCCACTTTACAAGAGTTTGATGACTTAGATGGACACTTGGGCGTACTAAAATTACATGGTTCATACCAAATACTCTTCTCATGCACAATTAGATAATTTTATCATTTTTACAAGTGTCCTTTTGACCCTTGGACTTATCTCTTCTCCTCTCTCTCAATTTCTATAAGAACTAGCCATTTTGGCCATTGGAACTTATGCTCCACCTATACGGTGAAGCCTTGTTCATTTACATATCATTTATCAATAAGACTACTTATTTTTACCTCTTCATGACTAGTCATAGTGTGTTTTACTTGAATGTTGGATCTTGCTTAGTGAAGACTATGGATTCCTTAGCATGTTGTCTCATTCTTTCATCCTATTTGTAGTTGAAATCTTCTTCTTGTAGGGCATGTGAAGTGTTCTAAGAAATTTCAAGGATTTAGTGAGTTATTCTATTCACTAGTGCCATTCAAGGCCTCTTGTATAGTCCTCCTATCTTTGCATATTCATCCATAACCTCAAAATGTAACATTAATGTGAGAAGATGTAGATTGAAGTAGTATATGTTTGGTTAATCCTTTGTTCTCATGTGTAACATGCTACTGGTTGGAAGTCATCATCTTATTTAGTGTATCACCTCACTTAGAATAATATGTTTCTAGTTATCTCTCTCCCTTCCCCCTGCAAAGTTTAGGTGTAGTTGTGATCCAAAGTGGTACATCAAGGGAGCTAGCCCTATCTAGAGATTCACCTCATCCTTAGGCTACCCACAAGCCTAGAGGTGTTTTCATTGTGATACTTGGATGAGGAAAGCTTAGAAATATCATCAAAGGGTGAAAATCCAAGTGATAATAGTTTTTGGCATGCCTACTGGGAATCTTAGTCCAAGAGGTTGAAATATTTTTGGTGTTATCTTTCAATAATCAGCCTTTCGAGGCATCTATCAAAGCATCAATGGCGACTCTGAAGATACATCAGCTGGTCAAGTAGCCTAGGTTTCCTTTTGAATATTTTTAGTAATATATTTCTTTGTGTTCTTGATTTCAATGAAATTTCATGGCTGACCCTGGTGTTGAGCATTGTTTTACACAAGTTGGTGAGGCATTTCAAACTTATGGCATTCCCTATCAACAAGAACAAGTTCTTAATAAACCATATCATGAAGTGTACCAAATCCAACATGAAATGTATTAGCTCATTCATGAAGTGTAATAGATCTAACATGAAGTGTATCAGTCCTACAATCAACCTTCTCTAGATCTTTCTCCTAGTCAACCTAGTCACTTCTCAAGACAATCCATTTCCTTCTTCAAACAAAATATTTTGGGATATGAGACATATATGTTAGATCTTGAAACACAAAGGGGATATGGTCATGAGGTTTCTATCAGCCTTAATATCCACTTACCCAAGTTTCTTATCAGCCATATTTGATCCCTATTCATGAGTCCAATCAAGGATATTAAATTCATCATTTTCCTAATTAGTTGGAAGAGAGAGTTGAAAAGAGAAACCTTATTTTTAAATCTAATCTTGATAGGCAGATTGAGTTGGATAATATGCATATGAATCAGTCAATGTTATCATCAAAGGAATTGGAATTCAATCCCTCATTTCCCTCTCGCATTACATCCCCATCACAAGGAGAGACCTCTAGATATGCCATTCCAAGTTGGAGACAAGGTGGAGAATCCAAGCCTAAGGAGATCCCAAGTTTTTTGAATACTTCATCTACTCCTCAAATTGCATCACTACCTCAAAAGGAAACTCCCGATCCCAATATCCTAAGCTGGAATAAGATAGTGGAGTCATGGGGAAAGAAATAATTTAAAAGTCTAGATAAGGAGTGTGAAGTTGAGAGAGATCTTGATCCTATGCAATTCCCTCCCACCCTTCCTCAAGAAACCTCTTGTCTTCCATGTCAACCCTATTTTACTCCTCATACTCAAGAATATTCATATGAGCTTTAAGAAATAATTTCCAAGAGAACCTAGCCAAGAAAATTGAAGATCTAGAGTCAAGGATGAAATTGCAAAGTCAAGGTGTGATGGAAGGTTTAGACCTAATAGAATATCCTATGCCTAAACACACCCCATCCACCCTTCCTCAAGAAAGTAGTCAAGATAAATTATATGTGAATGAATTTATTTTCAAGAGGAAGGAATAAAATCAATTTTTTTTAGATCAAGGTTTGCCTCCACTTGCTTAAGAGCTTCCAAAGCAATCCCCTGCATTTCAATCTCAATCATATTTTAAGTTCTATGTGCCACCACCAACAACTAGTTCATCTTGTCCTCACACCATCACTCTTTGCCTTGATGTAAATATGGTATGGGAAACTAAATAGTATAATTTGGTTGAAATTTTTTTATAACTCTTTATTGAAGAAAGCCTAACTCCTTGGTAGCCTCATTGGACTAAGTCACATCACTTTAAAATGTCTAGTCTTAGAATCACAAAGAAGGAGATGGAAGATCTTTCAGCCCTTGAGAACCAAAGTCATGTTGTGGAAACTAAAATGTAACTTGAGATACATTAAGAGGTTCTAAATTTTAAATAAGATGTAGTCTCTTATGTTGAATCTTCATATTGGGTTGATGAAGAAGAATGCTTTCCTTTTGCCAAAGAGGGATAAATGGTCATTGATTCTTCCATCACTATACAAGAGATCATGGATGGGCAAGAACAAGTTCTTCACCATCCTTGAGATGATATGTTTTTATTCATTGGAACATGTTATACTCCTCTTCAAGGAGGATATGATCTAGTCAAAGATGGAGAAGGAAACATTGGCTCACAAGTATGCAAAGGAAAAACAACCTTTTAAATTTATCCTTCCAAGAGGCATATGCATCTCATGATGACATGTTTGAAATCATATATATGGGATATCATCCTCTCAAATATTTGGAAGAAACACATCAGATCTTGAAGGATGGAACAAGCTCCTATTGGCCTCAATCTTATAAGGAACAAAAAATCATTCCTCTTAAAGCCATGCCTACCAAGAAGATGCAAGTTGATCATAAGATGAAGAGTAGGAAAAAGTATGAGGTATGTGTACAAGTTCAAGAGGAATATATTTACATTATAGACCTAAATAAATATGATCTACTTGATATTAGATCAAGTGAAGTGCCAAGGAATAGGTCCGATCTACAAAGCATCTAATCCAAGGGGAAACATGCTTAGCACTATGATCTATCTCATCAAGAGGATGATTCAAGGAAATTTCCTTTTGATCCTAGAAAGGAGGTATGCTAAGTTTCTAGTTGTGCATAATAGTTTGGTTTCTAATTCCACTAAGTTCCTTGAGCATGTGTGTGTGTCTTGTTAATTTATTGCCTTATTTTGTGTGTGTCTTTTGCTTTTGTGGTTAAGGTAGTTAGTTGGTATTCTCTTATTTAAATCTTATGGTCAATGGTCAAAGTTTTCTTTATTTGTCTTAGACTTCAGATGACTCCTAATCCCAATAGACTAATAAGGCTATTGATTTAGTTAGCATAAAATGCATGCTACCCCTATGAGTCACTAATTTGTTGACCAAATTTGACCTGTAAGTCAAATTGGGGCACCCCTACGTAAAAAATTAGTTTTTATATGTTTTATGGGTATAATAAATATGTCACAAGGTGTTTTATAAGGTCAATTAATGCCATTTAATGTCATACTAGCCTTGGTCCTTAGTCATTTTAGTCCTTGTAGTTATTTTGAGGTAAAAAAAGGGGCATTTAATGAGTTGTATTGATTTTTGGGGAAGTTTGAAGGATAAAAAAGGTTATGTCACATTAAATGTGTCCTCACATGTCTTGATCAACTATTGGTAACTGAAAGTAGTAGATACTTTAGAAGAAAGAGCAATTCTCTTGGGAAAAAAAAAAGAGTTTGGCACTTTATGACCCATGGGGAAGTGTGTCATGTGGAATAAAATAATATAATGTATATTAAGCTTCCCAAGTCTTAAATACATGTTTTAAATTCTTTTGAAGTGTCAAAATTGGGCTAAAATCATTATGATCCTTTTTTACCCTTCTTGGTAAGCAAAAGTAGTCTTGAGGTTCATGCTTAGTATGGACAACTGAAGAAGTTAAAGGACAAATTATTTTGGGAAGTGGTATTATACTCATATAACTTAATTTATATTACAATATTTTGAATAAATTTGGCCTGTACTTTATGAACCATCTTTATGAAGTTGATTGTGATTTTCTACTTGTTGTTTCATGCACCCTATAGGTTTTGTTCCATTTTTGGCAAGTCCATACAAACCAATTGCTAATATTGATTCAAAATGATTTTTAATCCTTTATATAATGTTATAAATTATTGGTTTTAAATTTTTAAAGGATTTGATAGCTCAAACAACTCAGTTTGTAATGAGGAGTGGAGTTGTAATCATTTCCTCTAATTGTTCATGTTTTCTTCTGTATTATGGTTCCACAATGAATTGAATTGATGTGTTATTTATAATATATTAAATTTATTCATCTTAAATTCTAAATAAAACTTCAAAATTAACTTCAAAATATAAGAGAGTAAGTAAGTGCATAAAATGATCATCTATAGCAATTATACGACCTGACATTTCTTGGAGGAGCATGAAAAATGTGTTTGAACATTATCTGATGTTTGGTGAGTCAAAACATGCTTGGTCATAATTTTTAATAAGTTTTAAGTAGGTTGGGGCAACTAGATAAGCAAAAATTATCTTAGAGCAAACTTGTAGCACTTTGGGACATTTTCCCAAAACTATCAAAATAGAGGTCCAAGCCCTTTTTTGGGTGTTATCATACAATGTTGAATTGATATATAGAGCCTCCAAGTTTTTTTTTTTAAAGATACCAAATAGTCCTATCATATTTAAAAATAAGGGAGGTTTTTCAGTTAGAGAGGTTGGTTTTCAATAGGCCCCAAGTTGCCTTCTAAACACTGAAATCACTCGGTGTTGATTACAGCCATGTGAGCCAAGTTGATCTCCCAAATCAATGAAATGAGTTTAAATGCCTAATATTAGGTTAGTATGGTATAATTTAACTAATATACACATAATTTCCATGGAAAGCATTAAGGAATATCATAAAAGGGTATTTTTAATTCACCAAGGTGGAAAAAGTCTATACATAGGCCTAATGAAAATCTACAGCCAGCGTAAGGCTCAATCATGAGAAAATGTTTACATTTAAAGGTATGAGGTATAATTACATGATTAAGAGGTTTCAAAAATATGTTACTCTTCTAAAAGTTTCATAAATCCTTAAGTATCAGAGTATGATCAAACTTCAAGTTGAATTGGCTTGCAAGGGTAAATTAACACCTATAGTTCGTACAAACAACCTCAACATTCACCTACAGCTAAGAGTGACCTTAGATTGATGTTTATATGGTGTTTTGGGACATAAAAGGTAAATATAGGTATGGAAAAATACTAATTGACCTTAAGGCTTCAAGGGGGACCTTCAAAAATCATTATCAAAAGAAAAATACACCTACTTGGTTTCAGTTTCCCTGACATATTTAACTGTGTTGATTGAGAAAGATAGTGTCTAAAGGTTGGTACCCTTGAAGTTGGAAATGCATGGTATAGGTTAATATTAGGAATGGGAAAGCATTAAAGGATTTCACTAATATCTTATATCAATTTAATTATCCCAAGGAGGTAATTTGCACCTACAACCAACTGTAATGGTAGAGAGAGGTAGTGAACAAGTTTGAAATACTAAGAGATAGTCTAGTCTACATGGGGTGAGGATGAATTAAAAACCCTACCAAATGACCATGTAAATATTAAATATAATCTCATTCAAGGTTTTTAAGGTACAAACTATGCAAGGTTTCTTATAGATGATCCTTGTTCTATAAGAAGCACAACCAATTGTGTGACTATATGAAATAGTGAGCTAGAAGGAAATGGTTCCTTGGTAATTGGTATGTTACAAGCATGAATGTATAGTTAAAATTAATTTTTAAATATATTTTGAGTTTTAAATAAGGCCATACACTGTTATCAATCTTAATTCTTCCTAAATAACCTACAGGCATAAGCTTTGGAGAATAATCTAGTTTTGATTGAGCAGAGAATATGAAAGGGACATGTGAGGGTTGGGAAGGATGAATGAAGGATAAAACATATTCATCACAACTATAAAAACTTAATAACACCATCATAGTGAGTATATAGTATAAATAGGAGTCCAATGATGTAAAAACTTAGTTCACATGTGAAATTCCTACACATAGTCAATTTTGCATATGCTTGCCTTGGAATTTGATGAGTTTTGGGGTGAAATCACATGATAAAAGGAAAATTTTTTATTTTATAGGTACTCACAACTTTTATAATTCCCTATAATATCCATTTTGGCTGGGAGAATATGGGAAGTACCCTCTATTTTGTCTCATATAAAGGGTACTTCTCTAGGGTCATAATTGGTAGGTTTTAGAGGATGAGAATAGAAAGGTAGACCAAAAGAAAAATATACTTTAAATAAGGTGGGATAGGTTGAAATACACATAATAAAACATTAATAACCTTGAAATAAATAATGAAACTAGACATGGTATCTTAGATCCTCAATTATGCACGTAAACCTAATAGGTAAGGTTTAGGCTTAAAGCCAAATGGGTAGTCAACTTCATTTTCAGCCTTGGGTAAGTCTTCTAACTAGATGTAAAATGTTAATTGGGTCACAATATATGTGATTGAGTTATTTGAATGCATGGGAAAACCATCAAACTCATGTTGTGCTTTAAAGTGTAAATAAGCCTAACATCCAAAAAGGGGGTCAAATTCATTTTTGGATTTAGATGATCACTCAAACATATTTGAGCATGCATATTAGGGTACATAAGATGTTTTAAATCTTTTGGAAGGCAAATAAACCCCTGAGGAATCCATTTTTGGCTTGGAGACAACACTAGACCTATAGGAAATGGAAAAAAGGGCTTGATAGGACAAGTTTGAATACTCATATCTCTCTTGATGCTTTGCATGGGGGACAAAGAGGTTTATAGGAGTTATAAGATGTCTTAAAAAATAAATTTATGGCATTATATTTAAATTCTAATGTCAAATTTGCATGAACAAACCTTAAGAGGGTGAAACTGCTCAAAACCCTTGTAAAGACCAGTTTGAAGAAATGAGAGAGATATTGTACCAAAATGGACTAGAATGGCATGAATGATGATTGGATGTTAAATAGGACTCAGTTAGACTACCTAACATCAAAATTATTTGTGCATAATTTGTACGAACATGGTAGAAACAAGGTATTTTTGGCCATTTTATGTGTTTTACATATTCTAAAAGGAGTTTGAGGATGAAATAAAGTTTGAGAGGAAGATATAGACTTGTTATAACTCATTATTTTCATTTAATTCTTTGAAAATACTCCTAAGTGTGCAAAAAATAGCTTCATATTATCCAATCAAAACTGGTATAGTGGACAAGCTAGTGAGAAGGTCCTTGTGACCCTTGAACTTCTCTCTTCTCCTCTCTCTCTCTCAATTCTATAAGAAATAGACATTTTGGCCATTTTAACTTATGCTCCACCTGAGTATGGTGAATCCCTACTCATTTTCATACCATTTGATCAATAAGACTACTAATTTTTACCTCTTCATGACTATTCATAGTGTGTTCTACTTGAATGTTGGATCTTGCTTAGTGAAGACTATGGATTCCTTAGCATGTTGTCTCATTATTTCATCCTATTTATATCTAGAAAGCTTCCTCGTACAGGGCATGTGAAGTGTTTTAGGAAATCTCAAAGATTTAGTGAGTTAGTCTATTCGCTAGTGCCATTCAAGGCCTCTTATCTAGTTATCCTAGTTTTGAACATTCATCCATAACCTCATAATGTAACATTGATGTGAGAAGATGGAGATTGAAGGAGTGTATGTTTGGTTAGTCCTTTATTATCATATATAACATGCTACTGGTTGGAAGTCATCATCTTATTTAGTGTATCACCTTCCTTAGAATAATTTATTTTCAATTATCTTTCTCCCTTTAGGTGTAGTTATGATCCAAAGTGGTACATCAAGGGAGCTAGCCCTATCTAGAGATTCACCTCATCTTTAGGATACCCACAAGCCTATATGTGTTTCCATTGTGCCACTTGGATGAGGAGAGCTTAGGCATCTCCTCAAATAGAGAAAATCCAAGTGACAAAAAGTACTATCAAAGTAAGATAAAATCATAAAGTAATTTTTGGTTTCTAATTATCATCACCAATGTGATCCCAAGGAAAGAGTATACGTGAGCTTTACGACACACAAAAGCAACTTTACAATGAAATTAGATTGCTTAACTAAACAAATAATCGATCAAGTAATTTGTATATTTTTTTATCTTTTAGGATCCCAAAATGGGGCAAGGTAAGAGAATACACATTCTAAATTACTAAAATCACAATCAATTAACACTCACGTAATTTAATAAAACAATTATTTTGGAGCACAAAACTTAAGTGTGAGTTTGTTTTTAAGCACCAAAATCAAGTGTGTTTACAAAAGAAATGTTTGTTTCATTTAGTGTTCGATAGGTAGAATATGTATATTAACCATTAGTAGCTTAATGAAACATATTTATAAAATAAAACCTAAACTCAAAAGTCCTAAAGGATAAACCAAACAATAAACCTACAAGTTAAGATGTTAAATAAAGAAAATCCTACAAACTTAAAAGTTAGAAAACAAAAAGTAAGACAAAAATTGACAGTCATTATATTAATGATATCTCCTAAAATAAAATCTAGGTTTTTAGGAAATTTTAATAGATTATTGTTAAGATAAATCCAAACCAACCTAAAAAAAATCAGAAAAAAATATTAAAAATTAAAATTTACATCCATTTAAATAGTCATGTTTTTTTTAAAACAATTATCTTAACTTGTAAAAAAAGTATAAATCTTTAAAATAAATGTCCTTGAAATAAAACATATAAACACACATATTAGAACTTAAACCAAGTTATTATTTGATTTTAAAATAAACATATTTTTCTTCCAAATATGGTTGTGGGGTGTGTTTGTATCCCATCAGGCATGCCAAAATGTAACACAAGAAACAAAGATTATTAGATGGTTAGCACAAATCTAAAATAAATGGAAATGCTAAATAATCTATGATACTATATCTCATATTAAGAAATAAAATAAAAATGAAATACATATACCTTCAACTTAATCTTGTGATAAATTTGATTATGCTCGGATGTGATTGTAGTTTCAAATAGATTTGTTAAAGCTCATGGACAAACCCATAGCACCTCTCCTTAAAATGTTAATTTTTTTGATTGATTGGCTTGATGATGCTTGAGGCTTAGATAAATGGATTTGGATGACACTTCATTATGTAATTTAAGCTTAGTGTTAATGGAGGTGATTGGCTTTATTTATACATTTGGTTTAATTTATTAGAGTCATTGATCTTGGTTGGAGATCAACGGTGGAGGATTATTGAATTGATGGGAGATTATTAAATTGTTTAGTGGGAATCTTAGGAGTGGGAAATAGGTGGGGACGTTGGAACCATGGAGGATTAAATGGTATTATTTAATTTGATAGTGGAGGTTAGTGGGATTTGAGGTGGATTATTAAATTTGGAGAGAGGAATCTTTGAATTATAAAATTGAGATGATGTGGGATAGGTAGAGCCTGTGACATCATTAAAATTTATAAAGAAGAATATTTAGATTATAAAATTCAGATGATAGGGGATAGATAGAGCCTATGATATCATTGGACTTTATAAAGATGAATCTTTGGATTATAAAATATAGGTGATGGAGGACAGGCATAGCCTTTGACATCACTAAAATTTAAAAAGTGGAATGGGGTGAAAGATGATGTCATGATGTGGGGATTATTTGATTTTTAGATTTTGATAATTATGGATTTCAAAACCAATGGAATTAGAGAAGGATTAGTTAATTTGGATTAATTAACTAATGGAATATGATGTAAATTTTAAAATATTGGATGTGGTTATGGAAGAAATGACTTAATTAACTAGGGGGTGATGACTAGTGAATAGTAGGGATGTCAGATAGAAGACTGATTAGTTAAAATTATCATGAAGTGTCAATTTTTAAGTGTCTAAAAATATATTCACTATCAATCACCTCTTGTAAAAAAATCTTGCCTTCTTCGTGCCTGATGCATATTAGTAACTTACCTTAAAAGGAATTCTTAAAAAGAGTTTCACAAATGTTTGCGAATCTTGTTGCATATCTTCACAATTTTAGATTTTCATTCTTAGTGAAATATTCATGAATTATCTTATCAACTAAAAAATTGTAAATGTCAATATACCATGTTGAAGCACTTGGTTCACTATTTATAGCAAATACCTCTAGTCTTTATAATGATAACAATGAAAATGTTGATTATTGTAGTCATTTACGGTAAGGCTTGATCATCTATAATGTAAACATGGATATGAGATATGACACTAGCCATAAATTGAGGCTGGTGGTTATTATTTCTAGGAATATTTTCAAATTCAAAGTCCTTGCAGTAAGTAATGAGGCTAAGCAACAAATCTAGATAAGGTAATAGTTTTTCTTTTCTTGTTTGATAAGTACTTGTAACTCAGTTTATGACTAGTTGGGAATCCTCATAAACTTATATTGATTTTATCTTACACACATATGCAGTGTGTAAACCTAACATCAAAGCCTCATGTTTTTCTATATTTTTAATATGTTGAAAGCTCAAGCGATATGAAAATGACATAGTATACCCATGGAGGTTACTAATTAGTACCTACCTAACACTTGAAGCACATTTAAACCCATAAAAATACATGGTATAAGGATTTTTATCATTAGTATACATAATAAAATCATCTCAGAAAGTATCAATCATTAAATTATAGTCAAGTAAGGGAGCCGCAGTGATGTTATCTTCAATAACTTTTCCTTTCATAGATTTTTGAGGTGTGAACTTTAGATTAAAATCCATAAGTAACAAAACCCATTTGGATATGTATCCAAATAGATAAGGCTTAGATATTATATACCTTAAAGGATCTATCTTTGCAATAATATGAGTCTCATATTGAGCATGTAATGTATAAGTTTCAATGTTGTGAAAACAATAAGACAATTTATTCTATTAGGTTATATTTATTCTTGTAATTGACTAAGGTTCAATTTATGTAGTATACTTCCCACTCTTTATTTATTCATCTTATTTTGTTAATAATTTTCCTAAATCATGATTTGTGGTAAATATTTATAATAGTAGTAATCTTTCATGGATAATAAGTATCATAACTAGCAGTTTAGCTAGAAAATATTTGATTTCATCAAAATTATTTTGACAGTGTTCATCCCTTTAAAATTTTGTACCTTTGCATAATCATTAGGAAAATGGTTGGGTTTTTTAACTAATTGAGTTATAAATATCTGTATGGATTGATTTTTTTTTAATTATTTAATATAGGTAAAATATTGGGTTTTGATAGTTATACAAAACCTAGTACAAACCAATGAAATGAAACATCAAAGAATAAAATCCAAAATAATAACCAATATAAGCTAGAACCATAGGAACAAACATACTATATTGAAACAATATCATAATTTCAATGGAAAGGCAATCAACCTTATACAAAGAAAAAGGAACATACATAAACTAGAAAACAAGCATATTACTCCTAACACATCCTTATGACCAGTTCAAACATGATGTCATAACATAAAAATTTTGAGTTTTGAAAAACCATAATTTTAAGGAAGTTATGCTCACATAACCCACATACAAGTTAGATTAGTGACTAAAGCATTTTCATAACTATATTTCATGATAAAAATAAATCAAAGTTTAACGTAAGATAATTTACAAATGGATGTAGCTAAGAACATCAAATCACAAAGTATGATATTGATTGAACATTGAAATACAACAAGATTCACTTAAACATGAAGCACAAGAAGATAATTATTCACAAATTTTGAACTTCATGTTAGTTTTTTTCAAGTTTGAACACTTGTTAAAGTTATGTGAGGTCATCAATGTCATTTGTGGATGTAACCACCATTGAACCACCTTTCTCACTGGTTTTAACATAACTAGGTACTCAATAAAACATATTAAATGATCATTACATCATAGAGCCATAGATCAGAAAATAGACTATTTATTTTTAATGCATAACATCAAATAGAATTCTAAACTAAATAATCACATTCACACAAGTACACTCGAAACATACATAAGCTTGACACTTATTGGATTGTATTATAGATGTATAAGTACTTATACATCTCGAATTCCATCCACAAGATATTATTAGGTCATCAAACCACTTATCGATCTTCAAGACTTTAAAAAAAATTAAAACAACTCACAAAAGTAACTACATCAATAAACTATCTAAGAAATCTATGTGGAACCCAATAGAACCATTCACTAATTTATCATGACCCTATTGAATTCCCTATAGACCTTTGTTGTAGTTATTGATGATTTTTGATGAGTTCATAAAACCATACATCATATCTTATTAATTAGAACATAACATAAATAACTTAAATCAGATAGTCATTGCCATCACTCAAGCATACACTTGCACCAATATTAATAATAACCATGACTTATGCTTTATATGTTTATTAAATCAACACCTATTTAGTCAAGAGATTAAATATCACAAGGGATCACATCCTAGTTTAATATAAAAATACAAGATCAAAAATGATCTATAAATAACCAAGGTCTTATATTCATGCTCTTCGATGTACTATCCAAACTTAACATAAATTTTCACTTAACAGAATTGAGACTTTGACATTTAATCATTTCTTCCCAACTTATTTATATTTTAAAATATAGGTGAGAGAAGGTTAAACAATGTGTTAATTATAAATCTCACATCATCTCAATTTTTACCAAATAAATTTCCATCGTAATGTAATTACACCAAACTTATTAATTGACTATTAAGAACTAGTCAATGCACTAGAACCAAAACAATTCAAGATGATGCTTCAAAAAATAAAATAAGGTTACCAAGCATACCAAACATATATTCAAACACATATCTCATCTAATGTGAATTATAATTTGCATACACACATTAATCCAACATAACTTAAGTAGTTACAATTTCTCATTATTGTTAATTGACTTAGTGATTCCCCTTTTATCATATATTTTTATAATTAATATGAAATGATAAGGTAGGTCCTTATCACCAATTAAATTATCAAATCATTAATTACTCAAAAAATTTATGAAAATGATAATGATAAATCATTATTCAAATATACAAACAATTAAATCACATAAACATATATGTATATAAATCGTTGATGATATCAAGTATAAGCACTTCATCCATATACATGTACATTAAAACAATATCTTGTAAGTAATAATTATAACTTACTTCACTATAGTACATTTTACATTCACATCTAAAACTTATAAACTCAATATTCATTTTCTAAGTCTTCTTGAAAAAATCATCAAGTACAACCATGTTACCTTCTATACTAATAAATTAATAATTAATACTCAAACTTGTTCAACGATGATAATCAATATTAAAATCATCAATATTTACATGTTGTTAATAAAATAAAGATAAAGAATTCACATTCTAACATAGATGACACTTTCCAAATAATAATTGATCAATAAATTCATAAATGAATTACCCTATCAAATTGACATACACCACTTTAAAATATAGAATCAATGAATTTAAATAACATTATAATAAAAATACAACTAATTTATTCATAATCTCCTTCGTATGATACCTTACAAAATTGATTCCACATTGAGATACCAAAATGTGCTACAAGAATATAAAATAAAAAATCTCTTTTTCATTGTCTGAGTCCATCAAGAGAGATCAAGCAAGCAACCCATATTCATGTGTAAGATAATCCCAACCATTGGTTAGTATCACTAACCACCCAAACCATCATTTGGTGGTGGAATCAAGTATATAAATACAAGCTTACAACACCCAAATAATCTAACATGATGCACCACCCAAATAATCCAATAATAATCAATCAATAAATTCATAAATGAATTACCCTATCAACTTGACATACATCACTTTAAAATGTACAATAAATGAATTTAAATAAAATTATAATAAAAATACAACTACTTTATTCATAATCTCCTTCATATGATACCATACAAAACTAATTCCACATTGAGATACCAAAATGTGCTACAATAATATAAATAACAAATATTTTTTTCATTATCCGAGTCCATCAAGAGAGATCAAGTAGGAAACCCATCTTCATGTGTAAGATAATCCCAACCATTGTCACGTATCCCTAGCCACCCCAACCATCATTTGGTGGTGGAATTAGGTACATAAATACAAGATTACAACACCCAAATAATCCAATAACAGGATGCACCACCCATATAATCCAATAATAATCAATCGATAAATTCATAAATGAATATCCTCTCAACTTGACATACACCACTTTAAAATGTGCAATAAATGAATTTAAATAACATTATAATAAAAATACAACTAATTTATTCATAATCTCCTTCATATGATATGTTACAATACTGATTCCCCATTGAGACACCAAGAATGTGCTATAATAATATAAATAACAAATCTCTTTTTCATTGTTTGAGTCCATCAAGAGATATCAAGCAGGCAACCCAAATTCATGTGTAAGATAATCCCAACCATTGGTGATTATCCCTAGCCACCCGAACCATCATTTAGTGGTGGAATTAAGTACATAAATATAAGCTTGTAGCATCCAAATAATCCAACAACATGATGCACCACCCAAATAATCCAATAATAATTGGTCAATAAATTTATAAATGAATTACCCTATCAACTTGACATACACCACTTTAAAATGTAAAATCAATGAAATTAAATAAAATTATAATAAAAATACAACTACTTTATTCATAATCTCCTTCATATGATACCTTACAAAATTGATTCCACATTGAGATACCAGAATATACTACAACAATATAAATAATAAATATCTTTTTCATTATTTGAGTCCATCAAGAGAGATCAAATAGGAAACCCATCTTCATGTGTCAGATAATACCAACCATTGGCAAGTATCTCTATCCACCCCAATCATCATTTGGTGGTGGAAGAAAGGACATAAATACAAGCTTGTAGTACCCAAACAATCCAACAACATGATGAAATGGTGTTACAAGTTTAAACAAGGGTATTATAATAGTTAAGGGTTTAAGTCAAACACAAACCTATAACTAACAAGTCCATCATAACCAATATTAGCTACATAGACACACACACACACACACACACATGAATCATAAACCATCAAATAAACATTCAAATAAACTAGGGTTAAAAACCCAAAACAACCAAAAATCATCCAAAAGAACCAAACACAAAATCAACATAGCATAGCAACCAATGAGTCATTTTAGCTTTCAAGTTTACCCATACACGATCTATGGTGAGGTATCCTTTGGGTCTCACCCTTCAGGATTTCCTTGACCCATTTTACAAACAATAAATAGATTTAGGTCTATTCAAGAGCCCATATGCTTTCAACCCTTAAACCATCAATTTATTTAAAGTAAACAAGCACCCAATAACACATTGATTCATAAAAAAAAGTTTTTGAATGCACTTACTTGGTATTAATATGTAATGTGATACTAGAAAGGCTTAGGCCAAATCTTATGGCTTCTTTCTTTCTTCTTTTCCACCAAAATCATCTTATTATCTCTTTTTTTCTTTATACTGCATTATTCAGTTGTCAAAGTTCTAGCCAGTCAAACTCCTCATTCTACCAAATGGAACTCCCACCTCAAAATTCACATGCCCAGATTTTATAGTCATGAAATTGAGTTCAAAACCCTCAGCTTCCTACATGTGTCCCCTATAAATTTTCATGCACATCGACTACCAAGCCATCAAAATAAGATGACCAAATGATAACCCTAAGCAATTATGTACCAAAGCTAACCACTAAATCCATTCATGGTTGGGGTTACTCGACCATGGTGAAACATAACATGTCATCAACCTAAGTCTCTATGACTTATGGTTTTTTTAACTAATGCCATCACCTTTGGTCTTTCTAGCCATAAACATGTCTTAGCTTAATGTTTATTCTTTCCTAGTCCTTTCATGGACTATTAAAAACTATACATATTTTATTTATTTTAATAATTTTGGCTTATTTAATTACCTTAGTTTGATCATGGACTTGTAAGATTATGGTGTCATCTTTTATGGTAACATTTGTTATTGCCACTCAAACTTGAACTAGTCTTTGAATATAGAATCATAAAACTTATCAAATGTATTATGACCTTCAACAAACTTTTATTTGCATTTGAATTCTATCTGCTTCTAAACTTCTCAAAACTCTTCACATTGTGTTAGGAAAACACACTCTCATCCCAATGTGCATTTAGTTATTTAAAATGACAATAAAAAATAAAAAATGATAAACTAAAAAAAGAAAGGAATTCAATCAACACAAGACTGATAAACCAAAGGAACTAACACAACTCAAGAATAAAAAGACTCAATTTGGATAGTGATACCACTTCATCATGTTTTAACATTCACTACATACTTCACCTTTTGCATTGTACACAATCTTCTAGAACCAACTTATTCTTATCTATAATGATCTTGTAACTAAACCCACAAAGGCATAAAAAATATCTAATCATCATCAAAATTATGCAAGTACATAACATAATGTTGTAAAGATCAATTTAAAACAAAATTAAATGTTCTAAAATGAATCATAATATCCTTAATATAAAGTATAAAAATCATAATAGTATCAATAAACTGTTAATAATCAATGCATTAAGTAGGTGTGGTCATGACATCTACCCCCCTTAAGAATGGCACCATCCTTGGAGCCTTAAAATAAGTGAGGATAGTGCTGCCAAAAAGTATTTTCATCTTCCCAAGTAGCACTCCTTTCTCTCATTTGATCCCATTGGACCAAAAATTTATGTAACTTATATTTTCCTTAGATCAATGCTACTTTGAGCCATAATTTTGATAGGTTCAAGCTAAATTATCTCTTTGTTCTTCACTTGAATATTATAACAATTTAAAAAATGTGAGAGGTATTAGATATATTTTCTCAACAAGGCTACATAAAAATAACATGGATTTTAGACAGAGGAGGAAGAGAAAGATGATAATCCATTGGGTTGATCTTTTCCACTATGTCATAATCTTTATCGTATGATAACCATTTTCTTATCATACTCCTTACAAATTTTTAGGACCTAAAAGTACATTATTTTCTAGGATGTTCTAGCCTAAAGGAGTTATACATTTTCATCCATACAAGGCCTCAAATAGTGCCATCTTGATCACATAATGATAGGTGTTATTATAATAAAATTACACCAACTGTAATAAATATTCCCATTTTTATTGTTGATATATGACATACATTCTCAGCATGTTCTCAACAATCATGTTCAACCTTTTAGTTTACCCATCTATTTCTAGATGAAAGGCTAAACTAAGATTTAGATGTGTACCAAAAACATCCATCATGGTTTGACAAAACTAAGAAGTGAATAGCTTATATCGATCTGAGATAACAACTTCAAGCAATCCATAAAGTCAAACCACTTCTTATACAAATATCTTGGCAAGGATGGTAGCATCATCTATGATATTTCCTGAAATAAAGTATGCCACTTCAGTGAATTTATCAATCACTACCAAGATTGAATCATGTTTATTACAAGATTTAGGAAATATTGTGATAAAATACATAGATATTACAACCCAATTCCTTTCTAGAATAGAATGAGGATAAAGCAATCCTCTAGGATGACCATACTCAACTTTCACACACTGGCATTCTAAGCACTTGGATACTAAGTAGCCACATCTTTCCTTAACCCAAACTAAAAATATAGCTCTTTCACCTCTTGGGTCATTTTATTGACACCTGGATGAGCATAATAAAGCACACCATGCAATTCATTCAAAATTTATTCACTTAGATTCCCTGAGTTTAGAACAAAAATTCTAACTTTGTGTCTGAATAGATCATCTGGATCAACTAAGAAATTAGAATCAAAATTGTTTGAGTCTATTTTAGCTTAGATTTTAAGGCATTCAAAATTAAAAAATTTGTTGTTCAAGTACATAATTTTCAAAATAGATTGAGAATAGTGATGGAAGTAATGTAGGTTTGCCTACTTAGAGCATTAGCCACCCTATTATCTTTGCCTTTTATATAATCAATATCAGTATCAAATTTACTGATAAATTCTAGCCACCTTCTTTGCCTTGCATTCAACTCATCCCAAGTGAATAAGTACATAAGGATATAATGATGAGATTTAGTCTTGAAGTGATTTCCTAACAAGAAATAATTCCACTATTTTAAGGTATGAACAATAATAACTAATTCTAAATCATGATTGGGGTAATTTTGATCATTAGTTCTGAGTTTTTTAGACTCATTGGTAAGCACTTTGCCATCATGAGTCAAAAATAACACCAATGCCTAAATTTTAGGCGTCAACCCAAATTTCAAATAGTAACCAACAAGCCCCATGAAGCTTCTCACTTTATGTACATTCTTTAGCGCTGAAAACTCATTAATAGCTACAATATTTGTAATGTCTACTTCAAGTCTATCTTTATAAATTACATGCCCTAATTAGTGAATTTTAGATTGAAATACATAACACTTATATATCCTACTATATAATTCATGTTTCCTTAAATGTTTCAATACCAATCTTAAGTATCTATCATGTTCTTATTCACTCTTGTAATAGATTAGAATATCATCTTAAAATACCAACATAAACTTGTCAAGAAAACCTTGGAATGCACTATTCATTAGATGCATGAATGTCGTATAAGCATTAGTTAGTCCAAAATGCATAACTACAAATTCATAGTGTCCATATCTAGTTTTAAAAGTAGTCATTTGGACATATTCATCTTTGATATAAAGTTTATGGTACCCTGATGGAAGATATATCTTTGAGAATATAGATACCCCTTTAATTTAATCAAAAATATCATATATGCAAGGAATGGGATAATTATTCTTGATTGTGACCTTAGTAAACATTTTATAGTCGATGCACAATCTGAGCATCCCATACTTCTTATTTACAAACACTGTTGGAGCACTCTAAGGTGACACACTAGGGCATATCATTCCCTTTTCTAGTAATTCTTGTAGCTGAACCTTAAGTTCCCTTCGACCAACTATGTTCATTTGATAAGGTTCTTTAGATGTAATTATTGTTCTAGGTTTTACATATATTACAAAGTCAAATATCCTCTTGAGAGGTAGACTTGGTGACTCTTCCAAAAAAATATTCATGAATTCTTTCAAATTTGGGTAATTTTAGAGTATAGAGGTGGTTTCCTCAGCAAACTCATTTTATTTGATGGCATATAGTTGACATCCCTTTCTAATAGCCTTCTTAAATTATATATATAAAATAATTCATTGAGTTGAAGGTTTAATGATTCCTTGAATAATTATCAATTTTACTTCAACATCTATACATTGAACTCTTTTGTTAAAACAAATTATGTGCTTGTAGCCAATCCACACAAAGGATAATGTCATTTGATCCCAAAATATCAATGAATAAGTTCACACAAGTCTTGAAATTTCCCAACTTAAGTTCATCTTGTTCTAGGCATTCATTAACAACCACTTTCTTCCTAGTGCTAAAATCTAATTTCCATCCTTATCTAAGTCTAATTGGTTTGATTTTACACTTTAAAGCATTAACTAGAGAAATAAAAATATCTGCTTCTCCTAAATCAATCAAAATAGAGAATGAAAACTCTGAAATTATACCTCTAGTCTCAATAGGTGTTGACTAAAATATTGCATTTCTATTATCTATAGATGCATAAACCTTATGATTATTCTTCAACTTAGGACAATCCTTAAATTAATGTTTGTTTCCACATTCATAACATGTATAAGTAGTATTATTTGTAAGACGAATGGTATTTGCTCTTATGGTTAGTCTACTAAAGCTTTGTTGATTGTCAATTTTGAAATTCTTCTTTACAAAAGAATGTGGTTTAGAACTCATCACATTTTGAAATTTATTTCTAGAATCGTATCATTATCCAATAGTCCACTTAGAATCATTTTTATTGAAATTATTTTTTACTAAAGGTATTGCTAACTTAAGTTTTCCTTGCTTCCTATTGTTCTATAATTCTTGCCTTGCCTTTTTGCGAGACTTCTCTTTTTCTTCAGAATGACGTGTTGATTTCAAAGCAACAACTAAGGTTTTTAGACTAGTCATGTTTACATCATGCATGAGTATCTCATTCAAACCTAGTTTTAACTTGGTTACCTTTGTTTCCTCATTCTACGCGTAATTTACATGATGTAGGATTCCCAAAAACTTGATCTTATATTTTACAATTGTCATAGTTCCTCTCTTTAGCAACTAAAATTTTATGATTTTATACACTTTTAGATGCTTTTTAGATACCTTTTTATGAACTACTTTACAAAGGTTTACCATGAAATATAAATGGGATCATAACCTTTTAGGGCACACAAATGATTCCATGACAAAGTAGCATCACCTACCAATTGATAATCTCTGATACATGCTTTAATGTTATAAATCAAATTGTGTAAAGTGAAATACTTTTGTAAATTAATCAGCCATGCCTCAATGGCATCACCACTATCTTCACTAAATAATTTAGGAGGAGGAAACTTTTTCAGCGCTTTAATTAGGTTGCAGAACCTCTTATTGTCATGGACATTTATTATATAGCTCTTCTTCCTACCCACTCTCTTACAAATTTATAAATGGGTCAAGTTTTTATCTAAACCTTCCATTTGTCTCTGAATGCCACGTAATGAACCCATAATTTCATACAATACAACATTTTATTCTTTGATAGCTTTCAATTTAGGGTTATCATAATTTTCAACATGGTTATCACTATGTTCCACATCAGTTTCAGCATAATCATGTTGATCTGGTTCATGATTATCAACTAGGTCACTTTCATTATTCTAAGGATTACAATTTACTCTAGTTATAACCATCCTGACACATTAAACATGTATTTTAAATCAAATCATTCATAAAAAAATTCTTGATTTAGCCTAAACAAAGGTTCTGATATCAGATGTCATTACCCTAAAATTTCAAGTTTTCAAAAACCCTAAATTTATGTAGATTATGTTCACATAATCTACATATAAGTTAGATTAGTGATTAAATCATGTGCATAACTATCTTTCATAATGAAAATAAATTAGATTTTAACGTAATATAAATTACAAATAGAAGTAGCTTAGAACGCTATATCACAAAGTATGAGTACTAATCAAACTTTGAAACATGACAACATTCACTTAAAGATGTAGCACGAGAAGATAATCATTCAAAAAATTTGACTCCATGTTAATTTATTTTAAGCTTGAACACATGTTAAACTTACTGAGTTCATCAGAGTCATATGTGGTCCTAACCACAATTAAAGCACCTTTTTCACTAGTTTTAACATAGCTAAGTACTCAGTAAAACTGATTAAATAATCATTACATCATAGAGCCATAAATCAAAAAATAGCTATTTATTTTAAACACATAACATCAAATAAAATTATAAACTAAATAAGCACATTCACATAAGTACACTTGAAACATACATAAGACTGATACTCATTGGATCATAGCCCAAATGTATAAGTACTTATATTGAATGGCATCCACAAGATCTTAATAGGTCATCAAATCATTTATGAATCCTTGAGACAAATATTTTTTCAAAAAAGTACAACCTACAAAATTAACCACATCAACCAACTACCTAATAAATATGAGTGAAACCTAATATAATTATTCATTGATTTATCATGACCTTGTTGAATTCCTTATAGACCTTTGGTGTAGTTATCAATGATTTTTGATGTGTTTATAAAACCAAACATCAATTATTATTAATTAGAACATAATATAAACAACTTAAATTAGAGTCATTTCTATCATTCTAACATACCCTTGCACCAATACTAATAATAACCATGACTTATGCTTTAGATGTTTATTGTATAAACATCTATTTAGTCACAAGATTAAATATGACAAGGGATCATGACCTGCTTTAATAGAACAATACAAGACCAATAGTAATGTATAATTTAACTAAGATCTTCTAGTCACGCTCTTTGATGTACTATCCAAACTTAACATAAATTTTCACTTAACCTAAATGTGACTTCAACATTTAAACATTTCTTCTTAACTTCCTTATTATGTTTTAAAAGAGAGATGAGAGAAGGTTAAACAATGTGTTAATTATAAAGCTCACATCATTTCAATTTTTATGAAGTAAATTTTCACCATAATGTAATTACACCAGGCTTATTAATTGACTCTCAAGAACCAATCGATGCACAAGAAAAAACACAATTCAAGTCAATATTTCAAGAAATAAAAGAAGTTTCCCAAGCATACCAAACATGTAGTCAAACACAATTCTCATGTAATGTGAAGTATAATTTACATACATACATTAATCCAATAGAACTCAAGTCATTAAAATTACTCATTATTGTTAATTGACTTAGTGACCCAATTTTCTCATATATTTCTAAATCAATATGAAATAAAAATTTGGGTCCTTATCACCAATTAAATTTTTGAATTATTAATTACTCAAACTTTTTATGAAACTGATAATGATAAATCATTATTCAAATTTACAAACAAGTAAATCAAATAAACATACTCATATATAAATAGCTGATGGCATCAAGTGTAAGTACTTCATCCATACATGTAAATTTAAATTATAGCTTGTAAATAATAATTATTACTTACTTTACTATATTACATCTTATATTCGCATCTAAAAATTAGAAACTCAATATTCATTTTCTAAGTTTTCTTGAGAAAATCATCAAGTACAACCATTCTACCCTATGTACTAATAAATTAAAAATTAATACTCAAACTTATTCAATGATGATAATCAATATTTACCTATTGTTAATAAAACAAAGGTAAATAATTCACATTCTAACATAGATGACACTTTCCAAACAATAACCAGTCAATAAATTCATAAATAAATTACCCTATCAACTTGACATACACCACTTTACAATGTATAACCAACAACTTTAAATAATCTTATAATAAACATATGACTAATGTATTAATAATTTCCTTTATATGAAACTCACAGTTCATACTTAATCCATTATATGCCTTGAATCAAAAGTCACTTGATTACCTTTCGAAGTGCATAAATGTATAACAAATAGTTAAAAAATTATCACTTCAAAATATGTCAAAATAAAAGACTACAATAACAACTCATAGCAGGCTTTACAATTTTATACACTCACAAACCTACATGAGGAATATGAAAGGAATGAGAACAATATCATTACAAGCCATGAGTCTAAAGCATTATTAGCAAGAACATCGTGATAAGATTCCAAACAAATGAAATGAAAAGATAAGGAAAATCAAATGATATTTAAAAAACTTATTTAATACAATGGAGAGTCCTTACTTAAGTAGGCAAGGAGAAACAAGACTCAAGCCTAACTATCCAATGTGGGATAAATAATCACATAGGATAAAACTAGGAAAAGATAAACAACCTAGTTAAAACCTAGCAAACATGAGAATCAACTCTAACCCCCCCTCAAGTGAACTAGGGGCTAAAAATAGTTAAAAAACAAAGTGGTATATCCATAGTATGAGTCCTGACAACAAGGCTTGATTAGGTACTCATGTAAAATATATATCCATGAAGTGGAGAAAGAGAAAAAAACATAGGAAATAAAACTCCACCCCACAAAAAAATAATGTAAAAGAAGGAAATAATTCATATATAATCCCCCCAAGGACAACTATCATCGATATTAAAGTTATTGATACTCTAAGTCTAGATCACAAGATGACCAGTGTTGATGTCGAGATCCTTAGCTAGAAGACTATAGAAGCTCCATCCACATCGAATAATGTTTCTTCCTTTTTACAAAAGAAGAATATGAATGGTGTACTGGAAGTCTACTAATTTCATAATGGAAGATGAAGGAGGCAAAAATACAAAGATATATGAATCACATCCAAATCTAAAGTGTGGCATAGGTATGGCAAGATCATGCACATGAACTAGATGTAATACCATAAAAATTAATTGAATAGAAGAAATACATGGAGCATTCATTGAAATAATGTCCATGGGAAGTGGATTGTAATGATCAATAAGTGTACTCTCATTAAAACCAATGGAGACCTCCAAAGTGACAATATGTGGTGACTTAACATATTTCATAGGAAGAAAAGGAGAATCTACAAATAGATGTCCCAAGTCTGGCATAAACTCATCCCATAGAGGTGGCTTGACAAAAAGAAGAGTAATTTCCATCAGGAATGTGTCATCACAAGAAACTATAATAGGAGGAGAGAGCACATCATTAGAAAAAGAAACCTCACTGATGGGAGAATAAGGATATGGAGAAGCATCATCCATGTCATCATCAAAATATAAATACTCATTAATAGGAGAAGGAAGTAAAATAGGAGGTGGAGTAAGAGAGGCTTTAGAAAACCCACAAGGCATAATATCCTCCTCAAAGAAGACTATAATAACATCCCAAACTCCCTTTGGTAATGTGGAATCCATAATATAAATGTGCAATCTATCTAAAACATTGAGGTGAATCAAGTGAAGAGTCTCATCTTGCATAGATGCAATCTAGGCAATATCTTCCTCATCAGTGAAGTTGGGAAGCTCACTAAATACCATTCTCCATAAGTCTTTCAGTTGAAGGTGTATCTTCATTTTCATTTTCCAATGGTGTAATTTGAGGTGTTGAGGGGTTATATTATTACAAGGAAGAATTTAGGAAGAAGAAATAATGATCCCCCAAAAAGAACAACTTCCAATTCAAAGAATGCAAATGAATAAATAAACCCCCAAAAATGTGTAAGACCCCCCAAAATTTAGCACTTTATAAAATTAGCGTATTTTTACAAATTGATAACACTAATGGATATAAAATTAAAAAACATACACTTTTGAAAAAAAATGATTTTAAATTCGAGTTATAGTTCAAAAGTTATAGGCTTTACTAATTCCCGTAAATTGGTTAAAAACATTAAAAAATACAGTATAAACTAATTTTTGTGACCAAATAAGAGAAGAAGATAGCCTTCTAACCACTCCTTGGAATCAGAATTTTGCCTCAGATGTCCTCAAGGTAACAAAAGTCAAAAAGGTGCCCCTATACACCCCTATAAGCTCTCAAGCGACAAACAAGCCACTTAAGGCAAAATAAAACCACTATTTAAAAATAATAATTAAAAAATAGCTAATTTTAAAAGGATTTTAGGGAATTTTTTTTAGGTTTTCAGATTTTTGAATTTGCAAAGAGGAAAAATATGGAGAGGTGTCGCCATGGTTCATCTACACACAGGTCTATTCTTACACATTGTAATGGAAATTTCCTCAATTTCCCATAACAAGTGCCAAGAATCTCTCTATCTCTGTAATACTCATCAAAAGATCAATTTCAAGGAGTTATGGGTGTGTGCCTAGATGTGACCTATCCAATACCTATCACCACCGTGTGTGCTTCAATTTCACTTAAGCTTCTAGAATAGTATGGCGTCAAACTAGGTGACCTCAAATAGAAGTTAAGACCAAAATAAAGATCTCTAGGCCTTAGAAGAGGACATACTTGTGAAGTATTATAGTGAGAATGGTGAGGAGGCCATTGAAGAAGAGAATCAATTTTTGGTTGTATGTAGCTCGATTGGAGGATGCATGGGCCAAACAACTTTAACAATAGTCATTTTAAATTCTTATCCATTCTATGCAAATAGACCAAACTACCATAATAAGACTATAAATGACCATGTTCTTATCCATTGTAGGCAAACATGTTAACATGATAGAGGATAACCAAGGTTTTCAACAAACCAAAAATAATCACAATCCAAGGCTATTATGAGATGTGACATTTGGAAGAGTCATTGTACCCTTACAAGCTCAAAAGAGAAGAGGTCATTGGAGGACGTCAACCAACCAAGAGTATGAACATATAAAAATACTATATGTTGGATGTTTAAAACCAAGCACTAGGTCTCTTCCTTATTCACAAAATAGTCTTACAATGCCACCTCAACGGTCTTCTGACTTCTTGCTATGTTCCAAGCCTGCAACTTCAACATAGTCTAAAAAAAGGGAAATAACACATAAGATAAAAAAGGTAAAATGGTGCAAATGAGAGAAGATTACGTAGTTAAAACCCCAATGTAGTGCCTCTCAAAATACCAATGCTTCCTTCCAAGAATAATGGTGCACCATTCCCTTAGTTCATTCCCCCTTACCTTCAACATAACATGTGCTTTCCACTAACTTCCTCTCCTTCTAAGTGGTAAGGGGGAAAATTTTTATTCAAATTGGATAATAACTTATCAATAGATGGATGCAACCCTTTGTTGATTTGATACCATGAAAGAAATGAGAAAAATATCATTCCAAGCCTTGAGTCTGAAGCATTGAAAAAAAGAACATCATGATAAGCTTGAAAACAAATGAAATGCAAAGACAAGGCAAATCAAAAGATATTCAGAAAAGCATGTTTAATACAATGGAGATTCCTTGGTTAAGTAGGCAAGGAAAAATAAGACTCAATCCAAACTAGCCAATCTGGGATAAATCCTCACATAGGATAAAACTAAGAAAAGACAAACAACCTAGTTGGAACCTAGCAAACATGAGAACCAACTCTAACAATAGATGATTACAAAGGATGCAAGTCAAAGAATGCATATTTATATTGCACAGTATGAAGGAAAAAATAACAATGTACAAATATTATTTTCCAAGAATTATCCAAAAATAACAACTTGTAGCCAAGCCACAATACACTTGGTTAAGACTGAATTCTTCCCAAATTAACATTTAAAATTATGACCTTGATACTATACAAACATAGTCATATAAAAACCATAATATTGAATGTCACTATTCATTTGCAAATGAAAATAAAAAACCATAATCGTAATTTATATAATGTATAGTAATGACCAATTTTACATGAAATTATAAACCCAAAAATTATGATATGCACAATCAGACTTCAATACATATTTATAAGTCGACTAACCTCTTTTCATTCAATTCCAATACATACCAATACATAGAATAATGAATTGAGAAACATTTCCATTACCGTAAATAAAAAAAGATAAAGAAAGTAGAATATAAATATTAACCAATAAGTATCCATTCAAATATTAATATAATTCAATAATCATTTACATATCATGTTGAATACCATAATAATAATTCCTCGTTACCCTTCAAAGCATTTTCCACTATGACCTCAAATGAATGTATAAGCTGAAAAGAGTAAAATAACCATACAATGCAACTCTATTTACTCTAAAAATTTATGATATTATCTGAATGGGGGAACTTCTTAGCTAAATATAAAAACCATTATTGACATAGTCATATCAATCCTTGTAAAACTGATTCCACTTCGATATAACATAATGTGATACAACAATGTAAAAAATAAATATCTTTTCAATTGTCTAATTCCATCAAGATAAACTGAGCATGCAACCCATATTCATGTGGAAGATAATCCCAACTATTTTAAAGTATCCATACCCACCCCAACCATCAGTTGGTGGTAGAAGCAGGTACACAAAGACAAGCTTACAACACCCAAACAATCCTACAACATGATGCAATGGTGTCATAGGTTTAAACAAGAATTTTATAACAATAAAGGGTTGAAGTCAAACATAGCCATAGAACCAAAAAGTACATCATAACCAAACTTATCTTGATACACACACACACAACCAAATCATAAACCATCAAATAGACATCCAAGGAAACTAGGGTTCAAAACCCCAAAAAACCAAAAATCATCTAAAAGAACCAAACAAAGAATCAACAAAGTAGAGCAACCAAAGAGTCATTTCAGCTTTCTAGTTTACCCATATGCCATCAATGGATGAGGTGTTCTCCTGGTATCACCCTTCATGGTTTCCCTAACCCATTTTATAAATAATAAATAGATTTAGGTCTATTCAGGAGTCCATATCATTCCAAATCTTAAACCATCAATTTATTTAAAGTAAGAAAGCACCCAATGACATATTGCTTTATTAAACAAAGTTTATAAATGACCTTACATTGTATTAAGATGAAATTTGATGCCATAAATATTTGGCTCAAATCTTATGGCTTCTTACTTTCTTATTTTCTACCACAGTCAACCTTCTTCTCCTCTCTTTTTTTATTCATTTTTATATACTGCATTTTTCTATTATCAAAGTTCCATCTAGTTGAACTCCTTATTCTAATAGATGGAAATCCCACCACAAAAATCACATGCCTAGACTATGTAGTCATGAATTTAAGTTCAAAACCTTTGGCTTCCTGCATGCATCCCCTAAAAATTGCCATGCACATCAACTACCAAGCCATCAAAATGAGATGACCAAATGATAAACATAATCAAGTATACCCCAAAGTCAACCACCAAATCCTTTCATGGTTGGGGTTACTCAACCATGGTGAAACATAACATACCACTGACCTAATTCTCTATACCTTATGGATGTTTTTAACTAATGCCATCACCTTGGTCTTTCCAACCATAGCCATGTCTTGGCTTAATGTTCATTATTTCCTAGTCCTTTCATGGACTATTAAAATCTATACACAATTTAGTTCTTTTAATAACTTTGAATTATTTAATTACCTCAGTTTGATCATGGGATTGTAATATTACAATGCCAACCTTTCTAGTAACACTTGCCATTACCACTTAGACTTAAACTAGTCTTCGAATACATTATCACAAAACTTATCAAATTTCTTATGACCTTCAACAACCTTTTATGTGCATATGAATGCTATATGCATCCAAGATTATCAAAACTCTTCACATTTATGTTAGAACAAAAAAATTCTGATCCCAATGTGCATTTGGTTACTCAAAATTATAATAATAAATAAAAATGATAAACCATAGCAGCAAAGGAATTCAATCAACACAATACTGATAAACCAAATGAACTAACACAACTCAAGAATAAAATGACTCAATTTGGATAGTGATACCATTGCATCATGTTTTAACATTCACTACATGCTTCACATTTGTCATTGTACACAATATTCTAAAACCAACCTATGCTTATCTATAATGATCTTACAACCAAACCCATAAAGGCATCAGGATTATTAAATCATCATCAAAATTATGCAAGTACATAGCATAATGTTGTATAAATATCAATTTAAAACCAAATTAATTGTTCTAAAATGAATCATAATATCCAAAATATAAAATTCAAAAATCATTATAGTATCAATAAATAATCAAAAATCAATGTATTGGGTAGGTATGGTCGTGACACATGATTATCCTACCACCATCATTTCACCTTCTTAGCCCTAATTCTCTTACTCAAACCATTCATGTTGTATGTAAGCTTGTCTTTCTTATGTTTCCCCTAAGTTTCCATTGTGATTTTGTTCTTCTTACTTACAATCAAAAGAGGGTACCCTACCTCCTCCCCTATCTCATCAACCTTTTTAGGACTAACATCATCATATTCTTTTGATTGATATCTACTAGGACTTGAAACTGATTCTATCTGATAACATTGACCTTGGTCTTTACTTAATTCAATTCCCTATGGAAATTTGTAAGCTTAGTGATAATTTCCTTTAGCATACCATTTTAAAGACTCTTCCTCTCATCAAATTTAGTCAACTAGCCCCTTAGATCCTCATTGAATTACCCTGTTAAATTCTCAACCTCATTCCCAAAATTCTCATCAATATTTCCACTTCTAAGGATGTTATTCTTTTTAACCCAATAACAAGGTATTTACCCTTGGATTTTTATTTGATCTATGAACTGGGCCAGAGTCTCCTCCTTTACCCCTTCTATTATCTTTGTCCTTTCCTAACCCATCTTCCTTTTCAAACTACTTGCCTGATTTTCGTAAGGTCAAATCTAATGAGGGTTTATTCACATGGAAAAGGATAAGAATAATGCCTTAGTGGAGAACATAGTCACACTTGTCATAATAATAGGATAACACAAATATCTCAAGTAACATGAGAATATAAAATAGAATTATGATGATCTTATGGTGTCTAAAATGGTTTGACAGAATTAAATGATGAGATTGGATGATGTTAAAATTACCCTCAAGAGTTATATAGTTTGATAATTAGTGATAAACATATCCCCATGGATGATGTATGGCATGACGTAGGCAACCATCTTTGATATGGTGAATTATCTCTCCCTCCTTAAAAAATCTATTCATAACTTCATTCCTCTAGTACCTATCTTCATACACCTTGTACCCCTCTGCCAGCATGCATGTAGCCTTTGTAATTGCCTCATCTTAGATATATAGGGTTATACCTCTAATGTTAACCCTCCTATCCCTCTACACCTTAGAAAATACATATCCATTTTTGTATCAAACCCACATATTCTCTCCATGAATGGAGTCAGACCACCCACTCTCAGAATGTGTCATATTGAGTCTTTTTTTTGATACCCTCACTCAATTTTATTGCAGTCTCCACCCATAGAAGTAACTATGACTATCAACTCATAAATATCATTGTTACCTCCTAGTTTAATCAACAAAGAACTCGAGGCATAACTATCCATAATGTCATCACACTTGAATGATAATAGCAATATTTTAATTCATGTGATGTTGGTGGCTTACACATTCCATATAATGTTATAAATAATCATAGTACGGGGGATGAGATAACCATCAATACCCATATCTCCAATCATTTATTTCATTCAACATCCCTTCCATGATTACTAGAAGGGTATCTCACTTCCATATTTACAATTTTCTTGAAAGACAGGTAATTCCTCCTCCCTATTCCTTTTGAAAAGGTATGACATAAAAATCCTCTATTAGCCATCCAATTAGCACATGCATTTCCTTCCCTATAAGTGTGCATAACTTTCAAATTTTCAAAAGTATTCATGATATTTTGAGCATCCTAGGTGATGTTAAGAATATTCCAAGTGGGTTTAGATTTATCTATAAGATAATTGAATACATTCAATGAGTCACCTTTGATTATAAGCATATTAATATTCAAGTCCTTAACCACTTGGATACCCCATAGTGCAAATCTTGCCTAAACTGCATGACTGGCTGATGTGAACTAAGAATTTGACTAAAAAGAGGAGATTAGTATGGTGTAAATGACAAAATACACAAAGCAAATTGATAGAGAACACACAAATATAACACCTTTATGCCTAGTTACTAAGGTGAGCTTAGTAACAAAAAACAAATGACAAACACAACTAAAAAGTAAGGAAAAACACAATAATTCCTTCACCTTCCTTCGATGCTCCAAATGCCTTTGTAGTAGTGGCTTGCTTCATTTTGTGCTCATGAAGTCCTTGGCAATAGAAGCTTGTCTACCTCCATCTCTCCTTGGCACCTTTGGCTTATGGCTTGGCTTGGCTTGGAATCAATTTGGCATGGTAACACTAGTTTCTTGAAGCTTTTAGAACCAATCCTGCATTATAACTTTGCACAAATTAAACTTAGAAATGATGTGGTAAGGCCTCATATTTATAGATTTTTGAGATTGATCAAAATCAACCTGAACCATCCATCTTAGGATTGAGATGTGTGGCTAAGGATTAATCTAATTATTCAATTCAAATTGATAAATAAGCTCATCAATATTTGGGTTAAATGAGCAATTAAGAGGCATGGGAGGCATGAATCCTGATATTTTTGGCATTTATGGCCTAGGGATGTCTTCCCAAGAAATGAGGTCACCTGATGATGCAAATATTCAATATTCATTTTCAAAACAAATTATCATCAAGTTTCTATGGATTTTTTGTTTAGGCTCTAATTTGGTTTAATTAGCTCTTAATCATGTTTAAGCACTTTGTGCACAAATTACTCAAATTGATCAGAATGCCTTGTTATTGGTCTAAAATTTCACTAGGTTAGAATCAGAAGTCAATGCCAAATATATTGGATCAATTATTCCATTTAGGATGTTGTCAAAAAAAAATAACAAAGGCACATGTCTTGTGCAAAATATTTGATAGGAAAGAGCAATCCAAAGCACCTAGGTGCAAAATTGGCATTTTGACTCGAAACAATTTGATCAAAGTTAGTTGGCCCATAAATTGCATTACCCCATTTAGGGATACCTTGGCCAAAATCAACACTTTAATATGTCAGATTAAAATATTTTAATGTGTTTTAGTGTTTTTAAGTCAAATTATACATTTTGGTGGAAATTGGTTAGAAGCCTGATTGGAGGTTATCGATGTCTAGTTTTAGGTGTCTAAAATTTGTCCTTGTTTGGGGAGATGTTGTAAATCATAGGCAAAGCAATGTCTTTTAAAATAATAAGAGATGGTTTGTGTGCTAACAAGAAGATGATGATTAAAGAACAAAGCTCCAAATGATTTTGGGAAGCCTATGATGATTCCCCCTCGAAGGAGTGGCCATCACATATGTTGATAGAGGGCCCCTCAAAAAGAAACAAGAAGAAAGGTGGAATTAACTTATGTTTGAGATTAATCCAAATGAGAAAATGCCTTCATGCATTGATTTAAAAAGGATGTTATTTTACCCAAAGATGGTTAGAATTAGGAATAAAATTCAAATAATGATTTTCCCATAGGCAGTTATAATCATTATGAGGACCTGAATTGGGTAAAGATGATTATGCCCCAGTTAGGGTTGATTAAAAAGCATAACTCAAGGATATAACCTAGAATATAGATTAAATATTAGTGGGTATAAAGTGATAAAATAGATGAATAGATGAATAAGATTGATCAGTGTGAATGATTTAGTTTTACCTATGAATGAGGAGATGTTCATCCTGATTAAAAATGATATAAATAGAATGGTCAAATGAGTTACATTGATCAAGGTGGGAGGATTTGCCAAGGTACCAAGGAGAAAATTTTGTAGTTCCATTGATTCTGTACCTTCTTGAAGTTGATTTTTTTTGTAGCATGTGAAGGTAGGCTTCATGATAGAACACCATGAAGACTATCCCAAAATATGCATAATGACTAACTCTTGATTCAATAAACATAAAAAAAAATATACCAATGATAAAAAACGTGATGAAAATTTTAATGAATGAATATGGATAGACTCAGGAATAATGTGCTCAAGGAATTACCCATGAATGCATATAGACTAAGCCGAGATAATAGTGCTGAAAACAAACAAACATACAAGCAAATAAACAAACAAAAAAATAAACAATCTAAAATAAATAAAAAATAAAAAGCCTAAAAACAAAAGCAAAAGAAATCATCCTAACAATGACTTTTCCCCAATAGGATGGATAGAGGATAACTAACTAGGCTTAGACAACACAAATGTTTTTGAATTTTTGAAATATTGTGAATGTTTTTGGCATTTTGAGATATCTTAACTTGTTAGAGAATGGCAAGATACCTGCTCACAAAATGGTGAGAGCATTTGGCATAGGTTACTCACAAAATGGTGATAGCATATGGAAAGGGGGACTGAGGTGACCTCAACATGAATTTAGCATGACCCACATAGTCTTAAAATGACCTCAAGTCATAGTAATTCCATCCACATAAAAGGTGGGGAAAAACCAACTAGGTCCCAACAAGTTCTCAAATCCGTAAAATGGAAAATCAAATGAAAACAATGATGGCAAGGTGATATAGTAATGCATGGTAAACAAGTGCTACCTCTAATTTACCCATAGGTGGTTATAACTAAGATACAATGGCATAGTTCAATGATACTAATTTGTCCATAGCCAGTTATATTTAGTAGTAAGACTAGTGAAACACTAATTACCCATAGGTGATTATAATCAAACTCACATAAAAAAACTTGATAGGATGAAAGATATCTTGCTAGATCAACTATCACACTAATTTCATAGACTATCATTTAAACACAGACTCAGATTGATTGTTGAAACTTGATTATAATCCTCTCACAAAAAGTGTAAGAAGAACCAAAGTAACCAAGATCAAAACAAGATTGGGTAGGATGAGTAAAAATAGGCTTTGGTCTAGATAGGAATGGAATGATAGGATGGATAAAATAGTAAGAGGGTTTACCCCCAAGTGATAGGGTGATAGCAGGAATATGGGATAATGGCAAATGGATATGTAACAATGGCAATTGCATGGCAATGTGAAATGGTATGGTACATGTTTTTGGCCTAGGTATGGTTTTTGATTATGTTGTTCCTACTGATGGGGAGATGCATGTCCTAATCAAAAAATGATACAAATATAATACTTGATCATGTTAATTGCTAGCCCACACCTCATCTAAATAACTACTCTATCAAAAACTCAATGCATATTTGGTTGTTAAGAATGCTTTTGTGATCTTCATTGGTTATTGATTCTGATTCCTTCAAGTGTCGAGACAAGGTATCTTTGTAGCCTTGCAAAGTAAAGTGCAACCATGGATGGTAAATAAGGAAAAATAATGGATGGTAGGTTTGATTGTGAAATGGAATGGTAGATGATAATGGAATTTATAATAGTGGGGAAATAAATGAATATCAGGAATTTTAGTCACACGTAATGTTGTTGATGTCAGATTCAACATAAATTTGGTTGTGGTAGGGCCAAAGACTTGTTCTTTCGATAGGACCACTAGATTTTGTTGTTGTTTGATTTTGAGAGTAGCTACCATCTGATTAAGTTGTAGATTGGAAGATATTTTTATTTGATCTTTGATTTTGTCTTCCTCAAGTAGTGAAAAACTTTTATGCTCAACTATTAGTGCCTAAATGAGGTTTTCACCAATGAAGTTATCTTAATTGTCCCATAGTGCCTTCAATAAGGTTTCACTAAGGAACATTGGCTTTTGACTTTGATTTTATTCTAGTGCTTTCAAAAAAGTTTCACTAGAAGATGTTAAATTCTAACTTTGATTGTCCCCTATCACCTCTGAAAAGGTTTCACTAGGAGAATGTTCTTTTGCTATATGAATGTAGTCTTGGTCTCCTTGCTCTTCTTCAACTACTATGTCACCATGGATTTAGTTCAACAAAGTGTGATTTTGTCAATCCCAATCGACACTTTTCGGAGATGAAATGTAAATGATATGGCTATTTTGGTTGATGGTAATGGCCTATGAAATGGTAATGGAATGGGGAGAGGCTACATAATCCTCATAGAAGATACTAGGATAACTTGTGTCAAATTTGAAGTAATCATCCTCAAAAGCCATAGAAAGATCACAAATGTATTCAAATTAATCTGTAAGGCATGTGTAACCAATGTTGTAACAGCCATGAACATATTCTTCTTTTGAATCTAATTCTAACTTAAGGGACTCTGAATTTGATGTTGAGACTAATGTTGATTGTGATTCTGATGCTAAATCCGATGTCAATTTAAGAATATAACTTGACTCTTACTCTAATTCTTTAACTTATGGGTACTCTATTACAATGATGTCTTGTTGAATGTTTGGTTTTAAAAAACTGATGGTCTGTGATGTCATAATAGGTTCTACAAAAATTGGTTTGTCAAAATGGGACTCCTCTAAGATGGGAAAAATGTCAAGAGATAACTCCTTAAATATTGACTTGTCAATAGGAGGCTCTTAAAAATACACACATGATCGAGGTAATGATTTGCCTAAAGGTAGTTATAATCATTAAGAAGTAACTTAGCAAAGACTGGCTCGTCAGTGTGAGACTCCTCGACAACTAGGATAGGATTAATAGGTGATTCATCACAAGCTAACTTATCATAAATGGTTGATTCAATAGAAACATCTCATATTGGTTGGTTCTCTTGGCCTTGGTTTCTAATGAGTTGGAAAATACCAGTTTTGAACATAGCTTAGTCTTTAAAAGATTGGATCAATTGAGGTTTGGATTGGATTAGTTTTGGATGAGGAATGGCTTGTGGTTGGATAATGGTAGGGCCTTGGGGATCATGATTTCTCACATGAACTAAAAGATAAAGTCATAATATGGTAACGATAGGGGGTTGTGGGGCTTGATTTCCCACACAAACCAAAAGACTAGGTCTTAGAATGATGAAGGGGTGTTGTGGAGCTTGGTTGCTCACACAAGCCAAAGGATGAGGTCTTGGTATAGAAATGGTTGGGATTTTTGGAGTTTGATTTTTTACGCAAGCCAAAGGATCCAAGTCTTCCTCATAAACCATATCATCCCAGTCATGAGTTGGCTCATAAATTGGTTCTTGACTATGTTCCATGTACTGATTATTACAAAGAGGATATGGATATGTATCTCCAACAACATTATCTATAGTTGGGTCTTCAAAGTCCTCCTCAAAAGCCTCTTTATACCAATCAAGGTATCAATTTAGATTTTTTAGATTTTGACTATGTTCCCCATATGGAGTATTATAGGGAGAATAATAAAACTCCTTATAAAATCTTTCTCTATAGGGGTTCCTAGTGGGATTTTATGTGGCCATTCTATCATAAGTTAGATTATACATGACTCCATCATAAGTGTAGCAAGACATATCCATGTAAATGATGAAAGCTCCAAAATAAAAAGGCTTAGAGTTCTACAAACTCTAAAAAACTATGTCCAAAATACAAATGGTTAAAGCTTGGTCTAACTTGGTCAAAAGGTGGAGTTGTATCTTCAATGTGGTCTGAAAGTGGAGTTGTACCTCCAAAATTATTTGTGTTAATACTTGGTATAAAATAGTCTAACATCAAATGTCTAATGTCAAATGTCATATGCACAAAAGGTCAAACATCTGAATAAAAACCAACATCTCAAAGGTCTAGGTCAAAGTGTTCCAAACAAGGTCTAAACTAGGAAAGGGAAAAGTTGAGTTACTAGGTCTTTTATCCAAATATGAAGTCAAAATTTAGTCTCAAACAAATAGGCATATGCTAAGACTTTTGGCCAAATGACGTCAAAAGCTAGACTTAAAACAAATGTTGATGTGATTTGATTTAATCTAACAAGTTTGGAAACAACTTTGACATAGACTTGACACATGGAATGAAACATAAACATGATCATTTAGCATAAGTCATAATACAAAAGGATCTTTGAAGAAAGACTATGCTTTCCCAAATAAAAGCAAAAAACAATGATAAGGATAAGTACTAAAAAAATGAACCATCAATAGTTTCAAATTTGGGTAATTGATTAACTGAAGTTATACAACCCAAAAGAGAAAGATTTATGTATCAACCCCATTAATTAAGGCCTAAATATAAATCAATCAATGTTTGAATCCAAAATTGACAAGGCTAATTAAAAACTCAACATTTGAAAACTATAATTTGACCAAATAATCTAGACAAGATCAGATGGCATGACGACACAAGACAAAGGTCCAAATGGTATACATGACATGGTTTGAAACAAATAGTTTTTTATACAAGTTAAACTAGTTTTGAAACAAATTGAATATCCTAACAATGTACACATGATCTAATGATGTGATCTATGTTATTTTTCAAAAGACTAAAAGGAAAAAATGGTTTGACATGATTTAAGCATCATAATACTACCCTTCACAACTCAAATCTACATACACATAAATAAGTTTAAAATTTTTCAAGGCACAAGTGTGGTGTAAAACAGCCAGCATAACACCTCTTTAGACAAAAGAGTGACATATAAACAAAGTGGTTTGGACATGGTTTATACACAAACAAACAAGTTTTACTCTAAAAAACACCAAGTAATATAAATGACCTAAATACACTAAGTATAATCATCCAAATCCTAACATGAGTATGGCAATGTGTGGTTGACTAAATTAGCAAGATTTTAAATGTTTCTAGGGGAATCAATTACATAATGACTTTCACATCAAACAATGCAAAATAAAATCACAAAAATTGGGTGACCATGACATTGACTAATTATAAAAAGGACTAGTCCTTTTTACAACCACTACACCTATTATTCCCTCGGTGTAGTGTGAAGTCTAAATATAGATACATCCCATGTGCAACTCAGAAGAATTAAGTGAATTCAATGTCGGGAGATGAAACCATGGGTAAAAGCTTCCCTAAAAAACTCATGGGAGGTAATGACATCCCCCTCACAAGCTAAGATGCAATGAAATGAAATACATAAAAACAAAAACTTTAGGGTCATTTTCAAGGTTACCCAAACTTTGATGAATTTTTGGGGAGTGTTTTAGACAACATTCTTTCTAAGCCTTGGACTGGGATTTTTGTAATAAGAATGACGCTTTTGATTCCAAGGGTTCCCTAAAAGGGACAAATGGAAGAGCATACACACAACACCCTTATTTTTTCCAAATAAAATCTAATTTAAACAACTAAGTGAATATAAAAATCTTGGAAAGGTGAGTTCATTTTAAAGCCCAAATTCAAAAAATGAAGTGGTGTTCATTTGACCCTTTGGTCTTAGTTGTAACTTTGAAAACTACTGCTAAAAAACCTTATTTAAGCTCCTTAAATTTTACTTTAAGCACCAAAATAATGTTCTTAACTCATTTTAAAACTGCAAAATATATTCTAAAACATGATTTATCAAACTTGAAATCTATTAGTTACCTGTCTACCCTTAAGGCATCACCCCAAAAGTAAATATGTTAGATTAGAAACATTTTACATATATTTTCCAAAAAAATTAAAAAATATATCAAACGTGAAGCTAAAATAATGTCAAATTCTAAAAATTTAGGATAAAACATGTGGTTTTAAAAAAAATCATCTAAAATGGAGTCTGTATGACCCCAAACCAAGCATTTTAAAATGGCCTATTAGCTCTCAGGTTTGTGTTTTTAAGAAAAACACAGTGACCGACATTGGTTATATAATCGATGATAGTTACACTTACTAATTGATGATTGTTATCTAACTAATATTGGTTATACCAACATTGACCAATGATGGCTATGCCAATCGATGATGGTTTTACTAACTGACGATGGTTATTGTGTAAACCCGTGACAAAGAAAAATGGCAAACAAAGTTAGAAAATCAAATTACAAGAGTTTTAATGATCCAAATGAAGATTTTAAAGTTACATAATGATCTTATTCATGTGTGGGATGCATTTGGTCCCACTGGGTGTGCCATTATGTGATCTAGGAATTTGACTCAAGAGAGGATGGTTTGTATCATGTTAGTTTCAAAATGAAAACAAAATGAAAGAAACACACTAACTAGCATAATATCTCTAGGCCTAAACACTAGAAAGAGCTTAGTTAACAAACATGAATTAAACACACAACTAAAATGCAAAAGAAACCCTCTTTTACCTTCCTTGGATGCTCCAAAATGCTTGTTTGTAGTGAATTGCTCGGCTTTATGCTCGTGAAGTCCTTGACAATAGGAGCTTGGCTACCTCCATCTCTCCTTGGCACCTTTGGCTTGTGGCTTGGCTTGGCTTGGAATCAATTTAGCATGGTAATACTAGTTTCATGAAGCTTTTGGAACCAATCTTGTATTATAACTTTGTATAAATTAAGCTTAGAAATGATATTCATGGCCTCTCTATTTATAGATTTTTGAGAATGTCTAGAATCAACCTGAACCATCTTTCCTGAGATGCAGATGTGTGGTTGAGGATTAATTCAATTTTTAGAATTAATTTTATAATTATCCTCACCATTACATTGGAAGAAGGGGCACTTAAGAGCTATAGATGGCATCATGGAAGGCATTGATGAGGCATGGAGGGCATGAATCCTGATATTTGTGGCATTTATGGCTTAGGAATGTCTTCCCAAGAAATGAGGTCACCTAATGATGCAAATATTCAATATTCATTTCCAAAACAAATTATTCAACAAGTTTCCATGGAATTATTAATTATGCCTTGATTTGGATTATATATCTCTTAAGCATGTTTAAGCACTTTGTGCACAAATTACTCAAATTGATCAGAATGCCTTGTTATTGGTCCAAATTTTGATTGAATTGGAATTGGAAGGCAATTTCAGATGCATTGGATCCATTATCCCATTTAGGATGTTACCAATAAAAAATAATGAAGGCACGTGTCTTGTGCAAGATATTTGATAGGAAATATCAATCCAAAGCATCCAGGTGCAAAATTGGCATTTTGACTCAAAATGATCTGATCAAAGCTAGCTAGCCCATAAATTGCATTACCCCATTTAATGATACTCTAGCCAAAATCGGCACTTGAATATGTCAGTTTCATATCTTTTAGCATGTTTTAGTTTTTTTAGGCCAAATTGTGCACTTTAGGTGGAAATTGGTCAAAAGCCTAGTTGGAGGTTATTGGTGGCCAGATTTAGGTGTCTACAGATACCCCATAGTGCAGGTATTGCCTAAACTGCATGACTAGTTTGGACACCAAGAGGCCATTCATAAGCCATTATAATCCCTCCCTTACTATCTCCAATAACCCATTCTCCTCTTGTTACCCCCAAATTCCCCTTCACTACTCCATTACAGTTGAGCTTAAACCATGATTCTAATCCATTTCCCCTGATTTATGTCTACCTTTTTAAAATTATCCCCTTCTACCTTGGGCACATACAAATTCCAAGAATGGAGAATGTTTTCTTTCATTTTTAGAAATGGAATTTTTTTCCTTTCTAAGGAAGGCTTGCCAATTTTCATTGATGGACTCTATAATTATTACACCTACCATGGTTGGATTCTTTTTCCTTTCCCAAAAGATTTGAGAGTTTCTCTCTTTCCATAATCCCCATAACATATGGAGAAGGGACAATTTACAAAGGTTCTTAAGGAGAGAATATGACCAAGGGGGTTTAAATTGAATAATAAAATCCATTATCATGTTGGGTCTAACCCAAGTAAAATTAAACAAGGAAAGGATAACTTATAACATCTTAGTTGTAAACTGGTAATCAAGGAATAAATGTTTGACTAATGGCTTGAATTTTACATTGCAAACTTATCAATTTTTCTTAACAAAAAATTATAATGTAATATATTATTAATTAAATTCTAATCATTATTACAAACAACAATGCCAAACATTCTTATAGGAATTTCACTACCTTATCACATCCACATACAGAGGATGAGAATTATTAGATAAAGACAAAATATGCAAATAAATTACATTGCCTCTAATTGCTCCTAAATTATTACATTTGAGAAACAATATTCCCTTAATAGAACATCTAATTGATTATTATCACCTAGACAACTATGAGATAGAAAATAAAATAAATAATTATATTTATTTTTTACTCACCCACATGGTGAATTAAGCTAGGCTAATCCTAACATTCCCCCCTAAATTCAACATGTTATGAAGTTAATATGAAAAAAATTATCTAAATGCCTCGAATTTTTTATGTGCAAGAGACTTTGTAAATATATTTGCATGTTGATGTTCTTTCAATAAATGTTGGAGCTGGATGTTGTTGTTTTAGACATGTTCATGAATTAAATGCACTTATACCTCAATATTGGTGTAGTCATGAAATACATGATTGAAAACAAGATTCACTACTCCTTCATTGTCTATATAGAGAATTATTAGATGATTTTATGGTAATCCAAATCCTTCAATTATAAGTAGGATCCAAATCACTTCATAGACATTACCTCTTATTGTGTGGCATTCTAATTCTATAGAAGGCCTTGAAATACAAGTTGGTTTCTTGTTCCCCCATGATATCGGTACAGATCCCCAAAATAACACAAATATTGAAGTGGATTTTATGCCATCAATGTTACTAGCATGATCTGAATCTAAATATGATGTCAAGAAGAAGTTATCATTTTTCTTGTATTCTAGGCCAAAATCCATGGTTCTTCTGATATATCTTAATATCTACTTTGTTGCTTTCCAGTGGTAAAACTTGGGATCCTACATGAACCATGATAGATAATTGAAAACATAGTTGATGTCTGACCTAATATATGTCAAGTAAATGAGAATCCTTATCAAATATTGATATAGAGTTGAATTTACTTGTGATGATGAATTTGTTCAATACAATTGAATTCTTGCCTCTATATGTGTGGTAATTAGCTTATAATCCATCATATGAAATTTATCAAGTGTTATCTTGGCATATTTTATCTGAGACACAAAGATGTGATTTTTTCTCTACCAAACTTCCAAATCGAGATAATAATGCAGAAGCTTAAGATTTTTCATGTCAAATGATCAATTCAGATATTATTTGTTGACTCAATCATCTTCATTGAAATCCTAGTGATGATTAGATCATCGAGATATATTAAAATCATCCCCATCTCCACCCTTTGTTGTTTAAGGTAGAGATTTGGATCATATGGACTCCTTTTGAATCCATGGTTCAATAAATGCTCATCAATTTTGATATACCATGGTTGAGAAGCCTATTTAAGACCATATAGTGATTTCACAAGTCTACAAAATTATCTTCTTTTCCTAATATGAAAAACCTTCTTGTTGATTCATGTACACTTCATGTAAGTCTTCATTAAGAAAGGCACTTTTTACGTCTATTTTATGGAATTTCTAACTAAAATGTGTAGCTAGAGAAAAAATAATCTTGATAGTTTTGATCTTAGTTATGGGATAAAAATTCTCCTCATAGTCAATGACTTCATTTTGAGCATACCCCTTTATAACCAACCTTGCCTTGTACTTGTCGAGACTTCCATCTATTTTGTACTTCAACTTGAAAATCCATTTGCATCTAGTTAGCTTCTTCCCTAGTAGAAAGTCTACAAGTTATCGTGTTTGATTCTTCATTAGTGACTTATATTCTGCATCCATGGCATCTGTATATGGTTTTGACTGTAAGGATTCCTAAACTATAGAAGGCTCGACATATTCAACAACTATACTCATTAGGTCCAAACCTCTTCTCAAGATATACTATAAGTTGTCGATCTATTGGTAGATGTATTTGGAACACCATCTAGTTTAACATCTCTTAGTGTACTTATATACCATTGAGGCATACATTTAGTGGTTCATATGGGTGGTGGACCTACACCATTGTTCCCATAATCATAATTATCTTCATATGAGGGAATGACATCTTCTAATTTTTTGATGGGATTGATTTATTCACTAGGTGAGCTTATGGAAGGAGCCTCTACTTCTCTCCTCAAAAAACTTAACTTCCCTATTAGTTTATATTTTATTGGTCTTTAGATTTATTACTCTATAGTTGAGTGTTTATTCATTGTACCCTAAGAAGATATATTTTATTGATTTCATATCAAGTTTATTTCTCTACTTTTTAGGAATGTGAATACTTAATTTACATCTAAAAACTCTAAGATGTGAAATAGATGGCTTTATCCTGATCAGGGTTCATATGGTGTTATCCCATCAAGAGTTGTATTGGTAATTCTATTTAGTAGATATACTATAGTTTTGACTACCTTTGCCCAATATGCCTTTACCAACCCTAAATCATTTCACATACATCACACCTTTTCCATGATAGTATGATTTATTCATTTAGAAATAACATTTTGTTGTGTCATGTGTGGAAGTGCCATTTGACAATGAATTTCATTTTATTCCAAAAATGCTTTAAAATTATTGCTAGTGTATTCCCCCTAATCTCAGTGGAGGGTTTTGATTTTTTGACTAATCTTTGTTTCAACAAAAACTTTGAATTTATTAAAGGTTTAAAAGGCCTGAATCTTGATTTTGAGACATTACACCCACATTTTCCATGAGAAATCATCAACATAGATCATGAAGTATTTAAACCTAGCATGACTAGGTGTCATGGGTTTGCATAGATCGGTATACACTAAATCAAGTTTGGAATGGGACCTAGTAATTTTTTGAAATGGAGCTTTATGTTGTTTTCTAGATAAGAAATTTTAAATTTTATTTATACCCTTTTTTAGAGGTGGAAATCCTTATACCATGTCAAAATGGTGGAGTGTATCGATATATCCAAAACTAAATCTTTTGTGCCACAATTGTACTAATTCTATGTCCTTTGTAAGAAGTTCCTGATTATTTTTTTGATTAAAGTAAAGTTGAAACATTTGACTCACATTGGATGCTCTTACAATAATTTTAGATTTTTTTTATTTACCTTGAATTAAACACATTTTTTTCCACCTTTACAATCAAAATCAATCTTCAGATTGTAGTCCAATAGTTTATTGATCGATAATAGATTTTTGAATATGGACTGTGAAAATGCTAATGTTCTTAACATATTTTTGGTTAAACTAGGTACATATAATACATCTTTGATTATACATGTTTGTGTTCCAAGAGGCAAATTAATGTTTTCAATCCTTTAGACATTATATGCAATATCATCACCTAAAGAAACATGATTTTTCTTTGGCATGTCTTTCAAAGTGAAGAACCAATATTTGCATCTAATCATGTGTTGAGTGGTGCTTGAATAAAGATACCAGATATCAATTTGTGAGTTTTATTCTTCATGGAAGTTAATGGAGTAAAAGAAGTCTGCATCTTTAGATGTCTTCCTATTCAACAATGTTACCTTGTTACTTTGATTTCTTTCACCAAGTTCCTTTTTTCTATCCCTATTGTTTACTTTGATTTATTGGGGGTGATTGTTGGTTAATGGGATTTTATCCACTATAGGATCCCTTCTAAAATGTATTATACCAACAATAATTTAATTCATGTCCCTTACGATTAATGAGACATTATTTTTTAGATTTATTCCCTAGTTGAGTCTATCTTTGACTCTATTTTGGATATTGTTATGAAAACTTGATGGGTTTCTTCTTTTTTTGTTGATGAGAAGCAAAAACATGTTATTCATATTCTTCTTTAGTAGGCATAGACTCTTCTTGTTGTAACATGTTGACCAATTTTTTAAAAACTTGGTTTTTATTCTATGATAGTCAAGGTAGTCATAAAAATCTTGTATGATGGTGGCAGTGATCTCAAGACAATCGGTACAAGAGATGTATTTATCACTTGTTCACCCAATGCTTGGAATAATCCTCTTAGTGTTGAACACATCTTAGAAAGGCTTCTACTTTTTCACTATATTTTAATTTTAGAGAATGAAGTTGACTTTGTAAGTGTAGAATTATGTTTTCATTTTCGACCTGATACATAGTTTGTAGCTTGTCCTACGTTTCCTTAATTATTGTGGCTTCATAGATATGTGGTTGAGCCTCATTAGATACACAAACATTATGATCAATTTTTCCTTCTAGTTTGCCTTGTCATACTTATGATGTTTATCAGCATCAATGGCATGTTCGATGTATTTTCCATTAACAATAGGCCAAATTTCCTCATATTCCAATTTTGTTTTGATTTTTGTCTTCTAAGGCAAGTAATTGTCACCTTTGAGTAGCTGATAATTTGACATAATTTTTTTTGGATCTTCCAGCCATGGTCAATTTTTTGGGTGATGGAAAGGTTCCTTATCATTCTAGGTATAAATTTCTCTATTTCTATATACCATCAAATCAATATACTAAACCTTTCTATAAATGCACCCCTTTTAAATACCCATCAATACATGGAAGAAGCTCTCCCTTTATTTATACCTGACAGAAATGAAATAAGCATTAACATACATGAAAGAGAGTAGTACAAAGTACTTAGATATTATTGAAAGAGTTTCATCCAATCATTAGCACCTGCTTAGATGGAACTATACATATGTGGGTGTAACTTCCCTATATACTTAGAATTCTAACCTATCAAGATTTATGCCTTTTGATTAATGTGAATTGGTAATGGAGGGATGTAAAATGAGTATAAACATCCTTATTTAACCTTAATGGTTTATAAGTATGATGATCAGATGTGGTTTTTGTAGCTATATTAGGCTATCTGTGTTATAGCACAAAGTGCGATGGTATTACCCATAAATGTGAGCCAGAGGCATCACTTGCCTTGAACATTAGTTTTGATTAAAAAATCATGTTTTTATGTATTAAAATATTTAATTTTTTAAACTTTTACAAATTTAAAATTAACAAATCATTACAATGTATACATTGTATGAAAAATAAATTGTACCCCCTTTCTCGAAAAATTTGTAAGTTTTGGAAAAAAATGTTTTTGGGCCCTTTGACCTCTTTTCAACAAGATTTTTTCTCTTTTTTAAAACAATTTTTTCTTACTTTTTGAATTTTTTAATTCATTTTAATAATTTTTCCTCTAAATTTAGATAACTTTATAGCTAAAGTTGGTGAATTTTCCAAATTTAGAGTTACTGCTAAAATTTCCTCTAGAAGGATATTGAGGTGAGATTTAAAACCCTAACCTCTTATTTGCCTAAGGCACCCTTTGTGAAGTGGGATATGGGGCATGGCTATGTCTCACATGAAAAAATAAATATTTAAATCTTTAAACACTAGAAAATCTTTTTTTAAAAGTAATTTAAACCATAAATACCTCTTATAAACTTTTTCCTTTGACTTTTCTATTTGTTTATTTTTTGTTCTTCACGGTTGGGCATAGAAATGTAGTAGCAATAGAAGCATCAATGATTTTGAAGCACCATAATTGACCAACAAGACATTGGAAGAGATCAAAGGCTGCATATGGCACAATTAGAAAGATGTTGAAGCTCCAACAAGGTCAAAACACCATGGATTTACAATCAATTTTTATACAAGGGCATAAAATTAGACCTCATTTTTTCATAAATAATTCAAAACACCATATCTTGTAATTGTGAGAAAAATACCATAATAAATGGTGTTGGAGGGTCAATTATGGCATGGTTTCAAGATTTAAGATATTTTTTACCTTTTGAATAGCTAAAATAACCTAGCATAGCTTCAAAACACCTTAGTCTAGTCAAAATGCCTTGACAAAGCTTCAAAACACCACTGTGGAATGTCAAAACACCTCTATTTTGTATCTTTTTGTTCTTTTTTTTAATTTATTATGACTAGCATTAATGATAGCTACCAACAAATTGGCTAAATGATTTATAGAAATTGTAGAGACAGTGTGGATGTAGGGTCAAGGGTTGTGAAGAGTCAAGGATAACTATGGCTCCACTATTGCTCAGGATTAACCTAAAATATCCAAACTCACCTAATGTTTTCCTACACTCCTCATAGGTTTAGAGATCCTCCTACTTTGATACCAAATCTTGACATAAAACTAGAATGTAATATATTATTAATGGAATTCTAATAATTATTACAAATAAAAATGGCAACAATTCCTACAGGAATTATAATGCCTTATCACATCCACATACAAAGGATGAAATTTATTAGATAAAGACAAATATGTAAATAAAGTATACTACCTCTAACTGCTCCTAAATTATTACATTTAGGAAATAATATTCCCTCGATAGAACATCATCCCAACATAGGGATTGATTATTATCACATAGACAATTATGAGCTAGAAAATAAAATAAATAATTATATTTATTTTTTACCCACCCACATGGTGAATTTATCTAGGTTAATCCTAAGCATAGGCATGTTAACTATAGCTTTTACTTATTTATAATCTAATTTAATGTCTTGATAATATATACTAAAACTAATAATTTTTTAGATGTGACACTAAGACACACTTCTTAGGATTTAATCAGATTTTGAATATGCATAATCTTTTGGTTATATTTTTCAGGTATTTAACACAATCTTCACATTTATTTGATTTTCCAAAGATAGCATCAACATAATATTTTACATTGTTGTGCATGTAATTGTGAAATATGTGAGTCATAGCCCTTTGGTAGGTAACACAAATAGTTTTAAGTCTGAAAGGCATGATGACATAGCAAAACATGCCCCTTGAGGTAGTTAAAGTTGTCATGTATTGATCTGTGAATTTAATTTTTATTGTTTTACCTTTAGGCTCTAGAGAGAATGAAAAAGTTAGTTTTATAAAAATAATTGTTTTACCTTTAGGCCCTAGAGAGAATGAATAAGTTACTTCTATAAAAATAATTGTAAGGAGCTCTTAGTTGACCTAAAGAAAATCAATTTCAAGAGATATAACATAATTCAATTTGCAAAGGAAGAATATTTTTGCAACTATGATATAATTTTGTGGTGTTTCCTTTTTTGTAGCTCTAGCTTAGGTTGAGATAGTTTACAATAAGATTTATTAATTTAATATGCATTTCTAAATTTTCTATCCAGTGAAACCATTCATAAAGGAGAGCATCCTAGAATTTATCATGGAATCAACAATCATATCAATATTAGGTAGAGTAAAGTCATCTTTGGGATAAACTTTGTTTAAGTCTATAAATTCATCATAAATTCAAATAAGTTTGTCGAGTTTTGTGACCAAAACATGTTAGACATCTAAGGGGAGTAATCAATAGGTCGTATAAACCATGCATTTATTAAAATTTTAATTTCATCTTAGGATCTTCTTTTGTTTCAAATTTGAACTCAATTGTTTCTTTGTTAAGAAATGTGGAGTGATCCTTAACATAAGGAGTAATTGGTAATGAATTAGGACCATCCAATGGTATGCTCTATTTTTAGGAAAAGTCTCACACTTGTTATAATAATCTTGGTGACTAAGCTTATGTGGGAATGTCATTTTGTAATGGAAAACAACTAAATTAGCATAAAACCCCACATATTCTTGTACAACTTTGCCATCAAAAAATTTATCAAGTGTAGGAATATCAGATGAAGCATTCCAATTGATCAAATTGGGGCTTACAATTTCTAAGGATGTGACATAAAATAATTCATTTTGGAGTAAAGCATCAGACTTGAAAAAATTGTTATGTAAAGTCTTATGCTTTGTGATAATATTTGTACTACATCCAATGCCTAACCTAAATTTATGAGTAAGAATTATTGGCTCTTTAATCCCCTACTTGTTTTACCCTAACACATGATCTTTATATCTGATGATTTTGACACATGTATAACCTTTCCCATATTTTTATAATGTGATACGAGGTAGGATATTAGATTATTTTTATTGCATGAGACCTAAACCAAGATTATTTAGGTGTTTTTTATGATCCTAAGGAGCATCATATAATTGGCCCATGTCTAATGTGTGCATGTTGTCATGATACATACCAAGTTTAAATTTTAGTTTTGTTAAGTGTTTATCTACACTTTCAAGTTTTTAATCATCCTCTTGTATAATATTAGTGGTATTATTAGGTTTGCCTATCTCGTGTGTGTGTGTGTGTGTGTGTGTGTGTGTGTGTGTGTGTGTGTGTGTGTGTGTGTGTGTGTGTGTGTGTGCACATGTGTATGGGTGGTTCATAGGAATAGAGTGATAATGGGATATGGTGTTCGATTGAGGTGTATTATATTATGGAATTCACTTCCTTGGCTTCTACTTGTTTACAATATTCTAAAGGCACATTCTTGACAAAAATAGTGTGAATATAACCCTTATGAGCAAATTTTAAGCATCGATGTAATGTAATGCTCATTTCATGGATCTAAGGTCTTCCAAGAATTTTTTTTTGATAACATCATTAGATGTTACTTGAAATTTCTTGGGTACAGTTTTGGTACAGGCCCTATATTCAACTCAATAATTCCTAAGGGGTTTTGTGATTGATTGTCAAAACCTTTAATGATCATGTTCGATGGTGAGATAGATCCAAAATTAAGACCTAATACATTAATAAAATCTTCAATACATATGTATAGTCTTGAACTATTATCCAAAAGAGCCCTATTAATTTATGTGTGAAAAATTTGGGCTCTAATACAAGTGGAAGGTTTAGATCAATGACCTCTCTAGATGGAAAAAAATTACAATTGGAAGAGATGAGGTGTTCATTATGTTATAAGGTTTTTAACATAGAATAAAAATGTATAGGGTTAGTATTATCTAGTAAGGTGGTATTACACAAAAACATTATGTAATATGTCTTTATGAAATAATGATTTGTTGAGTAACTCAAAAATATAAATCTTAGATTGTATGTTTTACAACTGCTCTATTAGGTCATAAGGTTTGTTAATCCAAATTCTAGAGTACGGTACATATTAGAGGTGTTTTGGTTTACCCCATTTTACTAAGTAGGAGGAGGATGAACAACATACCATTCCTTACCCATTCAAGGTGTTACAACATTAATATGGCAATGATCCATCTTAAAAAAGGTGCAAGCACAACTTTAAGGAAATTGGATACAATACAAAAGTAGAAAGTGATGAAGTGCTAAGTCAGTTTTTAGTAATGACATATGGAAAAAAATGCAAATGTTAAAATAATATTTGGAAATCATAAAATTAGCAATGAAATCCTAGAAGGTATGAGAGTAAAAACCCTAAGATGGATGTTCGAATGAGTTTGGGTTCACCATTTAAAACACCTTAATTATATATTTACACAAAATAAGGAATATATTATTATGGTGAATAGATCTAATAATAAATCTATGAAAATACAATTTAGATTTACCTAATTGGCTAACAATAGCAACAAGACATAGCAATAAATAAACTAGGCTATGTAAAGTAAGTACAAATGATAAGGAGTTATCACACCCTATTATTGTAACTTAAATTTGAGAGTATGTATCTTGAATATGACTATGTAATTTTCTGAGATTTGATTTGACCTCTAGATCCTTCTAGATAGAATTGAAATCCACCAAATTGGTACTATATAGGGTTTTGAAACCTTTTTTTCTTGTCATTGGTTTGCTCCTATTTTATAATTTTCATATACCTTTATTTTCCTAATTTTCCAAGCATAATGTGTTCAACCTCTTATTCATTTTTTTTGACCTAACTTGGAACTCAAAATAAATAATGGGTTATGGAGTCAGGAAATTGATGAATAGACATTACAAACTATGTATCCCACATGCTAAAATTAGACCTCCATGTAGTTCTAAGTGGGTGTAAATGGAATAGTTGGAGTCAAGGTTTTTGAATGACCTCTTCCCTAGAAGTGATGATGTCACTATATGCAAGCTAAAACTTTCATTTGATACAAGAGGATGATGAGAGATGCATACAAACAAATATATCACTAATTTTTAGGATATGACTTAATGAAGTTAAACTTGAAATACAAGGAATAAAGATATTTGGTGTTTGGCTCTGCTCTAGGTTTTGAACTTGATGTTCTTATTTTTTTAATAATCCTTTAGTATCCCTAAATGATTTAGGATGACTTGTATATATAGGGTAATTTAGACAAGTTGGTCAATTAGTTGAAATTTAAAATGATGAGAAGAAAAGTTAAAGGTGAAATGATAGTATATATGGGCAAAACGATGCACAAAAGGCAAAAGGGACAGGCATGTATCTATCTAAGGCAAACTTACACATGACACGAGTTTAACTTGGAGTAAACCAAGGCTTAGATCTCAATGAGGAGCATGATAATAGATGATAGTTAGTCAAATTATGCTAACATATAGAATATGATAAGTGTTAGGTGTTCTTATAAGGCTTAAGGGATAAATAAAGACCTATGTGGGATCAAATATGTCCTAGAAATACATAAACATACACAAGCATGTAAAATATGATAGATATGAGATAGGACATTGTGAAAAAGGGTCTTGTACCAAATTTAGGTGTCTACAACAATATATAAAATGGAAGTGAATTATTTGACAAACTACAACATCAAATTATCACAATATTGAGGGAAACATATACTAAAATCACTAACATATTAGGCCATAGTGCTAAAATCATTACCTCTTCGTAAAACACAATCGAATCCTTCATCCGCCAAATCAAATCCCTCTTTTGTCATTATACATTTCATTGGGGTATGTTCCATAAGAAATCCTTAGATAGAATAATTTTATAGAATGCTTGAAAAGGATATTTTATACACATCATGCAATCATTGCAATCCATGTGACCACATTTCATTGAGACATTTCATTAAATAATTTGTGATCCTCATGTATGCTACCACATTTTAGATGCATGTCTATCTCGGGGGTAGATGCAGGATAATGGGGGATAAAAGGGGAGGTATAAAGCGACACCTTTTTTCTGAAAGTAACAATAGTTGAACTTGGAGAGAATGTTAGAGACACTTCAAAAAGGAATTTGACAATGACATAAAAACATGAATTGTAACATTTTGAATGTAGTTTCTAAATATTTTTTTTTCTAATACCCAAATGATAAAAGTGTGTGAAATAGATGAATTTATGATAATAGGTTGGTCATTTTTTTGTAAAAAGATAAGGAGAGTACATGTGTATGAACACAATGTTTTTGAGTAAACGATTGAACTTTTGTATGAAATTTCATATATACATAGGTGAAATGTCAAAGATTTTTGAGAATATTTTTTATTAATTTATTATTATATATATATATATATATATATATATATATATATATATATAATTTTTAAACAATTTTACAAGTCAAGACAACTGAAATTTTGAAACTGCAAGTGTATGAACATAACTTTTTGACCTTAACTTCATGAAAATCATTTTTTTAAAGCATAGTTGACAAAGTTTAGATTGTTGAGATATATATTTTATAAAATTTTGATTGATATTCAAAAAATTATAAAGGATTTATGATGATATGTATATAGTCCATAATGAGGTATGTTATGTATAAATTAAGTAATAATTATTAATAATATTCTAACATATATATATATATATATATATATATATTCAAAGCATACATTTCTCGTAGATAGTTGGAGGTGGCACGATGGAAAGCTCCTAAGGCTTGGCCAGTTATTGGGACATAGGAGGAGAATGAGGAGCTATTGAGCCTCCTCTCTAGCCATCGTTGTAGCTCCCTTCAGGAGGAAGATGAGCTTGCTTGGTCTCTCAATCCCAAGGGAGCTTACACAGTTGCATCTGGATATCAGGCCTTACTTCTTCAGAGATTGGGTAGGGGGAAGTGCAATGGTGGAGATAGGTCTAGAATAAATTATCTTGGCCAAAATGCAACTATTTTATTTGGATATTGTCCTGAAACAGGTGCTTGACTTGGGACAATCTCTGGAAGAGAGGCTTCCAAGGCCCTTCAGTCTGTGTTATGTGCGGAGCGACTGAGGAGGATTTTGCCCACCTATTTTTTTTATGCTCCTTTGCCTTGAAACTCTGGCAATATTGGTGGGATATATGGTAAATCCCCTATTTTCATGCTCTATCTATGGTCAACTTTTGGAATGGCATGGGAGAATCCCCCTACAGGATGCCTTTTCTGCAGGATGCTTGGATAGGGGGCCCTATCTTTCTGCTATGGTAGATCTGGCTTGAGAGAAATAGGTAGATTTTTCAAGGCGTGAGGACCATGGCACAAAAAGTATGGTAGAAAGTCATGGGAATGATTCAAGAGGCCGTCCATGCCAAGAGTGTGATCTACCTTCCATTAACCAAACAGGATGCTAAGGTGGTGGCGCAACTGGGATTCCAGCATTTAATAGGTAATTTAGCTTGTGTCTAGAGAAGCCGATAGGTCAAGGAGAAGATTCAAAGGGTCAGTCAGTGGCAGCACCCCCCAGTGGAATTCTCAAGATCAATACAGATGGATCCTCTAGGGGTAATCCTGGGCCCATGAGTACTGGAGGGATTGGCAGGGATTCTAAAGGTATGGTGATTTTTCTCTTTGCAGTTCTTGAGGGGTTACCAACCATCAACATGATGGAAGGCCAGGCCATTCTTTATGACCTTGAGAAGGCTCAAGCTTTGGGATGGCATAGGATCATGTACAAATCAGACTCTCAAGTCTTAATTAACTTGCTCATTAAGAAGAAAGTGTTGGATGTCAATTGGCAACTGGCTCTGATTGTACAATAGATTTTGTGGGTTTGCTCGCTCATGGATATGGTAACGTTTGTTCATATCTCATGTGAATGGAATAGGGTAGTGGATTGTTTGGCTAAATGGGCATCTGAGCATTTAGATGGAGGAAATACTGAGGATTGGGAGTCTCTCTCTCTAATGCTTCGTTCTGATTTGGAAAGAATTTTGGAGGAAGATAGGGAGGTTTATAGTATTGCTTAGTTGGGTGTGCACCTAGTTTTTCTGCCTTTATTTCTTTCCTTTGGGGGTTTTTTCCCCTGTTCTTCTTGTAATGCTCTTCTTTGCTTTTCAATAATATTTTAGCCCTTTTATATATATATATATATATATATATATATATATATATATATATATATATATATATATATATATATATATATATATATATATATATATATATTCTAAAACTAAACTTTCTCTTCTACAAATCCATATATATATTTTTTAAATAATAAAATCTACATGATCAGATGTGTCGATAAAGATGAAAAAGACTCTGAAATTTCTTAGAAATTAAGTGGGTTGCTCCCTGACTAGTTTCAAGGTAGGTTCAGACCTCTCCAAGCCTATACAGATAGATGTGGAAGGAAAATGAAAAAAATGAAATGTTTAAAGGGTGTATTCCTTATGCAAAAGGTGACCACCTTTTACAAAGGGTGTACGACCTTTATAAAATATGCACACCCTTTGAAAAGGGTGTATAGACTTTATAAAGGATGCACACCCTTTTCAAATGGCTTATGCCCTTTTTGGAGTGAAAATTTTGTTTTTTTCAATTTGAGGTGCAAGCATATATTTAGTAAAATAAATGTTAAGTATAACAAACTATTTTAGTAAATATAATAAATTAGGGCCACTCAGCATCTTCTAAAATTAATTACAGATCTATAAGAGTTACCATTTTGAAGTTAGGTTTTTAAATTCCATTCTAGCCAATACTTAGTTTTCAAAATTTTAGGATCAGAAGATAAAATGAGAAATGAGGTTACAAATCATGTAACATATGTAATAGATCTATAATATTGCTTATGCCCCATATTTCACCAAATTGAGTATGCCCTACCTACTTTACCTACTTGACGATTGGGGTAGATACAAGATAATGGGGGACAAAAGGGAGGCATAAAGCGACACCTTTTTTTGAAAATAATAATAGTTGAACCTATAGAGAATGTTAGAGACACATTGAAAAATAGTTTGACAATGACATAAAAGCATGAAGTGTAAAATTTTGAATGTAGATTCTAAATATATAAATTTTTATAATACCCAGATGCATTTATGACAATGGTTTGGCAATTTTTTGTAAAATGATAAGGAGAGTGCATGTGTACGAACACACTTTTTTTGAGTAAATGATTGAATTTTTATATGAAATTTAAAATATAGATAGGTGAAATGTCATATATTTTTGAAAATATTTTTCATTATATATATAATTTTTAAATAATTTTACAAGTCAAGACAACTATAAAATTGAAACTGCAAGTGTACGAGCACAACTTTTTGACCTTAACTTCATGAAAATCAATTTTTTTTTAAAGCATAGTTGACAATGTATATATTGTTGAGATATAAATTTTATAAACTTTTAATTAATATTCAAAAAGTTATAAGGAAATTTGTGATGACATGTATATAGTTCATAATGAGGTATGTTATGTATAAATTAAGTAATAATTATAAATAATATTCTAACATTAAAAAAAATTATATTTTTTAAAACTAAACTTTCTCCTCTACAAACCCATATAAATGTTTTTAAATAATATAAGTTGTCTAATTAGATGTGTCGATAAAGATGAAAAATACACCTAAATTTCTTAGAAAATAAGTGGGTTGCTCCATGATCAGTTTCAAGGTAGGTTCGGACCTCTCCAAGCTTGTACCTAGGGAAAATTTGGAGGGAAAATGAAAAAAATTGAAATGTTTAAAAGATGTACACCCTTTACAAAGGACACACACACTTTATGTAGGATGCACGCCCTTTGTAAAGGGTGAGCGCCCTTTCGAAATTACGTACACCCTTTTTAGAATGCAATTTTTTTTTTTTAATTTGAAGTATTTGGAATGCAATTTTTTTTTTCAATTTGAGGTGTAAGTATATATTTAGTAAAATAAATATTAATTATAAGTTTACATTTAATTTTATATCAAATTAGGGCCACTTAGCATCTTCTAAAATTGATTACAGAGTTGTAAGAGTTACCATTTAGAATTTAGTTTGTCAAATTTCATTCCAGCTAATACTTAGTTTTAAAAATTCCAAGATCAAAAGATAGCATGAGAAATGAGGTTACAAATCATATTACGTATGTAATAGATATATACCTTTGATTATGCCCCATTTTTCACCTAATTGAGTATGTCGTACCTACTTTACCTACTCGTCTATGCCCTACCTGATTGAATACCCAAGCTTGAAGGTGGATTCTTAAATGATTTGTGGGTTTTTAAATCAATGGGTCTATCAATATGCATAAATGAGTATCCTGTATCATGTAACTTGTAACATACCTATAGTCATGATACAGTCACTCATACATGACATCTATCGCATACCTATTATATATATATATATATATATATATATATATATATATATATATATATATATATATATATATATATATATATATATATATATGTATACATTCACTCATACATGACATCTACCTGTAATCATGATACAATAACTTATACTTGACATGAATGTAGCTAATCCCCCTAATAGACTCCATTTTAAATATAATAAATATACACACCATTCAAATTCATTCTAAAAAGATACCACACTTTAAAATAAATGTTAGATAGATGGTCAATCCATGCATTCTTCAATTCCAATTTCATGCATTATTTTAAAGTCATATAGAATAAAGGCATATTCTAGCACTCCAAATTCACATAGGACACTCCCTTATTGATCCTCATCATCCCTAATCACTCTATCATCAACCCATGTATTCATTCTTATCATCCCTATTCAGTCCCTCACTATTTTGCATTGTCCCTCATTATCCCTAATCACTCCCTCATTGGTTATCATCATCCTTCATTGTTTTTAATCACTCCCTCATCAACCCTCATCATCCCTAAGCACTCCCTCATCATCCTCCATTTTCATTAATCATCCCTAAACACTTGAGGTCATCAAACCTCACAAACCCTAATCATATTTAATCACTCTCTCATCATCCTAAGCATCATCCCTAGTCACACTCTCATCATCCTTCATAATCTTTAATAACTCCCTCATTAACCATCATCATTTCTTATCATCCCTAGTAATTATTTCATCATCTTTCATTGGAACCCTCATCATCCCTAATCACTCCCTCATCAACCCTCATCATCCCTAATCATCCCTAATCAGCCCCTTCTCTTATGTCCTCGTCCCTTAATGTCCCTGACAATTCCCTCATTGTCACTCATCATACATAATCACTCTATCATCATCCCTGGTCACTCCCTCATCTAGTAGAGTGTGTTCCAATCCAATAGTTAGTATAAATCTATTTCAGACTGAACAATATCTTTTTTAGATGAATCTTGAAAGGTGTTTCAATTATTATTATTCTAATTGGAGTGTATTAGGGTGATTATTCTCATTCATGTCTAGTAGATTAGATAGGGTGGTGATGGATTACTCTAGGGAGATTATTGAATGATTTACATGGTGAAAATAAGATAAAATCCTCTTTGCACTTGCATGGAAAGAAATTTCATTTTGAATGATGAGGGATGATGAAAAATATGATAGATAAAAAAATTACCTCCTTGAACTTGCTTTGTATGAGGTGAAATACTTCTTCTAGACATAGTTAGTTCCAAATTATTGAGCTAAAGGGCTAGATCATTTTAGATATTCTCATGTTTGTGAGTTATTCTTAAAGAATGATGTGGGTCATGAGTATAAATTATTAGCATTTATTCCACTCACTTTTTTAGGGCATGTTTTATTCTTGCATTCAAATCTTTGAGCTTATGTAGGAATTATGATGGGAAATTAGAGGGGGGGGTTGAGCTGAAATCTTAATGCTTGCATCATTCCTCTATAGTGTGGTCTCCATAATGTATGTTTATTGTTTATCATTTAGGTTTTAGGTTAAGGGTTTAGGGTTCAATGTTTATAGTTCAATGTTTGGAGTTGATTGTTTGGGTTCTAGCATTTAGGTTTTAAGGTTTAAGGTTTATCTAGTTTTAGGATTTAGGGTCTATGGTTTTGCATTTTAGGTTTTATGGTTTAGGGTTCAAATTTCAAGGTTTATGGTTTAGTGCTAAAAGTTTAGGGGTCAAAGTTTTGAGTTTTGTGTTTAGGGTTTGGGGTTTTGGGTTCGGTGTTTATGGTTTAAGTTTCATGATTTTGAATTTTGTGTTTAAGGTTTAGTGTTTAATATTAATGACATATAAGGTCAAGGTTTCAGAGTTTAGTGTTTAGGAATTAGGATTTTAAGTTTATGGTTTGGGATTTAGGGTTAAGGGCTTAAATTTTAGGTGTTAGGGCTTAGGGTCTAGGATATAAAGTCTAGGGTTTAAGGTTTTAAGGTTCTCTATTTAGGGTCTAAGTTTTGGCATTTAGGTATTATTATTTTGGGTTTAGGGATCATGTAGTAGGTTTAAGTGTTTAATTTCTATGGTGTTTAGGGTTAAAAATTCAATTCTTATGGTGTTTAGGGTTTTGGGTTTAGGTTTTAGGGTTAATGTTTTAGGTGTAAATGAAGTGTACTAGGGTGATTACCTACATTTGTGTCTGGTATGAGTGATTGTGTGTTAATGTCATGTATAAGTGACAACATACCTACATGTAGTACTAGATATGGGGTATATGTAATGTTTGATTGACTATATCATTATTATATGTATGTTATTGGTTGAATGTTATAGGCTAGACATTTATGCACATTAATGGACCCATTGATTTAAAAACCCACAAATTATTAGGAATTCATTTTGAATCCACCTTCAAGTATTTTGCATGAATGTCCCTAGTCATTCCTTTCTCTATATCAGTTAAAATTATCCCTGTCCTTTCAATATATGGCTTAGGGTATAGGGTTTAGGTATATTATTTAGTGTACATGGTTTAGGGTTTATGGCTTAGGGTTTGGGGTTTAGGGTTTAGGTTATAATGTTTAGGATTTAAGGTTTAGTGTTTAGGGTTTGAGGTTTGAGGTTAATGGTTTAGGTTAAATGGAGTGCACTAGGGTTATTATTTGTATAATATGTGTAACTTGGTATATAAGGGTCTAATATATAATGTCCACCTCTAGGCATACCTTTTTTGAGTAGGCACACAATCATAGTTGACTGTAATTTAAGCCTAGGTCAGTAAAGAGTACACTTTGAGGAGTTGGCAAGAAATAATGGCTGATATAATTGATTATAACACCTTAACCATGGTTATACTAACCTAATGAGATACTTAGGATAATAAAATAGGTGTGGAAATTGAGCTCAAGCCTTAACCTACAGTTAACACATAAACCCTGGACATAATGAGTGCTCAAGAAGTCTACCTTGGGATTTATGAGGTTTAGAGGTGATAGGAGTGTGAATCAACCCTAAATATGTATACAAAGTGTCCCCATACCTTTTTCAATCCTCTCATACCATCATTTTACCTGGTACAATAGGGGAAATGACCTCTATTTTATCTCAAATAGAGAGCACTCCCAAGAGGAAAAATTGATTTGGCAAGGAATAATGGGTGCTAGAATTGATTATAACACCTTAACCATGGTCATAATAACCTAATGAGATACTTAGGACAAGAAAATATGGACGAAAACTGAGCTCAATCCTTAACCTATAGTTAACACATAAACCCTAGACATAATGAGTGCTCAAGAAGTCTACCTTGGGCTTTATGAGGTTTGGAGGTGATAAGAGTGTGAACCAACCATAAAAATGTATACAAAGTGTCCCCATAATTTTCTCAATCCTCTCATATAATTATTTTGTCTATTATAATAGAGGAAATGACCTTTATTTTGTCTCAAATAGAGGGCACTCCCAAGAGGAAAAATCCTGTAGGCTCAATATGAAAGGGTAAGGAAATGAATTAGAGACTGTCCGAACCTTGAAAAGAGATATAAGAAGATGTTTTATACATGAGAAAACACATGGGAGTCATCACAATTATGAAAAAAACTCATAGGTGTTGATTAGTAGCTATGTGTAGACTAAGCCTACGAAGCCTTAACTAGGCCTAAAATCCCTAAGTAGATGTAGCCTCACATCTAAAACCAAGTGAACCTTGAAGAGCATTAGAGGACATCCATGGGGATATATAATATGTGTGAGAACCTTTATTTTGTAGATAAGGCCATAGAGAGATCATTTCTTGGCTCAAGAACATGATAGGGTACACAAAATGCCTTGAATAGCTTGAGAGGCCAAGTTTGGAAGCTCACATTAATACAGATACCTAGCATGGAAGTCTGAGGAGATAGGATAGGTTGGAGAGGGTCCTAATCAATGATCTAGTGGAATTTATTTAGGGTTTAGATGTCACAATTTTATGAACTATCCCTAAGGGGTAAAACTACATAAAACCTTTGTTAATTACTTGATTGGGAAGAAGTGGAAGAAAAGGCATCTTGGAGGGCTAGTTTGACTGGGAAAAGATCTTGGACTTGTAGATAAATCTATAAGTCTCCTTCCTATCAAGTTGACTTGTACCCTATCTGTATAGACATAGTACATAATGGATTTTATTGATAATTTTTGATGTCTTGTAGGTATAGTAGATTCCCAAAGGATGAGGATCACTTTGGGAGATAGAATGAGACCTAGACTTCTCATATCCATTTCTTGTCCTAGAAAAGAACATAAGTAATTATATAATCACTTTCACTTCAGCCAGTCTAAATTGGCATAGTGAATAGAGAGTGATCACTAGGTGAGATGGTGGTAACTCCAATTTGGAGGCCTTTTAAGGTCAACCTCATGGATCTAGAGACTTGAGGACCATTAACAAGTTTCATACCCTTCCTTGTATGGATTGGATTTAGAAACTGTTGATCATCTTAGTGCCAAATGTGAAAATAGGTCTAAAGAAGGGTGATTATGACTACAGATAATGAGAACAATTAACCAAAGGAATATTGATTATTAGGGACACATCTAATGTATGTTGGAGCCTGTTCCAACCCTCCCTTCATAGTGCAATGATCTCATCTTTGACTTAGTTGGTTTTATTTATGTGTGTGTTCTATAAGTGCTCATGAAGTAGAAGTGTGTGTTGTGTTGTTTTGTGTCTTGTAGGGTTGTAATATAAGTGTTTGAATTGGTCTGAGAGATTCATCAAGTTTAGATACATGGAAGAGATTCATAGCATCAACGGTGGAGGTATAGTATTGGTTATGGAACCAATCTACCATTTACATAATCAAGTATCATACATTCACATACATGGCTCCTACATACACACCTATAAGTTTTCCCAATATAGGAGTGGGTAATTGAATATTAGGTTTTATGTTTTAGTGTTTAATATCTAGGATTTTAGGCTTATGGTTTGTGTTTTAGGGTTAAGGGCTTAAATTTTAGTTTTTAGGGCTTAGGGTATAGGGTGTAAAGTCTAGGGTTTAAATTTTTAAGGTTTTATGTTTAGGGTCTAGGTTTTGGGGTTTAGGTATTATTGTTTTGGGTTTAGGGATAATGTATTAAGGTTAAGTGTTCAAGGTTTATGGTATTTAGGGTTTAGGTTTAGGATTCAATGTTCAAGGTTTATGGTGTTTAGGGTTTAGGGTTTGGGTTTTTGGGTTAATGGTTTAGGTGTAAATAGAGTGTACTAGGTTGATTAGCTAAATTTGTGTCTAGTATTAGTGACTGTATTGTGAATACAAGAATATGTCATGTATGAGTGATAATATACCTACATGTGGTACTAGGTATGGGGTAGATGTAATGTATGAATGATTGTATCATTATTATATGTATGTTATAGGTTGAATGTTATAGGATAGACATTTATGCATATTGATATACCCATTGATTAAAAACCCAAAAATTATTCAAGAATTCATCTTGAATCCATATTCAAGCCTTTTACATGAATGTCCCTAGTCACTCCTTTCTCTATATAAGTTAGAATGACCCATATCCTTTCAAGATATGGCTTAGCCAATGTCACCTCTCCTTTCTCTATATAGGTGATAACTCAAGATTATGGTTTATGGATAGACTTTTTGGATTTATAAATGTAGGGTTTAAGGTTTATGGTTGATGGTTCAAGATTCATAGATTTTGGTTTAGTGTATAAGGACTAGCGTTTAAAGTTCAAGTTTTAGTGTTATGGCTTAGGGATTAGGTTATAGGCCTTATCATTTACATTTTATGCTTAAAGTTTTTGGATTTATGGTTTATGGCTTAAGGGATCAAGAGTTTAGATTTTAGGGTTTGGGGCTTGGTGCTTGGGGTTAGGGTTTTGGGTTTATGGTTTTGCACTTAGGGTTTAGGGTGTAAGGTTCAGGATTTGGTCCTAGGGGTTTGGTTGAGGGTTTGGGGTTTGGAACTTAGTATTTAGTATTTAGGGTTTAGGATTTAGTGTTTTGGGATTAGGGATTAGGACTTGGGGTTAAGTTTTTATGATTTAGAGTTTACAGTTTTGGGTTTTGGGTTTTAGGTTTAGGGTTAAGGGGTTAGGTATTTAGGTTTAGTGTTTAAGGTTTTGGGTTTAGAATTTTTGATTTAGGAGTTAATGTTTAAGGTTTATGACTTATGGTTTATGGTTTTAGGCTTGGGTTTTAGGGTTAAGGGATTACATTTAGGTTTTAGGATTTTAGGTTTATGGTTTGGGGTTTAGGGTTAAGGAATTACATTTAGGTTTTAGGGTTTAGGGTCTAGGGTATAAAGTATAGGGTTTAATGTTTTAGTTTATATGTTTAGGGTCAATATTTTAGGGTTTATTGATTATTATTTTTGGTTTAAGGTTGAGGGTTTAGGTATATTATTTAGTGTTCATGGTTTAAGGTTTATGGCTTAACATTTGGGGTTTAGGGATTAGGTTTCAATGTTTAGGGTTTAAGGTTTAGTTTTTATGGTTAAGCATTAGGGTTTAATGGTCTAGGTGTAAATGGAGTGCTCTAGGATTATTAGTTGCATTTGTGTCCAATATGAGTGACCATATCATAACCACATGAACATGTCATGTATGAGTGGTCGAATACTTACATGTTGTACCATGTATGTGGTATATGTAATATATGAATTAATGTATCATTACTATATATATGTTATAGGTTGCATGTTACAAGGTATTCATTTATGCATATTGATAGACCCATTAATTAAATTTCATTTTCTATGTTGAGAACAAGGTTGTTAAGAAGATTCCAAGGCAAAGATAGTAAACTCCAAGTATAGTACCTCTCCAACTTTGTTGATTGAGTATACACCTATTATGAAGGTCCAATGTTATTATGTAAACACTATAAAACATTAACTTGATAGTTAATCCAAGTCAATATCCTTCCAAGTAAGCAGATTAGGCCATTTGAACCTAAAGAGTAGAGTTTCCATTGAATTTTAATTCTTAAGAAAGTAATAAAGGAAATTGGTTTCGTATCCTCAGAGATAGTCTCCAAACATCTTAATAAATATTTATAAAAATCCTTTGATGAGCTTAGATTAATAATACATTTTCAAGACCAAACATGGCTATACATAATATTATAGCAGTGCTTAGGACTTAGTCAACATTTTAGGCACTTTGGTGATCTAATTGGTATCTTGAGATTGTGTAAAGACACCATATGGGTCTTGTATCATTATCTTGATATTTTCATTGAGTTTTTTAATTGAATGAGTCTAAAAAACAAGGTATATATAGACCTCTTTGTGTCAAGTCCTTAAGAGGTATAATTTGGCCTAATAGGCCTATAAAGGGTAGAGTTATTGTTAGCTAAGTTTTGAGTTGAAGTTCTTCATGTACTAATTGGTGAAACCCTCATAATATTGTTCAAAGAAGTGATGATGTAAAATTGAGTGCTTTAGGAGTCAAAGAAGTATTTTGCTTGAAGGTAGATTACTATCTTAAGACTGAGTACCCTATTTTAAGTCATTGAAAGTGTCTTTTGATTTGAATATAAAGGCTAAGAAGTTAAGAGATAATAATAAAGAATAAGGTCATTAGTATTTTAATACCCATACTCAAAAGACCTTTTGTGAAAGACCAAGAGATAATCTATGGTTAGGAAGAGACCTAATTGCAAGCCAGATTCTAAAGGACCTTAAAGTAAACCAAGTTGAGTAAGTGGAGAACTTAATTTGACACCAGTAGGGAATAGTAAATATCAATATATGGCTTGTGTATTTAGGTAGGGCATACTCCTTGATATCAAGCCATGGATCGGTTATTTAATCAGATAAAGCATACTCAAGTAGATAAAGTAGATAGGGAATACTTAAGTAGGTAAAATAGACATGTAATCCTCAATGGTATAGATCTATTACATACATAACATGATTTCTAACCTCGTTTCTCATTCTATCTTCTGATCCTATAATTTTGAAAACTAAGTATTGGCTAGGATGGAATTTGAAAAACTATCTTCTAAATGGTAACACCTACAACTCTGTAATCAATTTTAGAATATGCTAAGTGGCCCTAATTTGTTACATTTAGTAAAATAAGTTTAAAGTATAAGAATATAAAATGTAATTTCTTATACTTAACATTTGTTTTAATAAATATATACTTGCACCTCATATTGAAAAAAAATTGCATTCCAAAAAAAGACATACACCCTTTGAAAAGGACTCACACCCTTTACAAAGGGTATGCATCCTTTAAAAATGGCATACACCCTTTGGACTACAAAGGTCACACAACCTTTATGGTCACGACTGAACCTTATTTATGTTTGTATTGGTTTTTTAAAAAAATGGGCATATGCCCTTTTGAAAAGGGCATACACCCTTTATAGAAAATGCTTTGTATTTTTCATTGTGTCATTTTTTTGTTTCCCAAATTTTTGCATCTACCCATTGAATACCCAAGCTTGAAGGTGGATTCTTAAATAATTTATGGGTATTTCAATAAATGGGTCTATTAATATACATAAATGACTACCCTGTATCATGTAACTTGTAATATACCTATAGTCATGATACGGTCACTCATACATGACATATATCACATACCTATTACATATATGTATGCATTCACTCATATATGACATCTACTTGTAATCATGATACAATAACTTTTACTTGACATGAATGTAGCTAATTACCCTAAAAGATCCCATTTGAAATAGAATAAATCAACACACCATTCAAATTCATTCTAAAAATATACCACACTCTAAAATAAATGTCAAATAGATGGTCAATCCATGCATTCTTCAATTCTAATCTCATGCATTATTCCAAAGTCATGTAGAATAAAGTCACATTATAGCACTCTAGATTCACATAAGACACTCCCTTATTGATCCTCATCATCCCTAATCACACCCTCATCAAACCTTGTATTCTCTTATCATCCTAATTCATTCCCTCACTGATTCTCAGCATCCCTCATTATCCTTAATCACTCCCTCATTAGATATCATTATCCTTTATTTTTGTTAATCACTCCATCAACCCTCATCATCCCTAGTCACTCCCTCATCATCCCTCATTATCATTGGTCATCCCTAAACACTCCAAGTCATCAAATATCATCAACCCTAATCATACCTAATCACTCTCTCATCATCTTGAGCATCATCCCTAGTCACATTCTCATCATCCCTAATAACTCCCTCATTAGCCATCATCATTTCTTATCATCCCTAGTCAATTCATCATCATCTTTCATTGGACCCCTCATCATCCCTAATCACTCCTTCATCAACCCTCATCATCCTTAATCATCCCTAATTACCCCTCCTCACATATCCTCATCCCTCAATATCCCTAACAATTCCCTCATTGTCACTCATCATACATAATCACTCTATCATCATCCCTATTCACTCCCTCATCTAATAGAGTGTGTTCTAATCAAGTAATCAGTATAAATTTATTTTAGACTGAATAATATCTTTTTTGGATGAATCTTGAAAGGTGTTTTAATTATTTTTATTCTGATTGGAGTGTAATAGGGTGATTATTCTCATTCATGTATAGTAGATTAGATAAGGTCATGATGGATTACTCTAGGGAGATTGTTGAATGATTTACATCATGAAAATAAGATAATATCCTCTTTGTACTTGTATGGAACAAATTAATTTTGAACGATGAGGGATGATGAAAAATGATGATAGATAAAAAAATCACCTCTTTGTGCTTGCTTTGTATGAGTTAAAATCCTTCTTCTAGACTTAGTTATTTATAAATTATTAAGCGAAAGGGTTGGATCATTTTGTATCTTCTCATGTTTTTGAGTTATTCTCAAATAATGATGTGGGTCATGAGTATAAATTATTATCATTTATGCCACTAACTTTGTTATGGCATGTTTTCTCCTTGCATTGAAATCTTTGCACTTGTGTAGGAATTATGATAGGAAAGTGGAGAGGGGGTTGACTTAAACTACCAATGATTGCATCATTCCTCTATAGTGTGGTCTCCACAATGTATGTTCAGTCTTTGTCATTTAGGTTTCATTTTTAGGGTTTTAAGTTAAGTTTTTAAGGTTTAAAGTTTATAGTTCAATGTTTGGAGTTGATTGTTTGGTTTCTAGCATTTAGGTTTTAAGTTTTAAGGTTTATCCAATTGTTTTGGGTTTTGGGTTTACAGTTTAGGGTTTGGTGTTTATGGTTTAAGGTTCATGATTTTGAATTTTCTGTTTAAGGTTTAATGTTTAATATTAAGGACCTATAAGGTTAAGGTTTTATGGTTTAGTGTTTAGTGTTTAGGTTTTTAAGCTTATGGTTTGAGATTTAGGTTTTAGGGCTTAGGGTCTAGGATATAAAGTATAGGGTTTAATGTTTTAAGTTTCTATTTTTAGGATCTAGGTTTTGGGGTTTAGGTATTATTGTTTTGGGTTTAGGGATAATGTATTAGGGTTAAGTGTTCAAGGTGTATGGTGTTTAGGGTTCAAAATTTAAGTTTTATGGTGTTTAAGGTTTAGGGTTTGGGTTTTAGGGTTAATGGTTTAGGTGTAAATGGAGTGTACTAGGGTGATTAACTACATTTGTGTCTAGTATGAGTGACTATATGTGAATATAAGAATATGTCATGTATGAGTGACAACATACCTACATGTAGTACTAGGTATGGGGTAGATGTAATGTTTGAATTATTGTATCATTATTATATGTATGTTATAGGTTGAATGATACAGGCTAGCCATTTATGCATATTGATAGACCCATTGATTAAAAACCCTACAAATTATTAGGAATTCATCTTGAATCCACCTTCAAGCTTTTTACACAAATTTCCCTAGTCATTCCTTTCTCTATATATGTTAAAATGATCCTTATAATTTTAATATATGGCTTAGGGTCTAGGGTTTAGGTATATTATTTAGTGTTCATGGTTCAGGGTTTATGGCTTAGGGTTTGGGGTTTAGGGTTTAGGTTTCAATGCTTAGGGTTAGGGGTTTGGGGATAATGGTTAAGGTATAGATAGAATTCACTAGGGTTATTATCTATAGAAGATGTGGAACATGGTATATAAGGGTCTAATATATAATGTCCACTTATAGGCATACCTTTTTTGAGTAGGCGCACAGTCACAGCTGACTGTAATTTAAGCCTAGGTTAGTAAAGAGTACACTTTGAGGAGTTGGAAAGAAATAATGGGTGATACACTTGATTATAACACCTTAACCATGGTTATACAAACCTAATGATATACTTATTCCAAGGAAATAGGGGTGGAAATTGATCTCAAGCCTTAACCTACAGTTGACACATAAGCCCTACACATAATGAGTGCTCAAGAAGTTTACCTTGGGTTTTATGAGGATTGGAAGTGATAAGAGTGTAAATCAACCCTAAAAATTTATGAAAAGGGTCTCAATAACTTTCTCAATCCCCTCATATCATCATTTTTTCTATGATAAAAGGGGAAGTGACCTATACTTTATCTCAGATAGAGGATACTCCCAAGAGGAAAAATCTTATAGGCTCAATATGAAAAGGGTAAGGAAATGAGTTAGAGACTATCAAAACCTTGAAAATATATGTAGGAGGATGTGTTAAATATGATAAAACACACGTTAGTCATCACAATAATAATAAATACTCATAGGTGTTGATGATGAGTAGTTATGTGTAGATTAGGCCTATTAAGCCTTAACTAGGCCTAAAAACCCTAAGTAGATGTAGCCTCACTTCTAACACCAAGTGAACCTTGTAGAGAATTGGAAGACATCCATGGGGATATATAAGGTGTGTGAGAACATTTATTTTATAGATAAGGCCAAATAGAGATCATTTCTTGGCTTAAGTAAATGATAGGGTGCACATAATGCCTTGAGAGCTCGAGAGGTCAAGTTTGAAAGCTCGCATCAGTATAGATGCCTAGCATGGGAGTCTGAGGAGCTAGGATAGGTTGGAGAGGGTCCTAATCAAGGATCTATTGGAATTTATTCAGGGTTTGGATGTCACAATTTTATGAATTATCCTTAAGGGGTAAAACTACCTAAAACCCTCTAAAACCCTTGTTAATTACCTGATTGGGAAGAAGTGGAAGAAAAGGCATCTTGGAGGATTAGTTTGACTAGGAAATGATATTAGGCTTGTATAGGACTCCCTAGGTCTCCTTATTATCAATTTGACTTGTACCCTATATGTACAGACATGGTACATAATGTATTTTATTGATAATTTTTGATGTCTTGAAGGTATAGAAGATTCCTAAAGGATGAGGATCACTTTGGGAGATAGAATGAGACCTATCCTCCTCATATCTATTTATTACCTTAGCAAAGCACACATGTACTTATATAATCACTTTCACTTTAGCTAGTCGAAACTAACATAATGAATAGAGAGTGATCACAAAGTGAGAAGGTGGTAAATCCAATTTAGAAGACCATTGACAAGTTTCATACCCTTCCCTATATGGATTGGACTGAGAAACTGATGAGCATCTTAGTACCAAATGTGAAAATAGGTCTAAATAAGGGTGATTATGACTATAGACAATGAGAACACTTGTCCAGAGGAATATTAATGACTCGAGACACGTCTAATGCATGTTAGAGCCTGTTTCTAAACCCCCTTCATAGTGTAATGATCTCATCTTTGAGTTAGTTGGTTTTGGTTGTGTGTGTGTTCCATAAGTGCTCATGAAGCACAAGTGTGTGGTGTGTTGTTTTGTGTCTTGTAGGGTAATAATATAAGTGTTTAAATTGGTTTGAGAGCTTCATTAAGTTTATATGCATGGAAGAGATTCATAGCATCAATGGTAGAGGTATAGTATTAGTTATGGAACCAGTCTACCATGTACATAATCAAAAGTCATACATTTAAGTAGTAGTTGAATATTAGGTTTTATGGTTTAGTGTTTAGGATTTTAGGCTTATGGATTGTGCTTTAGGGTTAAGAGCTTAAAGTTTAGGTTTTAGGGCTTAGGGCCTAGGGTATAAAGTTTAGGGTTTAAATTTTTAAGGTTCTATGTTTAGGGTTTAGCTTTTGGGGTTTAGGTGTTATTGTTTTGGGTTTAGGGATAATGTATTAGGGTAAAGTGTTCAAGGTTTATGGTTTTTAGGGTTTAGGTTTAGGGTTAAATGTTCAAGGTTTTTGGTGTTTAGCATTTTGGGGTTAATGGTTTAGGTGTAAATGGAGTGTACTAGGGTGATTAGCTAAATTTGTGTCTGGTATTAGTGAATGTATTAAAAATATAGGAATATGTCATGTATGAGTGACAACATACCTACATGTGGTACTAGGTATGGGGTAGATGTAATATATGAATGATTGTATCATTATTATATATATGCTACAGGATAGACATTTATGCATATTGATAGACCCATTGATTAAAAAACCCATAAATTATTCAGGAATTCATCTTGAATCCATCTTCAAGCCTTGTACATGAATGTCCCTAGTCACTCCTTTCTATATATAAGTTAGAATGACCCCTATCCTTTCAAGATATGGATTAGCCAATTTCACTATCCTTTCTTTATATAGGTGATAACTCAATATTATGGTTTATGGCTAGAGGTTTAGGATTTATAAATTTAGGGTCTATGGTTGATGGTTGAATATTCATGGGTTAGGGTTTAGTGTATAGGAAATAGCATTTAGGGTTCAAGTTTTAGAGTTATGGTGTAGGGATTAGGTTATAGGCCTTATTATTTATAGTTTATGCTTAAAGGTTTGGGATTTATGGTTTATGGATAAAGGGATCAAGAGTTTAGCTTGTAGGGTTTAGGGCTTGGTGTTTAGGGTTAAGGTTTTGAGTTTATGGTTTCACACTTAGGGTTTAGGGTGTAAGGTTTAGGGTATTGTCTTAGGGGTTTGGTTGAGGGTTTGGGGTTTAGAACTTAGTGTTTAGTATTTAGGGTTTGAGATTTAGTGTTTAGGGATTAGGGCTTAGGGTTCAAGACTTAGGGTTTAGTGTTTATTGTTTAGAGTTTACAGTTTGGGGTTTAGGTTTTTAGGTTTAAGGTTTAGGGTTTAGGGTTAAGGGTTTAGGGTTTAGGTTTAGTGTTTAAGGTTTTGGGTTTTCAATTTTTGATTTGGGTTTAGAATTTTTGGTTTATGAGTTAATGTTTAAGGTTTATGACTTATGGTTTATGGTTTTAGGCTTGGGGTTTAGGGTTAAGGGCTTACATTTAGATTTTAGGGTTTAGGATTTAGGATTTTAGGTTTATGGTTTGGGGTTTAAGGTTAAGGGCTCACAATTAGGTTTTAGGGTTTAGGGTCTAGGGTATAAAGTATAGGGTTTAATGTTTTACATTTATATGCTTAAGGTCAATAGTTTAGGGTTTATGGATTATTATTTTTGGTTTAGGGCTAATGTATTAGGGTTAATGGTTCAATTTTTAGGGCTTAGGGTTTATTGTTTAGGTATATTATTTAGTGTTCATGGTTTAGGGTTTATGGCTTAGGGTTCAAGGTTTAGGGTTTAGGTTTCAATGTTTAGGGTTTAAGGTTTAGTGTTTAGGGTTAGGGGTTAATGCTTTAGGTGTAAATGGAGTGCACTAGGGTTATTATTTATATTCATGTCTAATATGAGTGACCATATCATGACCACATGAATATGTCATGTATGAGTGACTAAATATCTACATGTTGTACCATGTATGTGGTAGATGCAATGTATGAATGACTATATCATTACTATGTATATGTTATAGGTTGCATACTGAAAGATATTCATTTATGCATATTGATAGATCCATTAATTAAATTTCATTTTCTATGTTGAGAATGAGGTTGTTAAGAAGATTCCAAGGCAAAGATAGTAAACTCGAAGTATAGTAAATCTCTAACTTTGTTGATTGAGTATAAACCTCTTATGAAGGTCCAATGTTATTATGTAAACACTATAGAATACTTACAAGTAAATTGATTCAAAGCATTTGATAGTTAAGCGAAGCCAATATCCTTCCAAGTAAGCATATTAGGCCATCCGGACCTAAAGAGTAGAATTTCCATTGAATTCTAATTCTTAAGAAATCAATAAAGGAAATGGGTTTCTTATCCTTAGAGATAGTCTCCAAACATATTAATAAATCTTTATAAGAATCTTTTGATGAGCTTAGATTAATAGAACCTTTTCAAGACTAAACACACCTATACACAATATTATAGCAATGCTTAGGACTTAGTCAACTTCTTGGGCACTTGGTGATCTAATTCGTATCTTGAGATTATGTGAAGACACCTATGAGTCTTATATCATTATTTTAATATTTTCATTGAGTTTTTGAATTGAATGAGTCTAAAAAATAAAGTAGATGTAGACCTATTTGTGTTAAGTCCTTAAGAGGTAGAATTTGGCCTAATAGGCCTATAAAGGGTAGAGTTGTTGTCATCTAAGTTTTGAGCTCAAGTTCATCATGCACTAAGAAGCTTGAGTCAAATAATTGGTGAAACCCTCATAGTATTGTTCAAAGAAGTGAGGATGTACAATTGAGTGCTTTAGGAGTCAAAGAAGGTTTTTGTTTGAAGGTAGATTACTATCTTAGGATTGAGTGCCCTATTTTAAGTCATTGAAAGTGTCTTTTGATCTGAATATAGAGGCTAAGAAATAAATAGATAATACTAAAGAATAAGGTCATTAGTATTTCAATACCAATAATTAGAAGACCTTTTTTGATAGACCAAGAGATAATTTATGATTAGGAAGAGACCTAACTTTAAGCAAGTTTCTAAAGGACCTTGAAGTAGACTAGGTTGAGTAAATGGAACACTTAATTTGACACCAGTAGGAAATAGTAAATATCAAGATATGGCTTGTGTATTTAGGTAGGGCATACTCCTTGAGATCAAGCCATGGCTCAGTTATTTAATCAGATAGAGCATACTCAAGTAGATAAAGTAGATAGAAAATACTTAAGTAGGTAAAACAAATATGTAATCCTCAATGTTATAGATCTATTACATACGTAACATGATTTGTAACCTCATTTCTCATTCTATTTTTTGATCCTAAAATTTTGAAAACTAAGTATTGGTTGGAATGAAATTTGAAAAACTATCTTCTAAATGGTAACTCCTACAGCTCTATAATCAATTTTAGAAGATGTTGAGTGGCCCTAATTTGTTATATTTAGTAAAATAAATTTAAAGTATATACGTAACATTTATTTTACTAAACATATGCTTGCACCTCAAATTTTAAAAAAATTGCACTCCAAAAAGGGTGTACACCCTTTTTAAAGGGCTGAAAAGGGTGTATGCCCTTTCTAAAGGATGCACGCCCTTCGCAAAGGGTGTACACCCTTTTTGGAGGGCAATTTTTTTCATTACAAAGGGTGTGTATCTTTTATAAAGGGCGTATGCCCTTTAGAGTTGGTACCGACCCTTGTTTATGTTTTCTTTGGTTTTTTTTAAAAAGGGCATATGCCCTTTATAGAAAATGCTTTGTATTTTTCATTGTGTTGCTTTTTTTGTCACCTAACTTTGTGCATCTACCCTTGGTGTTTACAACTATAAGATATGATAAATATTTTATTTTTATTATGCTTTGATGAATGGACATACCCTCATATAGAAACTTTGCAATATGTAAGGTACATACCTTCTAATGTAATCTTGACTGCAAACTTACTAGCATAGAGAAGGGGAGTTAATTGTTTGAAAAACTAATACATTAATTATAAGATATGTGAACCATGAATATAACAAGGATGAAAGATATCATTACTTGAAAGGTACCCTAAAAACACTTATGGTCAATTCAAAATGTGCCCTAACAAAGCTTATGCAACACATCTAACCTTGATAAAAAATAAACAAAAATAATACTATCTATACACACACACACACACACACACACACACACATGTATGTATGTATGTATGTATATATAGACACACACACACACACTTGTGTTAAAGCCATCATGATAATTGTCATTGTGAGGTATCCTTTTTCAGATAGGTTCATACTTCTCTTCCAAATCAGCTCACTCCCTGTCAAAATAATTTTCTTTGCTATTGTTTTCCTCTTCCAAATGCTTTTCATCAGTGCTTCTCCTTAGATGGGTGTTTTTCCCTTTTAAAAAAAAATTATTTAAAAAACACATCAAAATTTGGACATCCATATAAGGACTTGGAAAATGGACATTGATATTTTGACATGCAAAAATGGGTGTCTAAATCACAACATCCATTGTCCACATCCTTTTATTGATGTCAATATTTCCATGTCCTTTATTGATATCAAAATTTCCACATCTTTTGTTAATATCAAAATTTCGTCACCAAAGTGGGTGGGATGGAAAAAAAGAAAATTTAACATTTTTAAGAGAAATTTTGATATCCTTTAGGGAAATTTCAACATGTTTCAAGTTTTATAAAAAAATGATATTGAAATTTGAGCTAAATGTGTGGTGAGAGGCTACATGAAACACAAGGTATCAAAACCTAAGAGACATACAATGTGACATATATGCCATGATAAAAACACTCATATTACATATTTATTTGACAATTACATTGATTATTAATTTAATATTTGTTATTTAACTTTTTGTATAGTACATATTTTTCCTTAGGAAGAATAGACATGCTCTCTTAACTTGTTATATTAAAATTTATATTTTCAATCCTATTAACATTTATTATTATTTTTAAATATTGTAATAATTTCAATTTAAAATTGTCGCATGTCTTACTTTCATAATTTCATTGACTAACAAAAACGTAATCACTTGTAAAAATAAAAAATAAAACTAACAATTTTCCCTTTATTTACAAAAAATAAATTTAATATAAATATTTTTTAAAAGTGTAACCCATCAAGGTTCACAAGGATCTCGAGACTTGCCAAATATTACCATTTCTTTCACAATTCCAAGTAATCCAAAAGTGACTAACTAAATCTAAGCATAAGTTGTGGGGTAAGAGATAAAGAAATAATAATTTGCATACAAATGACTAATCAAATTTAAGTTTAAGGTGTGGGGTAAGAGGGAGATAATATTTAACCCTTAAATTTTAGATGAAGTAAAAAGATAATAATCTTTTCATTTCTCAGGGATAAGATTAACACATCAACTTGATAATTTGTGTCGTGAAGTTATGATCCTAATTTATTATTAAAATTATTTTTGCATGTATTATCTTAAACAAATTTACATTATTAATAATCAAATATTTTATATCCAAAATTTTATTATTATATTTTTGTTGTTGTATATTATATAATTATTATCAAAAGTGAGACATTCTATATCCAATACTTTTTTCTAAATAATTAAAAAATATATATATATTATTTAGATTTTTTTCAAATGATGACTTAAATTATAAATTAAATTTTTTAAATAATATTACATTAGTTGTAAGATCCAATTACCTAGATATAATTTATAATAAATAATATTACATTAATTATATTTTCAGAGATAATTTGTGTATCACATATATTATAATTATTATGGTTAGAAGCATTTTTAATTATAATTAATATTAGAACAAATAAAATAAATTAATTTATCAAAAACTTTTTTTCTATTAAAAATTAATAATCTAAAAATACACTATAAAGTGATTTATTTTGGAGTCAAAATTCATATGACAAGTGTTTCCTTTAAAAGTTGGTAAGGTTTGTTGTGCACTAAAACTCATAAAAATACAATATTTTAGTTATTTCATTTTAAGTATTTTTCTCCATTTGTGTATTTTACAATTTTGGGGCCTTTTGAAGTGGAATTTGGATTCAAAATTTTTGCTCAAAGCGTTCAAAGAATGGCAAAGATACCCTTGGGCAAATCCAATACTATTTCATTTGTGTTAAGCTTTTCAATGTATATTGCGGTTTTAAATTACAAGGTTTGGTCAAGGAATTATGATACTGAAAGGTAATGTATTAGTGATATACTAGTGTTTCGGTGTTTTTTAGGGGATTATTAAGAAATTGTTACTTGGATCAAAGTGACCATTGAATTCATTTATGTGACTCAAGATTTTATTTTGTAGGTTTTATAGGTTAACGAATCACGACCCCATTAACTCCAATATATTCACAACGACCCCAAGGTGAATGAAGACATTCCAAAACCACCTTCGCTATGTGAATCCTCCTTCACAATTGTTACATAATAAATATGTCAACTTTTCAATATATACCATATCCACATCGAATTTTACCTTCGCCTTACATCTTCGATAACAACTCTTCTTGAAATTAATCCAATTCTTCTCTAATAGAGAAATTAATGTCTCGATTCCAATTTTCCAATAAATTCTCATAAGTTTGCTCATTTATGAGCTCCCCATCTAGTTTTAACAAAATTAATCTCCCTTACCCAAGGCAATAAAGTGTTGCACTGATACCCAAGGTGGGTATAACATCCAAGGACTGTTACACCAAAGATTATTCTTGTTAATGTGTGAAAATTTTATATTTAATTCAATTTATTTTTTTTAAATTCTAAATCCACAAAATAGCTTAAAATTAAATTAAATTAAATTAAGCAAAGCCAAACCCAATAATCCTAATCCTTTTCTGTCCGAAGAACGGCGTTTTTTTTTGAAAAAACATTCGCATCTTTTTGGACGTTGCGTGTCGCCTTATTATCGGAATTATTTAAGCACGCCGCATTATTTGACGTATTGTTGTAAGGGAAAGTGCGGAAGGAAATACATTCATTGCCCTTGGCTTTATTTATGACTTTTCCTCCGCCGAATTAGTGGCTTATAAGTAAACACACATTCTCATTATTTAAATCCAAGGATTTCTTCAAGCATCTCCTTTCAAAACATTAGGTGAGCACAACATTTTTGACTTAATTATACCCTATCAATAGAGTAACCTATGCACCGTGGCATTATGTGTTTTTGGTGAGGACTTACATTTTAAGATCAAAACTCATAAATGGTATGTTTGACATATCTTAAGCAAGAAAAAAAATTCAATTAAGAGAGGTTACGATAAGTTAATAAGTTGTAAATATTTTATCGAATATTCTAATTTGGTATTTTGGTAAAAATTTATATTTACAAGTTCATTTCCTTGAGATAGTCTATAACCAAAATATTTCAATTTAAAATCTTATACCTAAATAATTCCTTTCTCTATACATAATGTAACATAGATAAATGGGTTTTATATGAGAGTGTAAGACATATATCTATAAATATTTAATTAAGCCTTAACATATACAAAATGATAAATTTTATTTATTCAATTAATTTAAATCTAGATTAATAAATGATTAAGACAAAGTTTACAAGAGTATTTTGATTTTAGGCAAATGTAGAAACAATTATTAGGTTTTGGCAATCTAAAATCAATTAAAACATCGAGATGAATCTAACTCAGAAAATTTAGAACAAACAAAAAACCTCCCCAAAATTGTATACAACATGTTTTTTGACCTCAGGGTCGTAAATAGTATGAATCTAGAAAGTGTCAGGGAAGCAAAAAAATAATGATAACTGTTTATATCAAATTGGGACTTCAAAAACCTTGCTCAATTTTCCAAAACTTCATGCCAATCATTGGGAAAATGTACTTCTTCTTCAAACCCTAATTAGGTAGTAGAACCTGCAAATGATAAGGAAAATAATTTATTTTGGGTCATGCAATCAAGGTCAACATGGTGTTTAAGCATCGACTACTTATCGGTATCTTCAATAGTGTACAACATCAAAGACAACTCACCAAGTATATGCAATAATGCTTCACTTACGAAAACTAGTGTGATGAAATGTGTTACTACTATGAACTTCAATGCGACAATGAAAGCTCTCTAAATGCTTGCTTTATTTCTTTAAAATCCCTGTAATTGATCATATGTTAGATGCTCTTTCAAAATTTCACTAGATTCATGTATGCCCAAATACATTAATGTACACGTGTATTTATAAACATCTTGAATTCAAATTAGGACTCTATTAATATGTAACCTTTACAGACATCGTGAATTCAAATTAGGACCATATTAATGTGTAACCCCATATCAGATGGGTGAAAAGGTGAGCAAGATAGGACCACAAACCTCAAGGGAACCCTAACAGTAAGAAAATAAAGGGCCCCCAAAAAATGTACATAGTACATTTCTAGGGGTACTACCAAAAATAAGAGGGAAGTAAGCAAAGGGGGAAAGAGAAGAAAGAGGACACGATAGAACTACTAAACACACCAATAATACCTAATTTAGACCAATAACCCAAAAAATACACAAGTACCATAGAGTAATACAATATAATGATTAATAAATGCTTAGAGGCCTTGTTATAGGTGTCTACTTAATGTCACACTTTGATGTATGTGTATGTGCATGTGTATCAAAACACAACATTTAGAGTGTGGATATAAGGTTTGAGTCCTTATAGTTCTTAAAATAAACTTTAATGCACATGAATCATGTAAAAATATTTACACATAGATAAGCGCAAATAATAATAATTTCTTAAAATCTAGAAACAAAAATTGAAAATGATACACCTAGTTTTACTTGAAGATGTGAGGATTCCCCTATGGGATCATATGCATTTCAATTTGTGTTAAGTCTTGCATATATTTTTTAGTATTCTTTAGTGACCAAAAATCATGGCTAAAGCAATAACTTGAGTACTATAAAAGTTATGGTTAATAAACATCCTAAATATATCCCATGGTGGGAATATTTGCCATGTTATGGGCACATTTAAAAGTAAGTGAAATATAAATGCCCCTTCTATAAGAGAGAAAGTTATGTTGAATGTTTGGAGTCTAGATAAAATGAGTGGAATATATACCCCTCTTATGAGATGTTTGGTAAACTTGTAAAACACATATCTCAAAAGAAAGGAATTGCACACATTATGTGTAAGATAAAATATAAAATTACTAGTATATAAAATAAGGTTATGTCATTTTGGAAGCATGTATATTATAAATAAGTTTTCTCATGTGGGTTTGTGATCTAATCAAGATAAATGCATGAGTAATATTCTCCACATGGGAAAAATGTATGCAATATAGCACAAATGTTATATACCTCATATGAAGGCAAGATATAATAAATGTAAGATTAGTAAGAGATGCCCAATGCCGACATAATATATAAACAATATAGTACTAGTAGCATAAGATTTAACAATCTAAAACAAAAATATGGAACCTTCTATCCCAAAATAGATGCATGATATATACATCATGGAAACATATGTAAGAATATAAAAATATTTGCATGACATGGATCATGGAAAATAAATAGATATTATATCGACACATGACCAAACAAATATCAAACTGAGAAAAACGTAAAGTGCAAAGATGAAAATAAAAATCAATCATAAAATAAGTACTGAGATAAATAAGTAACACATTCTTAAGAAAAAAAAAGATAACAAATTAATGAGTGCCAAGTCTATATGATACACTATGCTTCCCAAGATATAGATAGGGGCCAGAGCATTAGATCAATATTCCCTCTATGAAAAATATAAAATTTAAAAACAATTAAAGAAAATTGAAGTAAAGAAATCTCTTATAATAACAAAAAAATAATCGTATAGATAACAAAACATAAAGTAATATAAGAAGAGATAAGGCTTAAATATTGAACCACTGTAAGTGCATAATATTATTTGGATTCTTCAAAGGTTTTCCTTCTAATGTAGCAAGATGATATACCTCCCATCTATATTTTTTTGTGATTATAAATAGGCCAATTCTATTTGGCTTGAATTTTTATTTTTGTTTTTGGTGTGCATTACTACTTGTGTAATTTTTATTAACACTTTATCATCCACATTAAATTCTTATGAACTAATCGTCTTTATATGAGACTTCTTAAAAAAAAATTGATAAATCTTCAAGTGCTAAAAATTATGATTTATATTTTCATCTAACATTTCTAACTAATGCAATCTCTTTTGTATGTAGCTATCATCATCAATAATTTATTTTATTGACACTCTTTTAGATAGAATCTCAAGTTCAAGGGGCAACATTGATTTCACCCATAGACCAATGAATAAGGAGTTTTCCCCATAAATGTTCTATGTTCACTTGTGATAAATGCCTATAAAGTTAAATGTATCTAATTATTCCAATCACTACCATGTTTATTCATTGTTTTTCATAAATTTTTGTCAATAATATTATTGGAAGCTTAAACTTGACCATTTACCTATGGGTAGTAATGAGTAAGCAATGTATGCTTGATCTTGTATTTGTCGTAAAAAAATTAACTATTTTATTCATAAAATATGAACCATTATTAGTAATAATTTAAGATAGGTTGCCAAGTCTTCAAACAATATGTATCATAAGGAACTTACTAATATGTTAACCTTTAGTATTTTATAATGATACCAATTTAATCCACTTTATAAAATATTTAGTTGTCGTGATAATAAACTTGTGACCTTTTGATGAGGGAGGATTAATCTTACCAACTGAGTCAAATCCTTGTATGGAGAATGACCATTGTGACACCATGGGTTGTAAATCTTGAGATGGAGCATGTGTAAATTTACTATGTCTTTGGAATTTTTCACATTATATCTTATCATACTCATGGTAATTATGCTCCATTTTGTTCCAATAATAACTTATTCTAATAAACTTATGTGACATGGATTTTCCACTAAAGTTTCTACTACATTCAATATCATAAACCTCTTATAATACAATTGTAGCTTTTTTACATACCAAACATTTAACTAATTTATCTTCAAATGATATTCTAAATAATACACCTTCAATAATGACATATTTAAGTGCATATCTTCGAAGTTTCTTTCTATTGTTCTTTGAAAAATATGGACACATCTACATACCATTCTAAATTCCATACTACTTTTTATTGTGTACAAGTCTAAATAATCAAAATTCCCTTGCTTAGTGGTAGGTTGTGTTAATATATTGATAGTCAATATAGCATGATCATTGTTAGTATAAACAAAAACTAAATAAGCAACACTAGCCATAACATCTACATGTATGTTATTATTTTTAGGAATTTTATCAATCTAAAACTCATAAAATTGGGTAATCAAACATCTATACTAAATATATATATAATGAATAAGTTTATCTTCTTTGGTTTTATATGTGCTCATTACTTGGTTAACTAGAAGTTAAGAATCACCATAGACTTTAATGGATTTCACTTTTAATACATTTGCCAAATGGAGTCCTAGGATAAATCTTGCATATTCCACAATGTCATGTCATATTCTTTCCTTAGGGGATGATGAGTAAACTTATGGATCTCGCACCTAAACATACATAGTCCATGTCTTATTCTCATCAATATTCATTATAAATGCATTAATAAAAGTATTATATAAATTAATGTGACCTAATAAAGGAGACTCGATAAGTTGATTTAAAATAACTCTCCCTTAAACCAACTTATATGATACAAACTTGAGATAAAATTCCATTAAAAACATGACCTATTTGGATATTTTTCCTGATAGATATAGTTTACACATCATGTATTTTAAAGGATGAAATTTAGCAATCACATGTGTTTCATTATAAGTTACAAACACAACTAACAAAAATAGTTTTTCCATTCTGTTATAATTATTTTCACTAATCCATTAAGGTTTTGTTAATATAGTAAACTTCTACCTATTTATGATCATTGCTATTTTATATAATAAAATTCCATAAAGCATGATTTGTTACAAAAATGTATAGCTAGAATATCCAATCTAGGATAATTTCCATCATGACAGGAGGATTGGCTAAATATTAATTAATTGCATCAAAAGGATTTTGACATTTATCATCCCAATCTGTTTTGGTAACTTTCCTTAGTAGTCTAATAAAAAGTTTGAGTTATATTAGCCAGTTGAGCAGCATATAATTTAATAGATTGAATTTTTCCTTGTAAATTTTGTAGTTGCTTAAGATTATTAAGAGAATGCATCAAAATAATTGTGTGTACTTTCTTTAGATCAACTACTATTCCTCTTTTAGAGATAATAAAACAAAATAATTTCCCAAAAGTCACACTAAAAATGCACTTCTCAAGATTTAATCCCGCTAATTTATATTGTCTTTATCTTTAAAATATTTTCATGAAGTCATTCACGTGATTTTATCTATTATTTTTCTTCTCCAGGATATTATTTACATATTTATGTAAGATGTCATGTATGTAATCATGAAATATATGTGTCATATCCCTCTAATAAGTAGCTCTTAAATTCTTAAGTTTGAAACATAACCACATAGAAAAATTTAACTTAATGTGTTTAAAGCACTCTTATGTTTATCAATACAATTAATCTTAAGTAGAATGAAAATTGAAAACCCATTTATAAAGGAAAACATCTCATTTTAAACATTAGAATCAACAATCATATCAATATTAGGTTATGAAAATTCATCTTTGGGACATGTCTTGTTTATATATCAGAAATATGTACATATCCTAATGCCCTGTGTTGATTTTCCAACTTGAACAATATTAGAATTTCACTTAGACTAATCAATAGGTACAATAATAAGACCATGAGATTTTTTTTTTTTTGTTACAATAATTAGCTATCATATGCATTTAACTGTTAACATCAATTGATTGTTCTTCAATAACTTGTGATATTTAAGATGGTATTTCATCAAAATCATGAAGGGTTATACAAAGATATTCATTACCAAACACATTAATATCACTTATATATTCCCTAGGGAATGTTGGTGTAAAACTTATCATGGATAAATTCTTATCTATGATATGAAGTTGACAATAATTCTCCTCATTATCTTCCTTAGCATTAGTACATTCTCCAATTTCAAATGATGCCACTTGTTCTACTACAATAAATTGTTGAGGTGCCACTTTAGTTGGTTGATTCTTATTCAAGTGATGTACTATAGTATATTGAGGTTAAATCATCCTAAAAAAACCTAAATGGCACATCACTAACAAGACACAGATGAAAAAATCCCTTGTATATGAACTTCAAACATCTATGTAAAGTAGATTGAATAGCTCCCATGTCATGGATCCAAGATCTCTCAAATAAAGTATTATAACTCACATAATTAGATATAACTTGAAATTTCATAGCTATAGTTTATTGTCTAAGTGATAGATTTAATGTAATTTCTCCAAGAGTTGTTTTTATTTGGTTATCAAATCCCTTGATGACCATATTCGAATAAGTGAGGGCTTGTCTTCTAATGCCTAGTCGTAAGAGAAAGGCTTCACTATAAATTTTTAGCCCTAAACCGTTATCAACAAGTACTCTTTTGATCCCTATATATTTTTATTATAAATTGAATGTGAAATAGTAGATATTGATAAATAATATATATTTAAGTTATCTTTTCATTCTCAAAGGTAATCACATTCTCATCATATTTAAAATATTTAACAATAGAAGCAAAGTGATATCTTTGAGTATCACTTGGAAATATTGTGTCCTCTAATGCTTTATAAAGAATATCCTTATACATGTGTATTTTTTAAATGATCCATGATATCATAACATTTTGTGACATACAAGCATCATATCATTTCCTCTCATTAGTTTTAACAGTTCCTTGATTATTGATTTATGTAGAATTGATTTGACTTCAAATGTATCCTTATGTTTTTAAGTACCCAGTTTTTCATATTCCGAAAACACGAGTGTGGTTGATTTTTGGTTAGGACCCTTTGTCCTGACCATAGTTTTGTAATTTATTTCTTTATTAAATGGCTAAGGACATATATGTTTCATAAGACATCCCTCAAGCCCATTGTAATAATTCCACATTCAAAGTGATTAGTTATTTTTATTAAGGGTAAAAGTGATGGTTTTGATAAGAACCCACAACCTGGAAAGAGGATTTTGATAAGAACCCACAACCATTACAACCAAAGAAGATATTACATGAAGCACAAATAAGAACCAATAAATAACTAGTCTATAGATAGAGTAGACCTCCCAACATCACTTGAAAACCATAGTTGACCTTCAACCCAAGAACAACCTCTAGTCAGCAACTACCACCACTCAATCTCACTCAATCTCACCCATAATATTTACAAAAAACTTGATCGAAGAAGAAACATAGTGAAACAACTTAGAAACATAGTAAAGATGGTTTTGAACATATCACCAAATTGAAAAAAAATATAGCTTTCCAGATGATAAAAACTTAAAAAAGCTCGAGTTATAATAGAGAAATATACATGGCATATTATCTAAAGATTTTATCAGGAACCCTCAAACCTTAATGGAACATGCTCCCCAAAAATTTTAAATGACATAAACCCAAAGCTATAATTGTAACAATACTAAAAACAAGGCCACACAATCCCCTACCACACAAATCTACTCTCAGGCTATACACAACCATGCAACAACTTGATAAATAGATGTAACTTTTAGATGGTGAGCACCAAAGACAACCAGTTGTAAAGGCTTCCAAATCCAATATTGTTAGAATTCAAGTGTTAAAACTAGATCTAGAATAAACAACTTAGAATGAAAGAAAGGTAGAATTTAAAAATCACCAATAATGTGGATCACAGGGTGTGTATCACATGAAAAACCCATAATAACAAACCAAGCACCCAAAAGATCTGACCAATTGACACCACTAAGAACTCAGAGAACACAAATTTGAACCTAGACTTCAGATCTATAGAATCCTAGATAGATATGAAACCCTAGGCACACCTAAAACCAAACACCACTGAATTAGAACCCTAACACAATATAAAATGGATCTATCCGCAAAGGTATTGAACTAGAAATAGTCAAGGAACATGCTTATTCCAATTTAAGCCATGAATCTAGATGAAGAACTAGTCTGACAAAAGGGAAGAATAGGGGGCTGAAGATTTTTAAAATGGATAGAACGGGAAATGACCAGAGGCTACTCCCATTCCCACTCCCCCTAATATTTTATTATAAAGTGAGTAGTAGTTAGCTAGTTATAAATTAGTATAAATAGGTGTTTAGACTAGTGAGAAGTCAACCACGAATTATATTGAATCAATTTTTCTCAAAGGAGGTTTCCCCCTCAAAGAGGCCAATGATAATTGTAATGTAATTATGTTTTTTATAATGCAATTATATTTATTTCCTAATTTAATTTTGCATATTTTTAACATAGTTCTAATTTGGTTCAGGAAGGATTGTATCATCTGATGTCAAAGCACTTTCCAAGAATGATTTTTTAGTAGCTTTAGTAAGTTAGGGCTATTTACTTTTGTCCATTGTCTAATCTTACCTCACCATAACATGATCTTGGTGATAATAAAGTGGTTACAGAATAGTGTCACTAATATTTCTCCCTAGAATTTCATCTCCAGGAGTCGAGTTTTAAAACAAACCATCGCTACAAGTTGAATTTTAAAAGTTATACCTATGTCGAGATCTGACATTTTTTTTGCAATAGTATATCATCAATACAAGCTGAGTTTTAAAGCATGTCTGTATATTAATGCTTTTTCTAAGTAGGCTTCACAAAAAATTATCTTGTATATGTCATTTCTTCCTACTACAACATCTGTAAAAGGAATTTGTGTTATTAGTTGTGTACTGTGTCATCAACATCAAGCTTCAATAAGGAATTTCATTTGTAATTTGAATAAAATAAATCTAAGTTTTTTTTATCTAAGCTCTAAATTTTGATCCAGTTTTGGACATATGTCCAACCAATTTCATTGTCAATATAATTTTTTATGATAAACTCCAAATTCTAATCTAGTTTTGGCCATACTACCAACCAATCATATTGTAACTATAACTATTTTAAAACACAACTATATAAATTTTTTAGAGCCCATAGGAAAAATAAACCATTCTTATTTTCTCGCCATGTCAATCATTTTAAAGGGTCTTTCAAAATTTCTAAAAAAAAAACCCATACAAAAAAATATTTCTACTTGTAGCCTGAAAGAAATTTTTTAAATTATTTTTTCACTGTGTGGAAATTATGCCATTATGATCATCTTTTCAAGCCAATAAATTTAACATATAACTTCACTCAACCTTTTTTGGCATCTTCAAACCCTTTGATAAATGGTTGTTGCTTGTGCAAGACCCATACCATGGCACATGACACTGTTGAACTCTAGACTAAATTTGAATCTTGACTACTTGAACTAAATGAACACATCCTCGACCTCCATGTTGAAAATAGAGCACTCCAAACTAATGGGGATCATCAATATTATGGTATCTCCTCCTCTAAAGCACTAATATGTGGCCCTAAATTAGATTTTCCTAGATTTCATGGTACTAGACCCATTACTTGGATTTACCATGTCGAAATGTAGTTTAACTTGCATCCCACTATGGGGGAAGAAAAATACCTATTGATTCATTACACTTAGAGAAGGAAGTTGTTTAATGGTACTAATGGTAATAAAATTCAAATCTAGAACTATATTGGGGTGATGTTTCCACACTCTTTCTAGTGCATTTTTGGAATAGTGCCTATAATGATTTCATAGGTACCTTGACTAAATTTCATCAAATTAGCACAATTTAGGAATATCAAATTGAGTTTGAAAAACTAGCCAATCAAACTGAAGGCCTACCTAATGATTTATTCAAAAAAAAATCATAAATGGACTCAAGGATGTGATTTGAGCCAAGGTTAACTTTTCCAAACCTCAAACAATGATGGAAGCCTTAGGCTTAGCTAAGCTCATAGAAGACAAAATTAGATTACAACATTGCAATTCTAATTGGTCACCCTCCAAGCCATATTTTGTCTAGCACCCCAACACAAAATCCCCTATCAAGGCAACACCCATCAAATGTATCACCAAGGTATAAATATGTGTATGTCATGATAAGGGGTTATGCTACAATTGTGATGAAAAATGGGTAGGGGACAAAAATGCATCAAACAAAAACTATATTTGCTCGATGTTGATTCCTCACATGATATATAAGAATCGGAGGATGCCACAGATTACCATATGGATGAGCTCAAGTAGGAAACTAATGATTTAAGGCCCTAGGATTCACATCCATGCCTTAGTAGGGGTAACCACTCCACAAACAATGAATGTAAAAGGGTTTTTCCAAAAATAACCCCTCACTATTCTTATTGATTAAGGCATCACTCATAACTTCATTGTACCTCTAGTAACTAAGAAAGTAGACTATTTTATGCATCCTTATTTTATTTTTGAGTTGATGATTGCCAATAACATTACCTTGCAAGGGTAAGTGTTAAAATGTTTGAATTTTGATGGGAGACTATAACCTCAGGATTAACATGTTTACTTTACCCTTAGGTGGATGCGATGTTGTTATGGGAACATAATGGATAAGAACTCTTGTCCCTATTATTTGGTATTTTTCTAAGCTATGGATGCAGTTCTCTAAGAATAAACATCAATATACATTGAAAGGCCTTCTTCTTGAATCCACTATTATCATCAGCATTCATTTCATGGAGAAACTTATAAAAAAGTGAACCCACAAAATATTTTTCCAACTCTTTTCTCTTCACATTGGTTCCCCAGTTAATTCTATCCAACCATCAGACTTGTAAAATATTTTAGTCAAGTATGCGATAGTTTTTTAGGAACCAACATGATTGTTTACTCACTGCCCTAAAGACCATCACATCCAAATTTTTTTAGGTAGTGCACCCCTTAACATTTGTCCATATGCTACCCCTTTCTTCAAAAGGCTGAGATTGAAAAGATGGTTCAATACCTCTTACAAACAATCATAATTCAACCCAACACTATCCCATATTCCTCTGCAATATTTCTTATTCATAAAAAATATGGCTCCTGGTAGATCTACATTGATTTTCAGGAACTGAACAAGCTCACCATTAAGGAAAATATCCCATTTTGGTAATAGATAAACTCTATGATGCCAATTTTTTTTTTAATTTGGATCTGCACTCTTTTTATCACCAATTTTCATTCATTAAGTAGACATTTCCAAAATGGCCTTTCACATGCATGATGATCACTATGAGTTCCTTGTCATGCCATTCAAGCTTACCAATGCCCCTTCCACATTCCAAGGATTAATGAATAAAATATTTTTCCCCTTCTTGTGAAAGTTCATCTTGGTCTGCTTTGATGACATCCTCATCTATAATATAACTTGGGAGGATCACCTCAACCACCTCGACATTGCCTTAAACTTCTTGCTAGGAGCCATTATGTGCCAAATGTTCCAAATGTTCGTTTGGGCAACCAGAGGTCAAGTAACTAGGACATATTGTCTCATTTTATGGTGTTCATGTCAACCCTTCCAAAATTGAGGCTATTACAATTATATGAAACATAGGTCACTCAAAATTCTACATGTATTTCTTAGCCTAATAGAGTACTACCAAAAAAAATTCAAATATTATGGTAAAATCATAGCCCCATTGATCATTATGCTTAAGAAAGACTCCTTTGTATGGTGTAAAATTTCTGAACAAACATTTGATCACACTAAAAAATCAATGTGCACCATATCCATCTTGGCCATGCCTAATTTATCAATGATATTCGTTATTGAATGTGATTCTTTTGGCATGGGCCTTGGTATTGTATTCATGCATGATAAGCGTCCCATTGCCTTCACTAGCAAGGTCCTCATTGGGCATAATTTGGCATGCTCCACGTATGACAAAGAGATGATGGATATCCTTTATGTAGTTAACAAATGACATATATACATCATAGACTAACACTTTTTCATCAAAACCAACCATTAAAGCCTTAAATATTTTCTAGGTAAATGAGTCTCTTCACCATATCAACAAAAATGGGTCTCTAAACTCGTGGGGTATGAGTATGAGATCACATACAAAAAATGAAAGGAAAACTTGGTGATTGATTCTCTCTCTCATAATTTTTAATAATATGTAGGATTGTGTGGTGTATCTATTCCCATTTCCACATGGATACATGATATTAAATAGGAGTGGCATCATGACAACCCCACCCAAAAGCTCATTCTTCAGTTATTTATTGATTCCTCTGATAAACCTCCCTATGCTTAGGATGGCCAAACATTGTGATATAAAGGTTGCCTTCTATTAATCATAAACTCAAAATTCAAACAAATTATTTTTAAGGAGTTGCATGGCTCCCCTTTAGTAGCTCATTCAGGTTTGCTAAAAACATATGAGCGAGTCCATCACAAAATATTTTGGCCTAAAATCAAACATGATATCAAGACATTTTTTAATAGAATGTGATACTTGCCAACACCACAAAGGGTAAATATTTGTATCACTAGGTTTATTCTAGACATTACCCATTCTGAATCATATTTTAACTAACATTTTAATGGATTTGATCTAAGATCGCCCAAATCTAGAGGAAAATCAATCATTCTCGTGGTGGGAGATTGCCTTTATAAATATGCTCATTTTTTGTGCTTTGGCCCACCCATAGACTACTTCCACCATAGCCCAAACATTTATTGATAAAATCTTATGGCTTCATGGAATCCCTACCTCTATTGTTTCAAATTGTGACTTGTTTTAGTTTAATTGAGGTTTTCAATTCATTTACTTTGTCAAGTGCTTATCTAGTTGTTCTAAGTCAATTTTTGACTTATTACAACTAGGCACAAGCATAGAATAATCCCACAATGCTCAACATTATCACTCAACTATGTCGGCATTAATTCACATAAGTTTCAAGCCTTATATGCTCACCTAAATAACATTAGAGAAAGAATTAGGGCCCGGTTTGGGCTAGTTGTGCCATGGCACAACTCATTCTTCATGGGACTTGGTCATTGCAATAATGGAGTTGGAAAGTTCATTAACATAAGTTGCTCTAGGTGGAGTCTAACTATCTGTAGGCATAAGTCCTATTTGGGGAACTCATTCTGGTCATAGGGGCACAAGCCTATATTGGGCTAGTTTTAGGATCTCAAGGGCACAAGCCTTTGTGTTACTAAGCTAAGTGTCATTCAAGCACTTTGATGGGGCAAGTGGATTGATTTATAACAAGGGCTCATGTTTAGGCTAGTGCTCTTAGTAAGGGCATCAAAGCTTGGGCACATGACTTCTCCTATACTTAGGCTAATTTAAAGGTTATGTGGACAACATCACTTAAACAAGGATGCCATTAATAGGCTGAACTAAAAGCTTGTTGGAACTTAGTGTTCATATATTAAAACTAACCATTATAATTATTGTAAAACTTGTGCAATCAATTCACAATCAAAGAACATAAATATAACTACATAAGCCATATCAATACTCATTTAATTATAACACCATTCTTCATCAAATAAGATTCAAAAAAATTGAGTACATATCAATGAAACATAGCCCATGCTCATCTAAAACTACTAACAACCTAGAGGCTCATAGGCAAGCTTGGGCACTACAATGTGGATCCTTAAAGGTATCCATGTCAAAACTTATATGAATGGTGTCCATAATTATATATATATATATATATATATATATATAATTATACAAATATTTTCTACCAAAATTTGTGTCCCTTTGATCACTAAATCGAGCTCAACTTTATAAAAGATAGGAGCATCTTCATGCCAGGGTAGAGGGTGGACATCAAGTGCTAAGTTAGAACCTTGGTTGATCATTATGCTGACTCCATCACCTTATGTCATTAATGCTATGATCTCTACGTATAACCACTCAGGAATATGTCCTAAACAATTGGGTGCCAAGTAACCGCCTGCTAATTGGTGTTAGGTCTGCAATGACTCCTCCAACTAGTGCGAAAGGTGCCAAAATAACAATCATACCAAATGATTTCCTCATGATGAGATATATGCTAAGTTAGAATGGATATATACTTTTACAAATTAGGGGCCCAAAATTACCCCATACAAAAAATTTAGTCCACCCTCAGACTAGTCTTTCAGCGCTCTTAACATGTAGAACTCGGGTGCATTCTCCTTTATTTCGGCACTAAAATCCTCAAATCCCTTAATAGTGAGATTTAGTTCCTTAATGATGTTGTCTATCTCTATGGAGGAAGTGTTAAGCATGAACCCATCCATCTTCTCTAATTCCTTTTGTAAGGCCTCAAGGTTTATCTTAGCTTTTCCTACTTCTCCGTCCAAGATTTCTCCTTGTTCACAAGCCTTGGTTTGTAAGGCATGGAAGAGTGCTTTCAAGATTTATTCCAGGTCTTTGATCTACGTGCTCAAGGCATTAACCGTTCCCATTATTTAGGTGCACTTCAATCTGATCATAATGTATACCTCCACCATCAAATCCTCTATATCCCCCTTTGCCTTCTTAAGGCACACATATATGATTAATGCCTAGTTGGAGAAGCTATAGAAGATGGCATCGACTACATATATGCCCTCTTGAAGTTAGGCGAACAGATCTTCCACCTCATCAATCTTTGTAGCTAGCTCCTATTTTATTATAGTGCATGGGTACTCTTGTTCTTTTGACATTGATCCAAAACTTGAAAGTCTTGGTTGAAGAATATTTCAAGAACACACAAATAATAATGTTATCTCTAAGAAGAGATGTTTTATTGCTCAAAATTGTAGATACAACATATGTTATCTCTGGGAAGAGATGTTTGTTTTCCTTTTTGGGATACATATCTATTTATACCTATTTTTCAAGGTAGGATGAGGATGTGGAAGGTCACCAATATTGATGGAGATGAAATGGTTCAGCTTCCATGAATTACAATAATACAGAATTTGAGAAATTACTATTTTTAGAAACTTATTATTTTTAGACTACACTACTAAAATTGAAATTTAGGACACTTCCATTTGGTATTCAAGGGTTAAAACCCACTGAGTAGATATCCATGGCATCTCAAGGTGTTCCCCTCATTCTTATCTTTCCAACAGTTCAAATGGGGAGTCAAATGGAGCTATTGTGTAAAAGTTATGGCTCCCAAAAGTTCTGCCACCAATTGGGGTAGGATCGTCACCCAAATTATCACCTAAAGTGTTTCTCAGATTATTGCTTGAAGTGTTTTATAGATCAGGAATTGACTCAACCTTCAACCTTGGGATAATCTAGTCTATTATAACTCATACCTTATCAAACTTTGAACGATTTGAAGTGTCAATGCCATCCAAGAGGGATGGCTCAGTTGCCTCTACGTGTTCATCTAGTTACTATAATTTAAACTTTATGGGATTTGTTTCCTCTCTATATTGAGTGTGATCTTATTCAATTTTTAGGCCCTAACATCATTGATGATATTCTTCTATACTACTTTGGATGCCATCCATATGAGCATGTTTGCCAACCTAACTGGGTTCACTATGCAAGGGTTTATGAGAAATAAATCATGCCCTTCTTCTAGTTTTTGTGTGCCCAGTATGGCCTTCTATAGTACCTTGAAATTAGGCTTATCCATATAAATATCAAAATCAAATGATATATATTAGCATATCCTAATTGTGGTAGTTGTGGGGGTAATTACTCAAACATATAGTAATCTTTGTCGGTCCACCCCTTCTTCTTCAGTGACTTCCAACTCCATCTACTCTTTTCCCTCTTTAGTGGTGCTAGCGCTCTCTTCGACACTTTCCTCTGAGGTTCCTTCTTCTTAATATATTATGGGTTCTTCCTTATAATTGTCCCCTTTGTCCACGTCTTCTTCTTCCTCGATGATAGCTTTGCCCTCATGTTTATGTTGGGGTTCTTGGATGCTCTTCGTTTGTTCTTTCAAGGTGTCAATATTGCCTTCCTTGTCTCTAAGCACCCCTTCACTACTTGGGCATGAATTTAGTGAAACTTCATCTAATATGTTAATGGGGATAATAGGCACCTTTTTTTTTACTTCCTTTTTTGGTTTCATGCTTGTGATAACCTCTTTATTTTCCTTCTCTTTCTTGGCATTTTCTTCTTGGGCCTTCTTTCTCTCAACCTTCCTCTTCTTTGCTAGCGCTAAGGCCTTTTATTCTTCAACATTTATTTCCTCAACCTCAATATTCTCAATTTCCTCTTTGGTCATGTTTTTCTTCCTTATGGCATCCCTTTTCTCTAATAGTGCTAGTGCCTTTAGGATCTCTACCTCACGCATCCCTAGTTTCCTCCATGCTTCTCTCTTTTCCTCCTCTATCTATGGAGGTTGTGTGGTAGTTTATTTGGTTGAAGTGCTTATTGAATTTTATTCTTATCTAAGCATTATGGTAGTTCCACCTTAGAGGTCCTCTTAAACTTCTTTGGCACTAGGCTCTTCTTCTACTTCTTTTTCTTGGATGATATAAACTTCCATCCCTGCTTCTTATTCCTCCATCTCTTTGCGTGCCTATTACACTTACATTTCCTCACACAAATCTTATGCCTCCATCTCTTCCAAGGTTATTATGGGAATTATAATTTCCACCTTGGAATTCTTTTTATTCTCCCTTTTACTGGGTGAAGTAATCTTTGGCATGAAGGTCACACACTTCTTCTTTGGTGCAGAAGGAGTTGCTTTATTGTCAAAGGTGATCTTCAACCTGAGGTGATCTTGAATTTCATCCAGTGTTTTTCCCTAATTTTTTTGGGGAGATTTTCTCTATGATAATAGTGATATTTTTCCTTCTTCACCAATCTAGAGGGGGAACTCATCATCTTTCTCGAGTCATATACCCTTCTTTCTTGGCTTCATTTCATAATATAACATGTGGATGTGCTCGAGAATCACTTATTTCTAGAGGGGATGGATGTCAGTGTGATCTGAATCATCTTCCTCATCTTTGTTAGCTTTCCCTCCTAGGCACACATATTTATGTTTCAAGATGCTTCTTTCCAAATCCATAGCTTTCACTAGGATATCCCATTATTGTACATCAAGGATTCTCTTTAGCGCATCCCTGAAGTACTTGGCATAAAATGTGTAAGGGAGCTTTAGCTAGCTTGATTTTTTACCATCTATTAGCACCAAACTCACTACATAAAATTTTTACATAATGGTAAAGGTTTCCATTCCAAACATGTTCTAAGGAAGTTCCTCAAAGATGCACCATTTCATCTTGAATGCCTTTATATATTGGGTGCACCATCGCATCACTCAAGTCTTTTACTTCTAGGAGAATGTGGGGGGCAAGAGAAGTTCTAGTACTTCAGTGTCGAGGAGTCATTATGCATCAAAAAGACCTAAAGGTTTTCTTCATCACCATTAGGCACATTGATCTCCTCCATTATAATAAAGATCAGAATCGACCCCTATAAAATGTCTCTCATTTTGTGCGATACTCAAGCACATTTTTCACCATTTTTTTTGCAATTAATTTTGCTATATTAAACTTAAACCCTACACCATGTGGTGGGATATGCATAGGTAGGCCTTGGTGATGTTCATCCACCGAATCCTAGGGTAATGTTTTGAACTTATGAGGTGCACTGTCTCCCTCATGCCAGGATCCTTGATATCATTTATAAGAAACCCAAATCCTCCCTTGTAATACCCAAGGAGTTTTTTGACCCTTTCAACTTCAACATCATTTGCCATCATTAGATGGATGTCTAGACTGGAGTTTGGGAGCTTGATGATTTTTATAATAAGGCTTGATGACAACCACATGCACATCTCCACAAAGTAGAATCAGTCTCTGTGGACATTCAAAAGGAGGATCTCCATGAGTTCCTCTAGATTCCCAAAACATGATAACTCATAGAGATGAGTTACACCAATGGTTGCCAGTCTATCCCAGATGGAGACATCAAACAAGCCACACCTACTTCTATCTTGGCACATGTATCAACCACCCAATATTGTGTTAGATCTTGCACATTTCTTGAGGTACAATGGTTGTATTCTTTGATTATATAGGTATGCATGAAATACATCCATTTCTCTCCTACCTATACCTCCATGGGAAACTTCATTTCTTGGTATGGCATATTTGCAAGTGCCTCTTGATCAACCTTGGTGATAAATCCTTCCACTGGTTGTGCTTTCTTATTTGCATCGATCATCTCTTCCATTATTAGTGCCCGTTTGACATCCTTCTATGCCTATAATGGACCAAAACTCATATGTTTCTTCCCCACACTAAACCAGTTATTGTTTAAGCATGATCCATTTAACTTGCCAAAGCCTATAATGTTTATTGATGCTCCTCACAGTCATGAGATTTGTAACTACAAATTTAGCTCTTGAGCTTCATTTGTCGTTAATGGTAGCCTCGATGTCACTCTAGTTTTATGTTGTCCAGTTTTTGCATAATTTGTTCCCCACACTTCTCTACACCAATCTCAAAGGGAATGTAATTCCTTTCTCTATTTAATCATTCTCTTTTTTCATTTGTGGGTGCTCAAGGTTTCAATTTGGTAGTGTTTTTTTACTTTGGATTTGGTTCTATGATCTACATTTTGGGTGCAAATTAACTTGAGGTTTGTAACTTAAACTAGTCGACCTTTCATTGCTTTATACCCCTAATTCAGCTACCTTCTTAATTGCAAGTGATTAATGACATGGTGGTGCCTATATTTCTTTGAATTCATAAAAACCCATGAAAGCTATGAAAATATGGTATCATTTATACATTCAATGCGTATCTTTGTGCCTCTGCCATCACCTCAATAAATTCTCCTAATGGTATTTTTGCTGAAGTGACATCTAGCTCAAATGGTCACTTCCCAACTCACTTTGGGTGGATGCCAGCTTGTCCTGATGATCTTCTCTTGCACTTTGTTCACTTGGCATGACCTTCACCTTCCTTATGGCAACTTGGGCATATCACCTCACATGTGCACAATTCAGCTGCCATGGTTCCATCATCTCTTCTTGTGATACTTTCATTTCAAGTGCACTTTCCTATCTTGGTCGATTTCTCTATGATTTTATCTCTTTCCTTAGCCTGTTCTATCCCATAAAAATCCCTTGCACTAGTCCTCCAATGCCTCTTACTTCAAGTGTCTTATGCACTTATCATATTTTATGACTCTCTTGCATCTTATGCACACTAACATCTTGTGCACCTCTCTTCGTCACTTAGTACTCAAACTTGTGCAAGTGCGAAAAACTCCTTGTGCCCAAAAACTTAAGTGTCTAGGCTTAGGCACTTTAGAAAGCATTTGTGCTTGACTCACCTGACTCGAGTTATATGTAAAATCACTAGAATAGTTTTCTTGTAGGCCTGAAAGTGTCACTTATTCACTCTACAAGAACAACAATAAAAAAATACAAGGAAATGTTTGGCTTGCACCAAACATCATTCGGGTCAACACAACACAACCAATTTATGATCAAGAATTTGGTGTCTGATCGTGCAAGTGCCATCTTATTACCTCTTTGACCTCAATTTGTTTTTGTTTAAATACCCAGGGAGCATTTCACCTGACAATGCATGCATCTTCCATGCACCAGTTTCTAACATATTATGGATAACATATGGACCCATCCACCTAATTTGTAGCTTTCTAACATGATATGGATAACATATGGACCCATCGACCTAATTTATAGCTTTCCAACATGTTATGGATAACATATGGACCCATCCACCTAATTTTTAGCTAAAAAAGGGTGGTGTAAACTACAAGTTATATCTTCTCTTTGGTTTTCATTATCTGGGGCATAAATCCAAATGTTAGAAAAGTGATTATCTTTGCCAAGTCCTCAAGGGCACTTTGGACTCTATAGAGTTACGCATCTGACATGTCATCCTCGATAGGTGTTTTTTATCTCTAGAGTTGATTTGGGACAAGTGGTTTGGGCCTGATTTCCATTTTTTTGGATTGATGATAATTGAGAACTAAAATTCTTGAAACAGAACTATCCATCTACAAATGGGCATGTGGAGAATGGGCTTGTTCATGAGGTACTTAAGTGCTTTGTGGTTCATGAATAAGATGAATGGTGTCATCAATAAGTATTGCCTAAATTTTTGTAGGGCATAGACCATGGCCAATGCTTTGTGCTCAGTCATTATATAGTTTTGCTCTACTTAGGTCAATTTTCTACTTACAAAGGAGGTGGGGTGATCCATTTTGCCTTCACCAGGTTATGCCAGAATAACACCTATTGCAGATCTATATGCATTGGCATGGACATGGAATGGGGTTATTTAGTCAGGAAATTATAGAATAGGCATGCTAGATAACTTGAGTTTTAGAGTTTCAAAGGCATTCTCTTGTGTTGTGCCCCAATAGAATGGATCACCCTTGTGCAAGAGCTCCTCTAGAAGCATCATAATATTTGCATATCTCCTTATGAATTTTCTATAATATCCATAATGGATAATAAATATTCAAACATCCCTCTATGTAGAAGGAGTATGGAGCTGAATGATTATTGCAATCTTTGTGGGATCAATGAGCAGACCATCTTTGTAGATGATGTACCCAAGTAAGGTACCAAAAGGTGTCATGAAGACATACTTCTTGAGGTTGAAGGATATTTTTAACTATCAACACCTCTCAAAATGAGGTGCAATATGTTATAATGGTCTTTCACGAGCCCATACACAATCTAATTATCAAGGTATACTAGGAGGAACTTATGAATAAATCCTTAACTGCGATGATGACTACTCTGGAGAATACGATGGGTGCATTATTGAGCCCAAAGGAGATCATATTATAGTTAAAACAACACCATTTCATCCTAAAGGTTTTTTTAGGCATATCCTCCTCTTCAATTTGGACTTGATGGTATCTTCAAAATCCATTAGTGAAAGTATAGATTTTGTAGCCTGTGATTCCATCCAAGACTTCATTAGTGAATGGAGTCAAGGAAGGGGTCAGTGACATAGGCAGTATTTAGTATTTAGTATATAGTCAATGAAAATGCATATGTGCCCATCCTTATTAATGATAATAACCATGTGGCTCACCCATTCTGAATCTTACATCAGGTAGATCACTCTTACGGCTAGCATATTATTAATCTCCATTTTAACCTTGGCAGAAAGATTAGGGTTCATCCTTTAGGGGCACTTCTTGATAGGTCACATGTCACCCACCATATTTATGCTCATTTTTCCAAGGGATGGGTGGGTGCCCTTCATGTCTTTATAATTTCAAGGGAAAAAATCTTTAAACTCCTTCAGGAGATTAATAATTTATGCCAACTCTGTATCAGACTAATATGCACCTAGAGTAGTCATATTTGGTTCCCATTCTATGATGATGTCAACCTTGGTAGTCTTGAGTAGTGCACGGTAGGACTCATTCCTCTCTTGATGTGTGTCCTCAACTTGCCTACTCCCCTTAATTTTTTTGATGTGGAGATGAATTGGGTCTTCCTTGTCATTGGCACTATCATCCACTTGACACATGATCTTCCACTTTCCTCTCAAGGCTATCCAATTATGCATTTTTTATATATTTATGTCTTCATTACTTGAGTCACTATTGAGTGATCATTCCTCAAATAAAGTTGAGAACACTAATCCTTTCTCCCTAAACATATATTTTAGGCACTCCTCTAAGATTGTAGTGTCCTCAAACACTACCCTTCGAATTACTTGTAACGGCTCTATCAATTCTAGGTTATGTGAGGAAAAGGATAAGGTGTGCACAAACTTCTCCTTTAAGACATCCCAATTGGCTATCTCATGGTGCATTTTATTGACCACATACCAAGCTTGTACCCACATCTTCAAGGTTATGTAGAAAGAATGCACCCATAGGTTCCTTAGTTCATTTACACCATAGTCAATCCATGTTTATTTGCACAAGCATATGTACGCTATTGGGTTTGAATCACCAGAGTATGTAAAAATGTCTAAGTCCTCATTGATTTTTTCAAATTTGGTGTAGATGGCTACTTTTACATCTTTCCAAGTTGGCAAGCTAGGCCTCTATGCTACCCATCAATGAGCAATAATTCTTCTCAAAGTATACACTAATGCACCCATCTTGTCTACCTCCTTGGGGATGCACGACTCAAGGTTATGGATGTATTCTTCCATAGGATTTTTCCCCTTGTATCTTGGGAGCATGACAAGTTTACCTTCACTCAAGTGAAACACTCTCTTCCCCTTCTTTCTATTATAAGATACCCATCTCTTTGAATTATGATCAATATAGACCCATACAATCCTCATAGGTTTTGGTGCCTTCATGCTCACTAAGCATCACCTTCGAACAATCATCTCATGAGCTTCTCCAACCCATCGATCGTAAGCAATGTTGATGGTGTTTGAGGTCAACTATATATCCTCCAAAGAAAGCACTCCTTGGTTATTGGGGTTAAGAGTATTGGTGCCTTATGTTCTGATGTTGTATAAATGGTTGATCTCACCTTCTAGATCAACACTTTCTACATAAGGGGGTCCTTGGTCACTTGAGATGTGGATCACTACCCTTTCCTTACCATTTTTAAAGGTTATATAACACTTCTTAAAGTGCATATTAGAATTATTTGTGTAACACCATGGCCTTCCCAAGATTGCTGGATAATTATCTTATTCAACCAACTTGATTACCTTGAAGTCAGCATGTAACTCAATACTCATGATATCTATAATGGAACCTTTTATAATCTCAATTGGTTGCATCCTAGATTTGTTTGCCATGAAAATTATGTGAGAGGAAGGCCTCAAGGCTGGCCTACCCATCTTCTCCCATGCATTCTTTGTCAAGATATTGACCTTGGCACCTATGTCAATAAGGACCTCGCATATGGACCATCCATCATTGGTGGCATTCACCAAGAGTTCTTGATTGTACTCCACATTTTGGGTATGCCTGACTTCTCATGCCCTTTCCATGTGTGGTGCAGTAACTTCAACTAGATTATGCCCTACATACTCTACAAGCAAGTTCTTTAATAGGGGAAACATCCCTTCTATTTGTAGGAGTTGAAAGATCTCTATTAGCTCTTGTACCTCAGACTCTTGACCATCTTGCTTCTTATGAGAGGTGGTAGCTTATGCCTCTAGGGCTTGCACTAGTTGGAGTTCTCCTTGCAAGTTTTGAATCATACTTATAGCATGTTGTAATACATCTTTCTGGTGTGCAGAGTCTAGGTAAGGCACAACTTTGAGTTTAAGCCATGATATGTGCTCAATGCAGCTTAGTTCCCCATATCCTTGGTGAAACTCTGGTACTGGCACAACTAGAAGCTAAGTGGTGAATCCACTACAAGTAGTTCCCTACACTTTGATTGGATCTGTACAGGTTGGTTGTGCCTTCAAAGTCCACTTCTCCACTTTAGGTTAGGCCTAATCATTCTTATGCCCTTATCTACACTAAGTCTACCTTGGGTCAATTTTTTTTATAATTTGGGGAATTCCTTGATCTTATGTGTTCCTTGACAATACCCACATGTTAGATATTGTAGGGCAGTTGCACTAATAGTGCTCGACCAAACTGCACTTGTAACATGATCATGGTGGGAATCTTCCTCTATCACTTCTTCCACCTTAACCTTTGATGCCTATTTACATTCCGTATCCTACATTTTATTGGCCATAGCCTTCATTGCCTTAATTAGCTTGCCCCCTAATTATTACAGTGACCTATCATGTGCCTCTTTCCATGTTCTCACATATTTCATCAATCACTTGGTAGTCAGCTATGGTATGAGTGTAAGTGTTGAAAAACCAATAATAAATGGTTGTGTTAACTTGATTGGCATGTTATAATAAAGGGTAGTTACAAACATCATATGCCTCATAAAAAACCTCATAGCCTTGTAGCAATGTGTGCACATTCTTTCAAGGGTAGTTATTCCTATTATGGCCTTCTGTTTCACAATCAATGCACCATAACCCACTTTGAGAATCTTACAATGAACTAGCAATAAGTTTCTAGAGTTGGCTAACCATGGATGCAATCTATGCCTTCATGAATAGGTTGATTCTAGTGTTGGCACTTCTAACTACCTTGGCTTTGAGCATGGATTGTAGCACTTCACGAGGGTCTATGAATGTCTTCACAAAAATCACTCTTTTGAATGGTACTAACAATCCCCCAATAAACCATTGTGCATGCTAGGAGGAGTGAATATCATAAGGAAGCTTGGAAAAAAGAGTTTTGAATTTGGAATCATATAGGCACACACTCTCTGATAGTCCTTGGTTAAGTTCCTTGATCATGATGATGCTCTGCTGTTCAAATTTGGGTATATTGAATTATTTCAAGAATACTTCCTTCAAAGTGTCATAATCAACCATAGCCTAGTTAGGATCAAATTTCCAATACCAAGTATGGCCATGATAAAATAGAGTTATCATGAACTAGGTTACCTTGTGCTCAAATTAGGTTATACCCCGAGCACACCATTATAGTTCAAATTTTAGCACATGCTCTATGGCATGCTCTATGCTATGATACTCTGACAAATGCATGGCCATCTCATAGTAAATTTGTTGTGGGGGGTGTTGGCATCTGAGGTGCTTACTCCCCTAGTACATGTCCTGGTAGTGGTCCTCCAATACCTCTAGCCACTAGGTTAGGTGTTGGTCTTATTTTTATTATTGACACCTATAATGATGAATGTATTGTACTACTGACTTATGGTGTTGGGCCACTTCTTGTGGGATGTTGCCTAGTCTATGCAGTTGACATTGGCTAAACTAGAATGCTTGTACTTATGTTTTGTGTTGTCAAGCTAGCACCCAAATGTCTAGAGGTATCCTCACTTAATTATTCGTAAGGAACAACTTGTTGAATCAAAAAATTATATTCCAAATATATAAAATGGTCAAAGTTAATGTGGACAACAGGATCAGTTATCACTCTTATTTCTTCTTGTGGGAGATCCAATGCATGAGCTAGTGACGTATGTTCAAAGGGCGTAGGCACTTTTGGTGCATATGTAATGGTTAAATTTTATAGGGACCCAACACATTCTTCACCCATCAATAGTTGATCTCGATCTATGGCTTCATTATTCCTCTCCTTGCATTTCTAAAATTTAATGGATCCTTTCCCATGTCCTTCCTACTCATTACGGGTTATATCGACACTTCCAGGTTCTAGATATTCTAATAGCCTATGCCTTCTCTTTTTATAAGTCTATTTCTTCAGCTCTCAGGTGTCAATTTACGCATCCCCTTCTATTGTGCTTCACCTACACATCCCCTTCTTCCCCATTGCACTGCTCATACGTGAAAGGACTTTAGCCTTCCATTCTCATAGTTTCAAATTTGTAATCTACCATTAGTTTCTTAAGCTTTGTGTTGAATTCTTTCACAAACATGCCTCTAGGCTCATGCAAGATTTGATACTCTACTTCTTCAGGTCAGGAGCATGTAAATACTATGAACTCAAGCATGTAACTATTTAACACTCCTTGCCACCATTTGTTTATAGTTTTTGTACAAGTGGCATCAAGGTTCTTAAGCTTTTATAAGCACTTGTTCATCTAGTCAAAGAATTGTCTGTAGCTTCATCTTCTATGGGTCACATAAGTATCCAACCATTGGTGCACATGATCAATTAGTTTTTAAAAGAAGACCTTATATAGAGCATCATACAGGTTATTCTAGACCCACTTCCTCAACTTCTATTCTTTACAAGATGGATGCTTTAGTGCAAAGCTATCTTCCACCTATTATAGCTAGTGCTTGATGTTTTTGAGGGAGATTTAGAGCATTGTTCTATTGTACCATTATAGCAACAAAATTTAACATGGGTCCTCGAAATGGAACCAATTTTTTTTAGTTTAATTAGGGTTTTCAATTCATTTACTCTGTTAGGTGCTTATTTGGTTGTTTCAAGTTAGTTCTCAGCTTGTTACAATTAGGTGTAAGCATAAAATAATCCTACAGTGCTCAACATTTATCACTTGACTATGTCAACATTAATTCACATAAGGTGCAAGCCTTATACACTCACCCAAAGCATAATAGATAAAGAATCTCGGTCTGTATTGGGCTAGTTGTGTCATGGCATAACTCAATCTTCATAGGACTTGGTCATTACAACAATGGCATTGGTAAGTTCATTAGCACAAGCCATTCTGGTGAAATCTAGCTGTCTGTAGGTGCAAATTCTATTTGGGGAACTCATTTTGGTCATAGGGGTGTAAGCCTATATTGGGTTGGTTTTAGGATCTCAAGGGCACAAGCCTTTGTATTACTAAGCTAAGTGTCATTTGGTTGCTTTGATGGGGCAAGGGGATTGATTTATAAGAAGGGCTTATGCTTAGGTTAGTGCTCTCAAAAAGGGAATCAAACATTGGGTGCATGACTTCTCCTATATTTAGGCTAATTCAAAGGTTCTACGGGCATCATCACCTACATAGGGATGTCATTAATGAGCTAAATAGAAAGCTTGCTAGAACTTAGTGTTCATATATTAAAACTAACCATTATAACTATTGCAAACCTAGCACAATCAAATAACATAACTATAACTATATAATCCAGATCAATACTCATTTAATTGCAATGCCATTCTCCATTGAACAAGATTGAAAGACATTGAGTACATATCAATGGAACAGAGCCCATGCTCATCTAAAACAACTAATGACCTAAAGGCTCACAGGTGATCTTGGGAACTACAATGTGGATCCTTAAAGTTATCCATACTAAAAATTATATGAATGACATCCATAACTAGATATTTAGAGTTAATTTTGTAGAGCTTAGCTAACTCAATTCATGTCCCTTTGCTTATTGGATCAAGCTTGGATTTATAGAAGATAGGAGCATCTTCATGCCAGGGTTGAGGGCACATGCTAGGTGCTGAGCTGGAGCCTTGGTTGATCATTCTACTAGATCCATAACCTTGTACCCTTCATGTTGTGATCTCCACATTCAACCACTCAAGAAGATGCCCTAAAAAATTAGGTGCCAAGTAACCATTTGCTAGCTAGCACTAAGTCTGCAATGATTCCTCTAGTTGGTGAAAAAGATGCCAAAACAATAATAATACCAAATGATTGCCTTACACCAAGATATTTGTTGAGTTGGCATAGATCCATACTTAGATGAATTAGGGGCCCAACATGACTTAACCTTCATGACTCATTTCTGGCAGGAACTCTTCAAGCACCTTGACAGATATATGATAACCAAACACAAATTATCAATAAATTTTTGGATACCTATCTCTATTTTTTGTTATGTATTAGAAACATCAATGGGTAAAATAGTTACCTCTTGTTGAATGGTGGTACAAAAACTCCTACGACATGGCCACCAAGTTGACCTTGTATGAAGCTATATATGGTCAAAAAAATTCATCTCTTCTCTCATATATACCAGGAAGCTCTCATGTGCAAGCTATTGATACTATCCTTAGTGCATGTATAAATATCCTTTGCTTCCTCAAGGATAATCTCCACTTGACACAAAATTACATGAAGTAGTAGGCATACCAACACTACTCTGAATGATCCTTTCAACATGAAGATATGGTTTTCCTTTACCTATAACCTTATAATCAATCCTCTTTGAATTGAAATGACCACAAAAACTATCTCCTATAACCTGGAGATATGGGCCCTATAAAATTCTCCAAGAGATTGGCCATGTCACCTACAATCTGGAACATCCACCTTCATCACATGTACACCTCATTTTTTATGTCTCTTCCCTAAAGAAGGTCCTTGTCTAGAATGTCACCAACTAAATAGTGCTTCTAGAGATTGATACAGAAGGATCTCTACTTTTAACTCATGTATTTATACTCAAAAATAATTATCATTAGCTCTGTAGTCAATTCATCACTGGTATTTTAGTACAATAGCATGCAATGCAACCAAAAGATGCTACCTAGGAACCTCTTCTTCAAATCTAGCAATAGTTTCCTCACTTGAAAATTTGAGGGTAAATCTTTTAAATGTAAGGGCATGTTAGGACATTTTATCCTAACCATGTTTTTATAATTTATTTATTTAATAAAATACTAAGGACACATATGCTTTGTAATATGTCCTTCGAGCCCATTATAATAATCGCACATTCATAATGAGTAGTAGTTAGTTAGTGATAAATTAGTATAAATAGGAGTCTAGACTAGTGAGATTTCATCCACAAATTGTATTGAACTGAGATTGAGAAAATGAGGTTTCCCCCTTGAAGATGCCAATGATAATTGTAATGCAATTCTACTTTTTTTTTAATACAATTATGTTTATTTCCTAATTTATTTTTCCATATTTTCAATCTAGTTCTAATTTGGTTCAGGATCTTATAATTGTTATAATATCTTTATGGAGTTTTCATAGTGGCAGTTAGGATGTTTGCACCACATTCTAAGGAGGATAAGGTTTCTTTTATTTTATAGGTCACATGAGTTGGATGTTGAGATAAGGTAACCTCTCTCTTACTTTTGAATTTTAGGTCATTATCATTTCTTATATTGGCTTTGATAAATTGTACAAGTTTTAGCTACAACATCTTATTTAAGCCCTTCCAAGTACACTTGTTTGCATTTCTTTGATATGTATACACACACATAAAAATGGGGCATTATATAGACACTTAATTTTTATCCAAATGTAATTTTAGATGTAAGTTGTAATTTATATAGGAATTCTAACATGTGTTGATTATTGGTTCATATTAGACTATTATTGGCACATTTTATCTTGTGTTTTGGGCCCTATTTTTCTTATGTGTTTTAGGAATTCTTTACAAGTTCACTTTATTTTCATCTTAAGCTAGTGCTAAAAATGTCATTCAACTTTAAACACCTATAACCCTATAAAAAATTGTTTTCTTTCCTGAATACGATTCTTGTTGCTCCGAAAAAGTCCAAAACATTATTTAGGGGTATTTTATAGAAACCTAGTGTATGTTCCTAATTGACTAGGAATGTAGTGTAAGGTCTTTGTTGACAATGAATGCAATGTGTGGTCTTCGTTGATCATGAATGCATTGTACGCTCCTTGGATTTTTATATTTCCCTTTGACCCTTCTCTTTATTTCTCTGAAGTTACTGTCCTATTTTTTCAAATTTCCTACCCTTTATGTGTCAATAAGGTCGCGGTTTAAATTTGAGAAGTCTATATATATACAAGTGCATTAATGTATATAAGAGAAGTAAGGAAGAATGTGAAATTAAAAAATAAAAGAGTGATAAGAGTTCAAAATTAGGTTTAGAGTGATAAGAAGAACAAAGATTAAGGATTACATCATATTTCTATTCCAAGTCTTCATATTGCATCATTGTTTTGATCATGTAGTGAAGGAGCATATAAATATTAAGGCTTGCATTACCATAATTACTTGTTGAGTTGAATTTAGTGTTGGTTTTAAACTTTTCAAAGAATAGGGGAATGATTGAGATAGTCTCTTCATAACTATACCCATTTTTTAAGGTCTTGCAAAGTGATTTAATTGAATTAGGATTTAAATAAATGATAAAGATTTATAGGTGATCTAAAATAAATATAGACAAAGCCAATGAGGTTTTAAAAGTAAATAAGTAGAGGAACGTAGTCGTTAAATTTATTTTTAAAAAGTATATGGTTGTTATAACCATGCTTTGGCCTAACAAGGATTGTACAAAGTGACTATGACCATACACTATGGCCAAAATCATATACTATGTTCTTGGTATTTTTTTTTTTTTTAAAAATTTACTAAAAGATTTTTGGGTTTTATTTGTGTCAAGTTCTGGACTTATTTCCAACATATTTCAGCCTTTGATAGTACGAAAGTTTAATGCAATATATTATTTATCTTAGAACCTTGACTTTGTCAATTAAAAATATTCCAATACTTTCCTTTCAAGTAATTAGATCTATTTTTACTCTTATATTGTTGTATTTTGTTCATATATGAATTGCACATATTGTTTATAGTTTAACATAGTGTATTGTACATGTCAAACACTTTACCATATTATAGTCATCTAAATTTTAATTTATTTGATAAGCATAAATGTAGTTGACATTTATTAGTGACTAACTCAATCTCCCATTGTATCCTTTCTTATTATATTATTTAAGGGTTATCTCAGCGTTTGATTCCCCCTTTTATCTCTGACAATCAATCATTTCAACTAAATGAAGGTAACCACTTACAAATTAATCAAAGATTATTTCTAGAGATAATTGGCCTTGATTATTGACGATAAATATATTCAATGATTCCTACTATTAGAAATATCACCCCCAAGGCGGAAGGGTACATCAAATTTGAAGAGATTGAAACTTAAATCATGAAAATTTTGTAATATAAAATCTTGAAAACATAAAAAATAGATATATATGAAATGCCTCAAAACTTTAAATTTGAAATCTAAAACTCAAAAAGTGAATTCCAAAACTTAAAAACTTTAAATTTTGAGACTTGAAATACATAAACATAGAAACTCTGAGAACAAGAAAACCCTAAAAGTTATATTCTAAAAGTTTCAAACCTAAAAACTCTAAAAACCTCCAAAATCGAAAACCCTAAACCTAAAAATCCAAAACTAGAAAACCTTAAAAATAAAAATGAGATTAATATTAAGTGCAATAAAAACCCAAAACTACGCAAGCTGAAATCCAAAAACCTTAAAACACTAAAAACATGAAAAAACCAAAATTCACAAAACTTGAAACCTAAAAACTAAAAAAAATAGAACTTCGAAACCCCAAAAATTGTAATCCAAAATACAAAAACTCCAAACCCTAAAGCATGAAAACTTTGAACCCAAAAATGTTGAAACTTAAAAAATAATAGTCAAACTCCAAATTTAAAATCTTAAACTTCAAATTTGAGAACACTAATAATAAATTGATATAAATATTCATAAAATTTGAAATTGAAAACCTAAAACCTCAAAAATTTAAACATGAAAACTAATAATCCCAAACTTGAAAAAAATGAAAATATAAACATTTCAATCACTTTAAATTTAAAATCACTGCCTCGAAATTTCTAAAAAATGAATTTTAAAACCTCAACAATTAAAAATATGAAATATCCAAACAAGAAAATATTAAATCTTCAAATTCTTAAAATATGAAAACTATATTAATATAAAATTTCTATGAAACATAAAAACCAAAACTTGAAACCCAAAAATCCTAAAACTTATAACCTAAAAACTTTCAAACCCAAAAATCTTAAAAAAAAAAAGAAAAACCATGAAACATGAAAATCTATAAACACTGAGATCTGATACCATAAAACCCTACACCCAAAAATCCCAGGCCCAAAAACCCGAGTACAAATGTTTTCGCTGCAGGTTCTAAGGAATTTGTCTTTCATTCATATTAAAAAATCTCATATTTTCTTCCAGAATGATTATGTGAAGAGGAAGAAGATAATGTTTTCAAATTCATTTTAAGTAGATTTGGAAAGAATTGGATGTCACCCCTTCTCAAGTTTTGCTTTTTTTTTTTTTTTTTTTTTTTTTTTTTGGGACTGAGAGGACAATATTCTTGAAAGAGAGCCACATGATAAAATTTTCCTACCTGCCGCTTATTTAAACAAAGTTAAAAACTATGGTTTCTATATTATAATGATATAGAACCAAAATTTCTAAACTTGAAACTATTTTAATGATATACAATGGACCTACGAAGGTAATTAGAATATGAAATTATATGTTTTCCAATCTATGGTTATATTAATGGTTACATGTTGTGTCAATGATATTATAATATGTTTGTCTAATATAATTAATAATTATTAATATCTTTTATTAAAGAATTATGTTTTAAATCATTTAAATATTATAATTTTTTTTAAAAAGATGTATTATTTTTAAATGTTAAATTCATAATGTAACAATGTTTTAATGTTGAAAATTTAAATGGAAAAAAATATTCATGTCTTCCAATTTTAATTGATAATTATTTCATAAACCATAATCTAAATAATATGATAATTATAAAATTTTGTCACTTAAAATTAATTTTCAAAAACTTACCATTAATAATATTTTTAATGATATATTAAAAAAATCATCACTACAAAATACAAATACACAAAGATAAATTCAATTTTCAAAGATATGTAAAGAGGGTTAATGCAAAAAATTATATATATGTGATAGTTTGATAAATAATAAATTATAATTTACCATTAAAAATCTATAATCAATTTCAATAATATCAACTATAATATTATGATTATATAAAGAATACATATTTTTTCTTTAAATACCATAATCAGTGTAAATACCCTTCACTAAACTAGTCATCAAAATCTTCTAGTTTCCAAAAATTTTCCATAGTTTTATTATAATCTTCACCATCTTCTATTTACAAAATTTCACTTAGATTCATATGCCCCAATTTAGAAATACTAAGTGTAGGATTGAGTAAATACCATTCACTAAACTAGTCATCAAAATCTTCTAGTTTCCAAAAATTTTCCATAGTTTTATTATAATCTTCACCATCTTCTATTTACAAAATTTCACTTGATTCATATGCTCCAATTTAGAAATACTAAGTGTAGGATTGAGTTATTATTAGAGAAATTATTATCCATACCTCTTCTTTCACATGTAGACCTCCAAAATTCCAATGCCCTTTCAAAAGGAAAGCTTGAAACATTATATCTTATTAACCCTAGAGGGGTATTTCTTGGCTCCATTTTCAATTAATTGCTTATTAGTTTTTGTTGATGTGGCCAATGAGGATGTATTGTTTAGTGTGCTAAGGAATGTGTGCTTGTTTTGTATGGATAAGTTGGAAGAATTTTAACCGAACATATAAAATATTATATTTTGTCTCTTTTCATTGGTTGAAATATTAACATGTTATTGTTGGCTTCATAGATATTAAGGCTTTTACTTCGGTTCCTTCATTTAATCATGATAGCTAGGTTTGATTGCTCCCTTAATGCTTGTAGTGGTGATGGCTTTCTGTCGCAGGGGATGGGTAGTGCACCTGCTGACAACTATTCAATGCAGGCTCCCATCCCCATTACAATCTATTAAATCTCTTACTTGCACTTGGCTAAGCAACCAGTGGTGAGGAATGGTAAGGAGTTGAACAAGCTTCAGAGTAAGGTTAGGGCAGGTCAATATGTAATTTTTATTTTTATTTTGACAGTGTCTTATGGTCTTATATATTTTTGCAGGTGTTTTTTGTTATTAGTGGTTGCTATTCAACATTTTAATTTCATAAAAATTACACACACATACACAGGTTCTTGTCTGGGTTTGATACAACACTGATGATGTTGATATTAGGTTAAGGGTGTTTGGTCAAATGAAGAGGAACAATTTGTACTATTTTATTTTATCAATTGTATTGCATTATTTTTTGGAGGTGGATGGCAGGTTTATGTTGGAGTCCACACATATCACTGACTGACTTAAAAATACCATCGCCCGATTTTTATTAAAAAAAATAGGGCACTTCATAAAGCCTAAAACCCCATCGTCTCTTCATCCCCTCCATTATATAGAATATGTCTTCCTCTCCTGGGGAGTTTCATATGTCTATAAAAATATCATTTAATGGTAAGAGGTGATAAGTACGAGCTTAATCTCTTTATTTTATTTGTATAAAAATGGTCATTAGCTAATATAAGTAAAAATTGGACTATTTAGTATTTTTTGTCTAGTTATTATAATAAAAAAAAAAGTTTCTTTTAGCTTTTTGATATGCTATTTTTTGTTTTCGTGTTTTTTTGGTGTGTATCATATGGAGTTCACATTGTGTCTTGTGTTCAAAAGTTTTAACCATTTTGTTTTGAGCAGTGTCGTTGATTTGGTGCATTTTTTTTGCAACGACAACTTGTATAGGGTTTTAGTGACAAAAATTACCATGAAAGGGCCTTTTTTTGGAGTAGTGTAAAAGGACCTATAAAAATTTGTAGGTTTTTTATCTATGAAGGAATTTTATTGAGGTAACATACTTTATTTTAGTCTTATAGACTTTATTCTACCCTTTTTTGGGGTTTTTATATAAATAATGTGGCTTAGTGTCGAGTGAATAAGAATGTTTTTGATTTTATACATGAAGGATGATTTTTTTTATGACTTTAAATATTGATGTTTATTTATTTTTTAACACTTTTCAGGTGAATATTTATGATTTTTAGAACTTATTATGAATATTTAACAAATTCCTGATAATCCCCAAAACACACATGTCTTTTTCTCCTTGTGTGTTATGACAATCCCCTATTTTTCAAACAATCATAAATAATAGTCGATGTCAAAAAAGAATAAAATCATATCTAGTATATATTTACCAAATAATAATATATATTTTTATCACATCTACCTATGTAGGGTAAGAAATATTAAACTAACCACAGATATTTGTAAATTTTGTATGTAAAATTTAGACAAAGTCTCTTTGTGAAAATCAAAAGCTTGGGCTGCTCGAATCTCAACAACATCCTGCACAACTAGTCTTAAGCATTGATTTGTTACTTAGTTCAGCTCTTATGTATTTTCAATTACCTTTCAAGTCTTGTTTTTACCCTTTATTTATTTTGTTTAATTTATTAGTTCTTCAACACCATAGGGTTTTCTAATTGAAGAGTTATTCACATATTATCTGCCAAAATTGGTTTGACGTAGTTAGGAATTCAATTCTTCTAGATTTTTATTCACCTTGAGAGTCTTGTTTGATAGGTTTTCTAATTGTTGTTTATTTTGCTAAATTTATCAATTTTACAGTCCCATTTGGTTTTTGATTGAAAAGTTATGTGCACATTACCTATAAAAATTACTTTGACATGGTTAGGAGTTGAATTTTGAATCATCTTTATAGCCTTGTTTGTCAGTGTTTTGAATTTTTGAATTTTCCTAAATTTATGGATTCTTCATCACTGTAGAGTTTTGATGTTATAATTATGCAAACATTATCTATAAAATTGGTTTGTTGTGGTTAGGGGTTCATTTTTATGTATTTTGAATTATTTGAATAGTTATGTTTGATAGGGTTTTATGGTCGTATTAACCTTATCAAATTTATTAATTACTCAGCTCGTTAGGGTTTTGATGCACATTTTCTGTAAAAATTTGCTTTGATTGGTAAAGGTTGATTCTAATTGATTTTGAATCTCCTCAAGATTATACAATGGTAGAGGTGATTAGCCATTTCACTTTTACTAATTCTAACTACATCAAACAATATCATTTTCAATTATTTGCATGCTTAAAATGGTAAGATAAAAGTTATCAGAGGATGATTAAAAAAATTTGGCTATTAGAAATATATAAAAAAATCCAATTAGTTTTATTTCATGTTCAATTATTCTAAGAATGGTTGTTGTAGCATCTATTGAATAGAATCTAATATATATATATATATATATATATATATATATATATATATATATATATATATACAGAGGAATTATATGCTTACAAATTAAGATGCTCCTAGGTATCCAAACCAAGTAGTTTATTCATTGCTAGATTATTTTGCATCATCCAGTTTCACACAACTTGAAGAATGTATAGAAACTACGAATTTCATACTTCAATGTAAGCAAAGTGCATTCAATACCTCCATTATCTAGAATATGTTTAAAAGAGATAATCAACTTGGTCCCCTGAAAATCCCTATGACTGAAAGTGACAAACCCCTAAAGGAACATGCTTAAGAACCTTTGATTAGGACACAACAAAAGAATGTGTAACAATTAAAATTACAAGAAAGAGATCTTTGTTGACTGCATCCTTGGATTTTTCATATGCATGGCTTACACTACTGGAACTCATAAATAGTTTATTTATTTTACATCAGGTCATATTCTTAAAGTTGATAAAAACAAATGAGGATCTACACCATGGGAAGGGAAGTACCTTTGTAAACATAAAGATATTTGTAAATGTGCATTCCTTATTCATGTTAAACACCTTAGTGAAGTATATCAAAGATATTTTTTGGTTTATTTTGTTGAATTTATAAATTCTTTAGCCCTTGTGGTTTTTGGTTGAAGGTTTATGTAGACGTTATGTGTTGGGTTTATAGGATTTTTATTTTAAATAACACATTCTTTATTGAATTTGAGACAACATTACAATCACCATTCAAAAATTGAGATCATAAAATCTCATGTCACACATGTAGGCTTAAATCTTTATGTTTGTTCTAAGATCTCTCTCTATTGACTACTTCTGTTCCAATGCCAACCTTTTTTCTTGATCTTTGTTCTCTTCTCACACTTTTTCTGCTAGAGAATTATGCCCTTTTAATTCTTGTCCTAAGATCCCTTTTCATTTTCCAATGACCATATGAATGAGATAATTATATGGGAAAGGTGTTGCACCAAAGACTTGGTGGTAAAATACATGCTCATTCTGATTACATCAGATTACCTCATTTATTTTATATATATACATGATGACTTTTAACATCCTTTAGACCAAATTGGTCTATAGGACCAAACAAAGTGTGTGGATAGTAAGATATCCCTATAAATTCTTTCTGGACTCTTCTCAGTTGTATACTTTCAAAATCTTTGGAACCTTATTAATTGAATCACAATAATGGTAGATAGATAATAAAATTAGAATCTTGCTTTTTTTTGAGTATTTGCTACATCGTATAGGATTGTTGTGTTTAATAGAATTGCTCTTATCATAAATTTGGGCCATACAAAACCAACTAATATTTAAGTGGTCCTGGTGTTCTAAAAATGTAAATTAGATAAGCATCTTAAATCTTAGTTCAGTTAGCTCCAACACTACTATCCTTAGTTGTGAACTGCAATCTGCAAATGAAGATTATCAACTTGTGATTGTACGTAATCGATAGAATATTATGGTCTAGAATGATAAGAAGAAAGTACACATGGTATATGTAAGTTGTACATTTAACTATACTAAATAGGAAGGTGGCATACCAAGATCCAATGTCATGTAGATACTCTCAATTTCCCTTTTTTGTGGGTGACATTATTGTTAAAGTTGTTATTGCAAGAGCACTATGTAGCAGTCTTAACTGAAATGATTTATCTTCAAGAATCAAGCTACCCATAACTTTAGTAATATTTAATTCAGTTTTAGTTTAGAGACCTTGTGATTAAAATATTCTCTATGTAAGATAACAACTCTTCTTAACTATCCTAAATTTGTTGACCCTATGCTCATAAATTATGTATTCGAACCTTGACATCTGACATAACTAATTATTGTTTAAATAGTCTTAACATTCAAAAATGATTTTATAAATAGTGAAATAAGAACCTAGTTATACCAGGAAGTTATAAGGGTGGATCCCAAGAATTACAAGTTTAACTCCATATTTCATTAATAAACCTAGCCAATGGGTCATGGTTGATAAACACCTTGAATTCAAACCTATCACTAACATAATTAACCTTTTCAATTAAATTACTCCTTTGATGGGACTTTATGAGAATGTGTCTAATATCCTAAACTTATCTAATGTACTAATTATAGTACTAACTTATAAAGGTCATCTAGCTCGAAGATATATCCATAACTTGAGCTAAAGCCCTAAAAGTAGGGTTCATTTTAAGAGGCCATAACCAAACCCCCTTAGATTTATGTAGGCAAATCTAATTCGTACCTTGGTGAATTGGGATGTCCAAAATGTTCTTCAAATAGCCATTTATTATCACTATATATATATATATATATATATATATATATATATATAAAGGACAATACTATATATATATATGTATAAACATAATAATGATATATACAATACCCTGTTAGAGTCAAAGGCCCAAACGGATCTACCTAGGATCTGACCACGATAGAGCCAAATAACTCTATCGATGGCAGAAAAAAATGCCTCTACACATGACAAAGCTAAATGACACTACCACATTCAACTCTATTAAGGGCAGAGCCATTAGGCTCCACCACTGGTCGAGCCATTTGACTTTGCCACTGAGCTAAGCTGAGGGCAGAGCGGTCAGACTCTACCATCAGTATAGCTGTTAAGCTCTGCCATTCAGTTGGGCCATCCAGTAGAGCCATTCAGATTAGCCATTCAATGGAGCTATTTGATAGAGTCATTCAGCTCCACCATTATGTTGAGCCTTGCAACTTTGTCATTTAGCTCTACCATTTGGTGGAATCATTCAACATAATCATTCGACTCTGTTGTTTGGTCAGGCTATTGTGCAAGTGATACCAATATATTTGGATGATTTTTAGGTGTAGCCTTAGGCTTTAGCACTCCAAAATCCATCCAGAGCATATAGGCTCACTAAAAAAAAGTCATTGAAAAATATAGAACCCTAGGTGACATAAAGATTGGATTGTTGCATGGATTCAATCTATATGTCATCAAGGGTTTCATCTTTTTTAATGTGGACCATTTTTTTAGCACTTTTGTATGTCTCTGAATGTATTCTGAAGCTATCCAAATTTCTATGGATCCATGACATGGTTGTTAGAGACAACTTCACCAATTCTTGATTCAAAGGTGTACATGTCAGGTTTTGTTTGTACAATTAATGCTTGTCTTTGAAGGTTTGAAATTATGGTTTCCTTATTCTTTTCTTGGTTTAGCAATGTTATTCAGTACTATTATTCATTGCTACCATTCGGCACTATCATTCAACCTTGTCCTTCAGCCATGTCATTCAGCATGGTTGTTCAGCTATGTCATTCAGTTGATTGGGTTTCAGAAATGTTTTGTTGTTTGATATCAGGATCGAAGGGTATATATATGTGGTGAATTAAACTATTTTCAAAGATAATGTTGTAAAGGGTCAGTGAGCTGACCCCCAAAATAATGTACATCCCTTAAATTTTGGCAATTCGATCCCATCTATGGACCTTAAAAATTATCCAAAACCAAAATCTAAAAAATGGAGTATTTATGAATTAACAAATATTCACGACTGAAAAAAACCTTGCCCAAAAGTAAACACACTAATAGAGAATGAATAAACTAGTCAAAGTGGCTTCCCATGGTTTGGGTTTTCTCCCGTGAATCCTATAGAGGAGTTTACATAATTTTTTGATAGAAGGGAATTATATTAGCAGAACTTTTTGCTTTCATACTCAATTCAAGGCAAATAATTCTAAAGCTAAATTCTCCCACTGAATAATTTTATTATTCTAGCTAATTTTTGTTAGCAACCATTTGAACTTTAAAGATGCTTGATTGAATTATGTTTTGTATATAACACCTTAAACTATGGAAACTCTTGTATAACATTTGTAGCCTCATGAATACAATTATTGATTTTATGGCAATGAAAAATGTTATTTTTTGCCAAGGATGTTTATACACCAGGGTCCTTGTAGTAGTAATATCTTCTTAAGGTACCAACTGGGAAACATGGAAAATAATATAGAGCATATACAAAATTTAATAGTGTTTCTAACAGAAAATGAATTCGGTACTCAATCTGTGTGTGAGTTTTTTAGATAGCATATTCAATTCTTTGGCCAAAATAGTTAGCCCACAATATAAAATGCCTATAATTAATATCATAGATATTGATCAATCCATGAATGAGTTTATGGATAAATCAAGATTACAGCCTTTAGGTAGAACATTTACCAATTCTTTCACCATGGTGTCTTATAAATGAATTTATTTAAAGGAAAATCAAAATGTAGAGTTTTATAAATGCAAATTTTGTATGTAAATAAGTATTTAAAAACTTTTATTACTTCTAATGTCCAAAAAAAGTTGTGTTGGGTTCTTTTAGTTAGTCCCAACTCCAGTGCTGAAGTCCAGCCCAACGAACTAGCATGTTGGCCCTTTCACATGAGGTTTATGTCTCACACACTCACTTGAAGATCAGTTCCCATAAGTTTTGATGCATAGTGCTAATGACATGTTCATATCCTTCTCTTTATGTAATTTAAACATGGAAGATACACAGATAGATTACCTTGATTCTCATTCTAGGTTTGATTATTATTACTACGTAAATCACCATCTTCTTATAGTAGCATTAGTTAACTAGAAAAGAAAATAAGATATGGTATAACACATCTATAAGTCTACACACTTAGTCAACACCATCATTCTTCATAACACAAGTTTGATCAAACCTACTATCTCATATATTATGCTTTAAAATAAAAGTGATTTTCAATATCATTCCAAAATTCATTCATTTGTATCTATCTCTGAATCAAATATGCAATACTTTACAACATGGGTATGTATACTTGTTTTGCCCTGACCAAGTGTTACAATCATTTATGGCATGAATAATTAGTGCATGGACTCTCAACAAACTGAGATTCATGGTACTTACAACTGGTTCTTCCTAAAAACCCAAGCCTCAATGCCCCCTAGATATATGCTCTATGCTATATCTCAGTGGCTATGTGTTACTTTCCTTGTGGGTTGGTGCAAAACTTCATATCAATAAGGTCAGAGTGACCCATATGAATCATTCTTTCTAACTGCTTCCCACTTCCCATGCACTCCCCTAGTCTTTCACTTCAATTTTGAGTCTTATGTTCTTGATTTTCTTGAGACTTGTTCTCCTCTAACTGGGTCTTCTCACGTTGGTCTTTCCATGCCATTGTCCTTTTTCACCTAATAGGTTCCATTCCATGGTTCTTCTATGTCTATCAGCTATACTTCATGGTCCTCTTATGCCATGGTCTTTCTGCATCATGTCGATCATGTGCCAAAAAGGGATAACACTTAGTCAAAATTTAGGGGCCAACATAAATAGCTCAATTTTAGTATACCTTACTAGTTTAGCTTCTGAATCTAAACTGTTTGTATGCCAAATTTGAATCTGTATTTATTCTAACTCAAAGGCATGAGCACATACTATATTGGGTGAGCCAAGTTGGTTCAAACTTGGTTCCTTGGCTCCTACCATCCAGCTTGTTTCTCCTTCATAAGATAGAACATGACTTGAAATTGATGGGGTCCTCATGTGTTTTCACTTCCCTGTGGCTCCTAACAACACTCCTTGAGTTCTCTTGGTCCCTTCTCATGCTGCTAACTCCCATGATCCTTTGTCGAGCTTCATCATACTTCCATTTTCATAATGCATGCTGATTAGATACCATTTTAAACCCACAATCTTTTATCAACCCCTATTCTTCCCTTCTAAATGTGTGGATCATGCATAAGAGGATTTAGCCCTCCATTGGTATATTTTCCAATCCAAGATCAACAAATAACTTCTTAATTTCAAAAATAAAAATCTTAAGATAGTGACCCCAGTGTTATCGAAGGAATTAGAACTTGGCTTCTTCAAGTCATGAATAAATGGTCATAATGTACTCCAAAATGTAGTTATTCAGAACTCATTTCCACCAAAAGTTAATTGCTCGCATCCATGGGGCTTTAAGTCATGTTAAACCCATTTGTTGTTCTAGCATCCAAGATTGCCTCCTTCCATGATCACTTGATCATCCTTGAGTATATGTTATAAACCAAGTCTGTAAGTGAACCAAGGAATCCAAAAAGAAGGTTTCATAGAATGGACTGTAGAGATTTTACTCCACTCACTACCATGTGGAGATTATTGGCTAAAGATATGGAACTACAAAATTATCTTCAACAATGGTAACCCATTCTTCTATATTCTCTAGTGTAATATGCTCAAACATTTTTCAATGATTATGCTTCAAGTGTTTTGGGTCCTGGTAATAAAACCAAAATGTTGGGTTCTTTTAGTTAGTCCCAACTCTAGCATTGAAGTCTAGCCCAATGAACTAACACATTGGCCCTTTCATGCAAGTTTTATGTCTCATGCACTCATTCGAAGCATGTAGTAGAAGATCAGTTCTCATAGGTTTTGATGCACAGTGCTAATGACATGTTCATATCCTTTTCTTTATGTAATTTAAATAGGGAAGATGCACATATAGATTACCTTGATTCTCGTTCTAGATTCAATTATTATGACTACGTAGATCACCATCTTCTTATAATAGCATTAATTAACTAGAAAAGAAAAGAAGATATGGTATAACACATCTATAATTCTACACACTTAGTCCACACCATCGTTCTTCATAACAAAAGTTTGATCAAACTTGTTAACTCATATATTATGCTTTAGAATGAAGGTGCTTTTCAATATCATTCTAGAATTCATTTGTCTATGTATCTATCTTTGAATCAACCATACAATACTTTAAAATAGGGGTATTTATACTTTTTTTGCCCTAACCAAGTGTTACAATCATTTATGTCAAGAAGAATGGGCACATAGACTCTCAAAAAATTGAGAGTTGTGGTACTTAAAATTGGTTCTTCCTAAAAACATAGGCCTAAACACCCCCTAGATCTACACTTTATGTTATATCTTGGTGGCCATGTGTTCCTTTCCTTACAAGCTGGTGCAAAAATTCCTATCAATAAGGTTGAAGTGACCCATATGAATTGTTCTTTTAACTACTTCCTACTTCCCACATATTCCCCTAGTCTTTCATTTTCGTTCTTGGGTTCCTTGTGACTTGTTCTTCTCTGATTGGGTCCTCTCATGTTGGTCCTTCCACTCCATTGTCCTTTTGTTCCCATTAGGTTTCGTGCCAAGATGATTCTACACCTATCAACTCCATGCCATGGTCCTTCTACGTCGTTTTGGTCCTGCACCTAAAAGGGATAACACTTAGTCAAAATTTAGGGGCCAACAAGTTGTGCCAAAGTTGTAGTCCTCCATGCTTGTTTTTTGAATTGTATTATTATTATGGAATCACTCCATTGATTATATTTTCCCATAGCTGGTCCTTGAATTTTATTATTGTGCATCTTAAATTTTTATAAATATTTTCAAAGACCTAGACAATTGTCAATTGTTTTATCTGGTACCCTAACTTTCATTCAACAAGTAAGACATTGCAAAGTTGATAATATTGTTTTTATAAAAAACTTCATATGTGACTTCTTCAACATTGCGAAATGAAATGAATAAATACAAATAAAGAAATAATACATGTGCATAGTGACCTAAAATTCATTTTTGTATAAGATTACATGCCATTGACCCAAGCTAGTTCCTATAGCAGAGATGTTGCTTTACATAGAGAAGGCCTTTTTAGAACTTGTCTTTTTAAATTAGAGTTGGTGACTGCTTGTTTGATGCATTTCAAGTCTTATTTCATTTTTTTTTGACATCAACAAAGCTTCATGTTATGATTATAGAGCATTTTTAGAACTGTTTAGAAAAGAGTGACCTCAGTGCACTATTATCTTTGCAACTAGAATTGGATCCTAAAGATATTTATAAATTACATCAAGTACACAACATAGAGACATACTTTTTTCAAATACAAATTTTAACAACTTAATGCACAACTAATGGTGAACATGGCCTATGGAGTGATAATTTCAATATAAATTGGCTTTCTAAATGGCTGAACATCTCCATATGTGTTTGGTCTTTAATAAGGAAAAAAAAAAATCACTTTAATGAAAACATATATTCGCCTCCTTATTGCATATTATTCCATGATCAAAATCCAATGTCAGGTCATTATGAACCTTTTTACTATAAGAAATTGATCAAATACCAAGGCCCCTTGAGACATATACCTTTAACAAGAACATGTGTCATGCTATATTTTTATTGGTAAACAAATGTTGTAAAGATACAACTAAGTGGACTATCTAGAATATTGAAAACACATCTTGTTTTGGTGATAACATATTTATTTCCATTTATCATTTAGTGAATAATGCTTTTGATGTATGATCTTTGTGGTGATATGAAACATAGTATTTTTATAATGTGATTGTATCTGAATATGTAAAAGCATATGTTTATTTGAAGTAAAACTTAACAAGCGATGTTTTCAAGAACATTCCAACTATTTTGAATTGGCAAGCATACATTGTTAATATGGATTCGATATATGATGATGATGAAGGTGTAATAAAAGGTAACAAGTTTTATATCCAATGGCTTTCATGTATATTAGAGGTAAGAATTTGCCTATTGTCATTGATCAACCAACAAATTCTCAAAATTTATAATGATTGTGCTTAGCCACAACCCATATACAACATAATATTTTTTGAAACAAATACATGTCATACACATTATGAACCCTTGATATTGGATAAACATAGTGAGCCACAAGTACATGATTTTGCTAATTGCATACGTAGACCATGGAAAATAAATATCCGGTCTTTACTATAAACATTGAAAACTTCATGTGAAAATACCACAAATACAAAATCTATCAATAACCTTGACATAAAGGCGACACAAGTTTTTAACAAAAAAATTACTAACACTCGTCTACATGTTTGTGCTCTTTGCAAGAAACTACATTTCAAACATAATATGAAGCTTTTTAATGAAGCTAAAAACAACACATGCCAATAATTATTTGTAGACAGTAAAATTACTTGTAAAAAAATATGTGTAAATTGTAACCAATCATTGAAAAATGGAATGCTTCCTTGATTTACGATGCCTTATAATATTAGAATAAATAAGCACCTAAAATCTATGTTTATGCTATCAAACCTTGAATAAAGGCTTGTTTCATTGAGAATTGCATTTTCTCAAATAAGAGATCTAGGCTACAATAAACCACAACTCAAACTAAAAGTTCCAATTATCAATGTGCCATCAAATGTCGATAAAATTCAAAAAACATTGCCTAGATCCATAAATGAAAGGGAAATAATTACCATAGCTCTAAAATACCGATTGGAATATATAAATTCATATCAACAAAGAACCATTCACACAAAACTTGTTATGAAGGAATTCCAAGAACTATGTACAATAAAATTATACATTGCTCATAATGTGCAAATTAACTCTGATTGGAAACCATTCATAGCCTCTAGTGTTATAGATGATGCAAATAACAATAGTCTTTCTAGTGAATCTGAAATGAACAATAATAATAAACTAATATGTCTTTTGACACAGATGAAACATGTTCTGATGGCATTATAGTTCATGGCTTTACAATTTCGACATGCATTGTTGCATTGTAAGAAAAGGTAATCACAATAGTGTTAGATGGAAAAAATCATCCACTTAGAATTTTTAAAGACAAAGACTCAGAATAAATGAAAATTCCAACACTTTTCTTTGGATATCCTCGTGATGAATATGTGACGTCAAGATTCACTTACCAAAAAATTACACAATGGGAACTACTACATGCTAATCAATGATTTACATATCCTCTTACTAGTTTGTTCTTCAAGGAAACAAAAATAATCAAAGATCAATTTGGAAAGATTATCTAGGTTTGAATTATAAAAGTCCATTTAAAGGGAAGAAATATTTTAGCAAAGGATTTCAAATACAAACCAAACCTAGAAAAGTTTCTTAAATCAGAAATTGGATATGTAGATTTCAAAAAAAAACATATCTCCCCTAATTACATGCAAGGTCTAAAAAATGCCTTTTCTATGATATAACAATTAGGGCCACAAACATTTTTATTGAATTTTACAAGTGCTAAACATCACTGGCAACCATTGATGAATGGATTGAAATAATTGTATCTAAAATACAACAAAAAAATAGGTTCCAAACTTAATGGATTCAATAAATTGAATGATAATTTATCTCTTGTAAAAATAGATCTAATCACATGTGCACATTATTACAAACATCACATCAATGCATTAAGACAAATGTTATGCAATGATGAATTATTACTAGGAAAAATCACAAATTGCTTTTATGTGACAGAATTCCATCATAGAGGAAATGCTCATGATCATTGGTTAGTATGGATAAAAAAGCACCGATATATGGAAAGGATCAAAATTTAACAATTATACATTTTATAGTATAATACATAATTTGTGATACTGATGTTCTAGAACATGACATAGCCAAATTACATATACAACATCATACTAGTAGTTGTAGTGAAAGAAAGGGAAAAAATTGTAATTACAACTTTCCACAACTACTAATGCAAGTAAAAAAATACTTGAACCTTTTGAATAAAAAACTAAAATTGTAAAAGTAGCATTAAAGAAAATTTATTTTTTGCTAATCATAAAATGATATATTGGTTCTGATGACTCTAACACTTTCTTACATGAACTTGGCATGGATATGCCTCGATACATAGCATCAATCATAGTACAATAAAATAGCCTATCATTTTCCTTTCACATAGACCATCATAAGTATGGAGCAATAATTTCACAAGAAACATGCCATACTTATGGCATGCCAATACAAATGCACAATTCATTATAAATACATATATTTCAATAACATACTACGGCTCACACATGACAAAGGTAAATTCAAAAATCACACATTCTTTTAAGTAGATATAAAAATAACATACAACAACAAACATATATGCCATTAAGATGGTACATAGACTTGGAAATGCAATGCTAAAATATCAACAAATACCTGCATAACAAGTTGTTCACTTCATCCTATCATTGCCATTGAATCATTGTTCAAGGACATGTACTTTTATAAATATATATTGTCTTAATGACTGCACTTTTACTTTCAAACCATAAATTGTTCTCAGGCATGAACCAAATGAATCTGAAAATGTAATATGTCAATCTTTTGACTATTACATTGCACATACTGTCACCATTGGCCATGTTTGCTTGGTTGAATTTGTTTCTAAATATGAGAAAAATAGAAATCCATTGAAAAGAGAAAAAAAATATCATACACTTTGTAAACTGCAAAAAACATCTTGAAATTGAAAACTATTATCCTAAACGACTATTGTTATATGTATCATTTTAGAAAAGTGAAAATAGTTTGAAACAAGGTCTCGAAACATGGAAGCAAGCATACAATTTGTAAAGCAATATCGTAAAATTGAATGAGTCCAAGTTTAACTATGACATAAAATCTATTTGGGGGAACATGGAGCACTTTGCTTGCCAACTTTAACTTGATACTAAAACTATATCTAATACTAGATTTTGTTTGACAGAAAAAAAAATAGGCAAGAGGAATATGATTTGCAAATGGACTTTCCATTACCAAGATTTATATCAAGCAAGAAAAGTTCAAATCCATTTGACATTGTACATCACCCATTCATTTCTAACAATTTTGAGTACTAAAAACATAGACATATGTTAAACGAAGAGCAATAAGCAATTTTAAAGACATTGCTTATAAAAAATGTATAAATAAAAATAAATCATTGTACTTGTTTCTAACATGAGGTGAAAGCATAGGTAGGAATTTTATATTAAAAGCTATATATGATATGTTGGATCACTTTATATGACTATTTATACTAATTCGTACAACCCAAAAGGTCTAATTCTTGCATACATAGGTAAGGTTGCATATAATGCAAGAGGAGTGACATTGCATTCTACATTTTTATTACCCTTTAACAAGTCAAAATTGACTCCATTAAATAGAGTTCTTGATATGGTGCAAATGATATAACCAATTACGCATCATAATGATTAGTGAAATTTCACTTGGAGGAACAAGAATGTTATATTACATTGACAAGTGATTGCGTGAAATTAAGCATTTGACCACTATATACTTTGGTAATGTTGACATGGTTTTTTGTAGAGACTTATATCAAATTCAACCTATAAATGATTGTCTAATTTTTGAACATCCAATATTAAACAATGAACAAATTCCATATTTATTTTGGCAATAAAACATAAAAGGTTATCAGTTACACCAAACCATGCATCAAAAGGATGAGATTTTTGTGTTAATACTAAACAAGATATGCAATGATCACATACAAACAATGATATAATGTACCTTAATAATAAATGCTTGTATCCAACACCAAATAATCCTCTATTTCCATATATTTTTTACTTGAATAATGATTTCAAGGCACATAATAACCAAATGTTAATACTTTTTCCACATGAGCAAATTATTATCCATGCAATAGACAAAGAAGATGATGCATATAATGGGATATGCCAATGTTGTATGTCTACCAATAAAAACCACTTTGAATCCCTATATGTTAGTAGAAATTTTTGCCAATAATATGTAAGATGTCCTTGTCAAAGGTTTGAACGATATATTTAAACTCTACACCAAAAAACATGATAATGACATTATTTGGTAAAATCTAATGATGTGAATATTGTGCATTTGAAAAAAATGAAATATTTTCAACTATATAAAAGTAATATTGATCCAAATTGGACTAATATTTTTTATTTCTCAAGGCCAGTTCACATGCCCATTTACAAAAAACACCTAACAATAGGGCTCAATTCCCAATACAATTAACTTGTTCCCATACTACACGTAGGTCCCAAGGTCTTACCTTAGAAGGAGTTGCATTCAAACCACTTTGTGTATCAAGGCATGGATTAGCATATACAACTCTTTCTCATGTTAAAACCATTGATTCATTGTATTTGCTAAGTCCACTTTAAAATAAAAACTTTAGAGTTAAAAAGAAAGTTTCCATTGAAATGTCACAATTAGAATTAAACTCTAAATAGGTGTTACAACATAGTCCTCGATCAAATACATTTGATTCATCTATTATTATATCTCCATTGAATACTCATAGTCTTCATGCACATCTTAAAGATATTATTAATTATCATTCCTTGATGAAATGCAATATACTATGCTTACAAGAAACATATATTGCATCTAACAATTCTACTAATCATATCCCAAATTTCATGGCTTATAATTCAATACACAATGTGCATGGTATAATGATATGTGTCCAAAAACATGTTATCACCTCAAATCCAATGCAATACATTTTAAACCAAGTGGAAGCATTAATAATAAATTCCATGATACATGGGCATGAATTTACAATTGTTAATATCTATGCATCCCCCTTTGTTGTTATCTTAGATATCATAAGTGTTTTTGAAAAAACATTGTTAAATGCAAGCACATTCAATGAAATTTATATCTATGAGACTTTAACATTGACATGTATATGTCTAAAAAATTAGTAATGCTACTTGAAAAAGCTATGTAGACTTCTAATATGTATTTTTTTCCACGTAGACAAAAATAATGTCCAAACAAAATCATAGACCATGTTTGGTTAACCAATTCAAAATAACATATTCAGATCATAATAATAGAAACATATTAGACTAATCATGATGGCATTTATCTAGTCATAGATAAGAATGGTTACGCATTAGCATTAAGTGAAAAAAAATGTTACTTATTTAGTATTTGTTCATTGTTACTACTTTGTTCATAACATGTTGCTCATATACAAATTTAAAGTTTATTGATTGCATTCATTCAATAAAAAAACTAATAAAGAAGCATGCTATTTTAGCAAAAGAAGGAAAAATAATGGATTCAAAAGCAAATATTTTGGAAGATAAAAAATATAATAAACAACTAGTACAAGATTTGTCCAAGAGCAATAAAATAATCCCTCCTCAACAATAGCTACAAAAATGGTAAATCTTAAATCGGATTTAGTTTTTTTCATTGCTTATCAAATACTAGTCTTTTAAAAAAACAAAAACATGCTAAATTGTTACTTATCTTGTTACCACATTTAAAAAAGAAAGCCTTTCCTTTTTGTACAATGAAAAACCAATTCCTTCATGCAAAATATTGGACATTTGTGCTGGGAAAGTTACTATTTTTGAAGGAGATATTTTGATTGTTTATGGTCCTGCTCGTATCACAAATCTTGGTTATCCAATTAAATCAGAGATATTTCATATTGAGTTGGTTGATTTTTATGGTCAAATGACTATAAAATTTAATATCAACAATAAATTGATAGAAAAATTTGAAACATACATATCTCTAGGCAAAAGCATTCATATTTCAGACTTTCTGATCAAAGAAAAAACTAAATATTAAAGAGGAGATGTTGTCTTCTATATTTTTCTAACTGCAAAGTCAAGCATATAAAATATACTCACATTTTGTAAAAATGAAAACTCACACCTGATAGTGCAATTGTTGATATTGTGGACTTAAATGATTCATACTTAGTTGGCTCATTTGGAGCTTTGGTTACATGCTTCCAATAAACAAATATAGAATTTAGTTTGCATGTATGGAGACATAGAATATAACACTACAATTATAAGTCTATTTTTATTTTCACATTGCTTTTCCTTCCAATAAGCTTTTCATCTATTTCTAAATTAAATACAAATATTTGTTTTTCAAATTCATCTCAGCGAACAACATCAGAAATTATGCCATGAAATACAAGTTTAGCTAATGTCCAAAAAAACTTGTCTACATTTTCAAAAACATTGTTCGCAAAGGCCTAAAAGGCTCTCAAAAATTTTGAGCAAATTATGCTTCTTTCATTCACCCTCTAGCTGACAAATACACCATGAAACACTTGTAAAAAATCATAGTAGTAAACATTGAGGCAAGTATTAATTTTCTTCTCTCTTTTTTGTTGATTAGGAACATTTTCAAGTTCTATTTCCTTTACTTATTGATTATGATAACATAAATAATTGGCTAATAGTAAGATTTGCAGGCCATGGAAATACTAAAACCAAAGAATATTTACTTGGATCCCTTTCAACCAATAAGTAATTATTGTAAGCATGCAATTTTAACAATGGATATTCATGGTAATGATCCTTTACATTATCCAAGGTGCCTTCCAAATTTAGGACTTTCCTACATACATGCATTAACATGCAATATCCATACAAAAGATGGCAAAATTAGATGCATATTGCATAAACCAATGCTTCAGACTTAGCTATCAAAACTAACAACAATATCATTTGAACAATACAAGCAAGACATTTCAAAATCTATATTTCTATTGTGCAAATTCCAAGTAAATGGCACATTCATAATTACAATGGATAATATTATTTTTTATATTAAACAAGAATGAATCATGATTCTAAATTGGTTAGTTCCTTACATTTTTGCTTTACATAAAAAAATTTGAGCTTTAAATAACTACTTCAATGTTTTACTAATACATCTCTTTCTTGCTTTGCTTCTTCTTGACTTCAAGACACATCAATATTTTGAAGACACAACAAAGACACTTTTTTGGAATTTGCTAATGCTTGCATAATTATGTTGACTATCTATATTGTCTAAGTTATTACTTTAAACTTAATCCACATTTATATCTAGACATCTAAACTAATTTCCTTTTTCAACATGGTTAAGCATTTGTAACTATAATAGTTATATCAATATCGATATGCTCCATAATATTTTTAAAACACCATAAATATACAAATATCTAAAAAAATATATCTTAGATCATTGTTCCTATATGATTAAAATTAATGCTTCGAATTTATTCACATGTATATAATCTATAAATAGTACATTTTTTTTAGCTTTTATTTTGCATAAACATACGCCTAGATTTTTAACTCATCTTTTGCACTATTTTTTATTGTAATTTTTGTCACATATTTTTATACAATTATAAATGGATTTATAGCATGTTCAAAGCATTTACAAGATCTTATTTTGTATTCAATCCATGCAGTAGTACCCAAATGGAGTTTGAACAGGGTTGCAACAAATTTGTTCATCATAATACAATATAACTAGGAGATTTTATAGTGTTTAACTATATCTCTACATTTTATTTCAAAGTTTGAATATTTGGAACTACTAGGTGTGAGAAAAAGATAACTATTTTTTATCCCAAGAAAACCAACTATAATTTATAGAGAATATGTCATGTTATTCTTGCTACTACTATTGTTAGCACCAGTTTTGATCAAGCCATGCACGGTAAGGAATAAAACTCTCACTAATTAGATTAGACCAGTTTTGATCTTTGAAAATATCATCTAGAATTTTTTTACTTTGATTTAGGGATATCCTTACTTGTCTTACTAATTTGGATGCAGCTAGCACCTATCAACATTATACTAGGTTCACGTGTATTGGTAAAAGACCAAGAATTAGCCTATATTGATGGAGAAGTTAATAAAATTTTAGGCTAAAAAGTTAACATTCAAACTACCACTAGAAAAAAGATAAGGATTTGTTGTTGATCTAACTATTTGTTGTTGATAATGTACAACTCTGATTAGCTATGCTCAAGTACAGTTTTTTATTAAGAGCATTTTGAAAGATATAAATCAACACAAAGTGTAAATATAGGCATTTCAAATTCTATAACACACTTTTGCAGGTGCATATAATGTTTTTTATTTACCGCAAACCCATATCACCTAAGTTATATTGAATATAACTAATTTAAAGATTTTTTTTTTGAATTTTTTATTATTTTTGATGTTTAAGTAAGTATATTTTTCTCTAATAAAATTTATAGGTAGTGTTCAATAAATTTGTAGCCTAATTGCCTAAACAACTAGGTTTTCAAACATTTGGGACAAATTATTATTTAAAACAAGAGTTTCAAATATTTGGGGTGAAATAATGATACAAGTGAGTGTATTTTTTTAAGGATGGAAGTTCATAGTGGAATCAAATCCATAATTTGCTTTCAAAGTCATGATGGTGGAGATTCTAGGGGTAAATGCATGTGTCAACTCAGAGTCTCCCTGGTGTATTTTCAAATTTTCCTAAAAGCCACATGTTTGAGCTAGGAGGGTTTAATGTCTTAGAGAGGATGAGTAATTTTATGTACAAGGGTACCTTATTTGTAGTTGTTAATGTGTTTGTGCTCTTTTATCTAAATAATGTAGTCGGGGAAATGTATTCTAACTTAGGTTTATTTCATGCCTACTGGTTTGCCTTTATTCTTAGACTCTTGTGCCATCTTCCTTTGACATGCATTTACCAAGTGGTCATATCTGAAACATATCTAAAATTTTCAATGGCATATCTTTATAATTAATATTGTTACACCAAGTGTAATCAAACACTTTCAGCATAGGTTGGTTGAGGTTTTGTTTAAATCCATATCAACAAGAGTCAACTAATTTTTTGTGTTACATAAATTTAACTGATTTTTTGTATTACAGAAATTTAAATCATAACTAGATGTTTTGGGAAGTGCATTCTTTAAAAAATTATAATGGTAGATTAGGAAGCCTTATCAAATAGGTGTAATAGGTGGTGTATCCTCTAGATATTTAAGTTAAATTGTCCCCTTTGTGCATATATATGTTTTTTTCATTTTAACTTCAACATGATTACAACTTTAGCTATATTCTATATGTGGATGATTTTATAGATTTCTCAAGTTTTGTAGTTAAGTACAGAAAAGGGTAAATCATCCCCAGGTAACATAACATGCAGGGCTTATTATGGGGTTTTATCTTAGGTATGTTTATAACTTTATTTCTTAATGATTTCTAATGCAATTTGGAACCTAGGTAAACAAATTGTGTCAAAACCAAGTATATTTAACTCTAGTTTTTAAAGAAACTTGAGTCCTTGTTATAATCTCATTTGGTATTTTATTTTACAATAGTATTATAGGGAAATTGCATTTTTTTGTCAAATACATGAAATTTCTTTCTTTCTTCTATTTTCTAAAGCTTTTTTTATGTTGTTGATACAAATCAAGAGAGAAATAAAAATATTGTATAACCTATGTGGAGATCCAAATATTGTGAAACTGCTTGATATAGTTCGGGACCAGCAATCAAAAATGTCCAGTATGATTTTTGAATATGTAAACAATTCAGATTTCAAAGTCTTGTATCCAAAATTAATAGATTATGATATCCGATACTACATTTATGAACTTCTCAAGGTGAGTTCTATATTTGAGACTTATACTACTAACATGTAGGAAAGGTAGTGATTTGAAAATTGCCATTTCAGTACTCGCAAGGGAGGGGTATTAAATTCTATGAAATTATTTTCATTTCTAGAAGAACTTATTTACGAATCACTTTTGCACACTTAAATTGGTTCGAATTCAGCTTAGATAATAATTTATGCATGTTGGACTTCTTGTTTTCCTTATTGGATATGCTAAGTTTAATTTTGTTACATGGTTCAACTTGTGGACTAAAAGGTGTTTTTTATTTCAAACTAAAATTAAAATTTTAAGCCGAGTATTATCTCTGCACACTCCTATGTTTTTATTGTTTGCTCTTCTTGGTGTGTTTACTTATATCTAGTTTAAAGCATAAACATTATTTTGTGTGTTTGTTTGGTTTCCTAACAACCCGTATTTGGGGTAAATATGATTATTCCTTCAAAATTTCCTTTACCTATTTTATATGAGTATCATCTTTTAATACAATCATAATGCCATTAGTTCTCTTTGATCGTAATCATCCTTCAATTTTAACATGCAATCAAATATTTTCGCTGACATGTTCACCAAGCAACCATCAAAGATTATATTTAAAAACTTAACAATTATCTATCATCTCAGACATTAAAATTAATCAAAATCAGATGTCGATAAATGCTTCGCACAAGGTAAATGTCTCGATGCCAACATTCTCAAATGAATGAAGTCCAAGGAATTCCTCAATCTAAGAGGAGTGAATAAGTATTAAGATTTTTTTTTTTTTATGCTATGATTTATTGCTACTTCAAAAGTTTATCCAAGAAGTGACAATGCTTTATTTGCATTCTGTAATCTAAGAAATCAATGGAAATTACACATATCTAGGTGCATTTTCAAGGTTTGGTGCCTCACAGAAGGAAATGTGTTGTAGCGTGTTGAGCTTCAAACAATGAGGAATTTGACATTATTATTATAGGTATGTACCCCTCATTGATTTTGATTATGAGATTATTCATTTATCCTTCTTGTAGCCTTTTATTTTATAATTATTTTTATGAAAAATTGTTAGCAGGATATTATAAGTAGGCTAGAGAACCATTCAACATCCATGTTGTGTAACTAATGTGACTAGAGGTAATAATAAAGAGTGGTAATGTGAAAGCTATTTTGGATTAGTTGAGGAGGATTCTTGAGAGAACACATACAAATATTTCAAAATCTTTGCATGTAAAACAAATTTATGGTCAGAAACCAAAGGATTAACTAACATATTTTTGTTTGGAAAATAGAGACGTCAACAAAACTAGTGAGTATATGCCACAAAGTGGTTCTATGCAGGTTATTTTAGATTCACAAAGGAGGACAATTATCTCATTTATGCCAATTTCATAGCCTTTGTGCATATTTGAAGAAAATTAGAATAACATAAGTAAGTGTCTTTTCATTATTGAACTATCTCTTTTCCCATCACTAATCAGCATTAGAACAACTCTCTGCAATCAATAAAAGTTAATTATTGGCGTTAAAAGTTAAATCTATTCATGGATTTGCTTGCATTTTTTTATAGCTCAAAGTCTCCCTATGTATTTTCAAGTGTCCTACAAGCCATATGTGGACCTAGAGGGATTCAATGTCTTAGAGAGGATGAGTAATTTTGTGTACTTTTTGGTTTATTGTTGGGATGTCATCCGCAAAGAGAATGTAGATAGAACATGAGATGGATTATCGATCTTTCAATTTGAATTTCCTTTGGTCTTCTGCTATGGAGAAGTTAATAAAATTTTAGGCCAATTTTTTTTAGGCATGGATGTCTATAGTCGAAGCAAATCCACAATTTGCTTTTAAAGTCCTCATGGAAGAGATTCTAGGGGTAAGTGCTTGTGTTGTGGGTGACATGGCATCTAGGCCTAACTTTGGCCTCAATGATTTGGATTTTGTTTTTTATACTCTTGTTTTTTGATGTATTATCAAATTAACCCTCATGTACATGTTGGCACCCTCACCATCTGGCATGTCAATAACAACTTAGAGTCTTCCTGGTGTATTTACAATATGTCCTACAAGCCACATGTTTAAGCTAGGATTTGTGTATAAGGGTACCTTGTTCACAGCTATTGGGTTTCCTATTGGGCTTGTGGGTACTCTTCACATGGGTTTGAACATCAATTTTAGGTACCAAACTCTAAATAGCATTGAATTTTTGCTCTCTATGATTTTGCTTTGTTGTCTGAACAATGCGGTTGCAAAAATGTTTGTCCATATGCCAACATCAAATTAAAAATGATTTATAGAATCTTTTTCAAATATTCTTTATGTTATTTGGTTTATGGATTTCTCATTGAGCTTACATGTTGAATTATTGAGGATACCCATTTAATTTTTTGCATCTAGATTTAATCTATTCATGGATTTACTTGCATTTTATTTGCATGTTATTTATGAAGAAAATGCATGTTATATAAAACAAGGGGTATGAAGCACCAAGTTTCAATTTGTCCTACAAACCACATCTGATGCATGCTTATTTGTTTATGAATCCCCAAAATCTCATTAGAAGGGTATGTGATATGATTTTGATTATTGGATGGTGAGGTTCATGGAAAAAATGCACACCTAATCATATGAGGAATCACTTGAGCTCTACAAATAGTAAATGCCCCTAGTAAAAAGGTTAAAATATAGATATAGAGAAAGCTTATTTGTCCCACTTATATGGAAATATACTTATGTCTTTGGTTCTTTTTTTTTGGGTTTATTTTTGGGCTTGTGAGGACTGCATTGTTTAATGGTTTAATTAGTCTTGAAGATGTTCACCTTTATTAAAGTGTTAGGTAGCTTTATTTAATGAAGTTTTTGTATTTTTGACATTTTCTCAAGTTGTTCGTTCTATATGATGTGCCCTTTTTTTACATATGAAATTGTCATTGCTTTAATTTTTGCAAAGCATCCCTATATTAACAATCACTCTTTATATGACTTAGCACACATTAAACTTTAAAAATTCTAGATAATTGCTCAAAGTTAAATTTAATGATAAAAAAATTAAACTACGTTAATGGCAAATCCTCTATACAAAAATATATATAACAGTCGCCTGTTATGCCAAATCTAATGACAAAAAAGCTGAAATTATGTCAATGGATACTAAATATTTAATTCAATAGTGTGTAGTCACATTTGGAGTTCAATTGTAAACAACACATGGATTTATGTACCTATTTTCAATTAAAATTGAAATTGTATAACATATACAGTTTTGTATTTAACTTTTAATTTTAAATTAATAAGTAGTTTATAGTAATGTATCCATCTGAATGTTATTTTATGTTTCTACATCATGTTCCACCACTTTCTTCTTCAATAGCTATTGCCCCACAGGTGAAATCATCATTGCTTTAATTTTTGCAAAGCATCCTTGGATCAATAGTCATTCTTTATATGACTTAGTGCACATCAAACTCTAAAAATTATAGATAGTCACTCAAAGTTAAATCTAATGACAAAAAAATTAAACTATATTAATGACAAATCCTCTATACAAAAATATATACTTCAATTGCCTATCATGCAAATCTAATGACAAAAAAAAATGAAATTATGTCAATGGCTAGTAAATATTTAATTCAACATTGTGTGCAGTCATATTTGGAGTTTAATTCTAAACAACATAAGGATTTATGTATCTATTTATAATTGTTGTTAAATTTGTATAACATATATAGTTTTGCATTTAACTTATAAGTTCAAAGTAATATGTAGTTCACAATAATATATCCATCAGAATGTTATTTTATGCTTCTACATCATGCTCCACCATTTTCTTCTTTAATAACTATTGCTCTACAGAAACTTGGTGCTTCATACCCCTTGTTTTATATAGCCTTAAACAATTCCCTAAAAATAATTCAACTTTGTTTCTTAACATTGATTTCAAAAATCTAGATGCATTGAAAACTCTCTCATTCTCCACCAATTCTAAAATAATGATTTGACACAAATCTACTAATTCAAAATATTTTGTCATTGAATCACATAATAATTTGAACATACTTAAGATTTACAAAGATTTTTTATTATATCATCTTCAAAAGTATGTTACAACAATTTATTTATTTTCATCATGGTTGTGTTAAAACATGCAGATTTGTCTTTAAGCTTGAGTGAATATAAATTTCCCTAAAAATGTTCTTCATTTAGTTGTATATTCTTGGAGAATTGTTAGACCAAGGTATTTCCCTATTTTTAAACTCTTTCAATTGACAATTCTTCGAGTATTAAGGATACACAATATGCATGGCCTCTAATAGTTCATCTTGAAGGAATTATTCTCTTATCTTTCAGGAAATGGATTGTGTAATATGCTTATTTGTATATTTTAAAGTGTGAACAATATCACCAAACACTTCTTTTGTAATTGGTACTTTTTTATCCCAGTACATCGAACCTTTGAAAAATAATGTAGTGTTATCTCATTCTTTACATTGACACATAATTCTACATTTTCATTAAATTGTAAATAGTTATCAATATTGTCCACATTTTTCATTAAATTATATCTAGTAAAATTTGGACTTGTAAATGAATGGTTAGATATATATAGATTATCGAGATTCAAACATATCATTTTTCATATCTTTGCATACTATAAAAAATACATATTTTTTTCATACATTTTTCACCATAATGCCCATTTTATCTAACATGAGAAGAAGACTAGATAAAATCAACCTCTTTATTTCACTAACATAAATAAAAGGTCAAGAGCTTTATATAATGTTTAAACAATGTTCATACATTATTCCCATCAACGATTGATATTCTCGAAACACTCTTTGTGTTAATCCATACAATGAAATCTACTAACTATCAACCATCCTTTAGAAGTTTATTTATTTGTGTTATATTATTATAAACTTTTAAAATACAAAAATATGAATAAACCTCGTAGACAATATCTTCAAATTTTATACTACTATAAACTTATTCATAATTTCAAATTCCAAATTCAGTATATGGGAAATGCAATGAATACCACATATATATGATGAACAAGAGTTTTTATCTTTATATAAAGACCATTTCTATGAAAATTTATTATTTTTGATCCATTTTCCCCAACAAGCACCATTTATTGTTTAATTGTGGAGTCATACATGCCCCCAATCTCCTTGAAATTTTTCTTAATTAGTTTAAAAAGGTTTTGTAATGTTGACTTCTCCCTCATTTGATGAAATTCAAGTAGATGAGGCTAGCGAACATAATTATATAGTATAATAATGCATGTATACCCAAGAAGTATTATCTACTAATGTAACTTTACTAAGAGATAATGCTATAGACAATGATCATTTTAATCTTCTTTAGATGTCATTTTTTCCACCCAAGAAAAACAAATAACCCATTCTCAACCACTATTTACAGATTATTGTATGTCTTCAGAAACTTTGGCAATCCAAGAAAAGAAACATTCTTGTACTATGGATAATATGTCATATGATGTCCTTTGTTTAAAATGTATAAATGCACTCATAGTTGTACATTTTCTGCCACTTTGGTGAATTCCACCATCTTTCTAAAAATACTTTTAATTGTACCTCTAGTTTTAGTAATATTTTATTAAATTTACATGTACTTAGACTACATTGGATTGTATACTTGACATCAAGACATTCTTCCTTTGTTTTCCATCTTACGATTTATTTTTTCTCTCCTTTTATAGTGTTTTTTTCATACAACTTGCTAACATATTTTTAAATGGTTTAAAATTTTAGTTATAATATATTTTGCATCCCATATTTCTAACTACACACCTTTACCTACATTCTTTGGGAGACTCATTTATGTCCTCATTCTCAACCGGTTCAGTGAATGGATGCTTTGAAACCCATTCAATTTGAAAAAAACCTTGACATGCCTCATTATTTTGCCTTTATTTTCCCCTTTTGTTTATAGTGTTTTTGTTCAACATCTTCTCAGAATGTGTTATTAATACCCTCATTATGTAGAGATTGTCCAAAAAAAAAAAAAAATTATCTCTAGGATGCACCTCATTAGAACCTTGTCGAAAATGATTGCCTTCATCCTCATGGGATGATAAAACACTATTAGGTGTCTCATGCATCTTTACTACTTGAAGCTTCTTTTTTATTGATTATTAGTGTTATTAAAATATGGCATTATGTTTCTATGTAGGGACTATTTCAAATAATTTGGACTTATCTTTAGTTCAATTGAAAAACAAATATCAAGAATACACCTACATTATTCAAAATTTTATGATTTTAAACTCTCTCCAATATAATAAATAGGGAATAGATATCCAAATTATTACCATACTCTCCACATGCAACTGCAAAGAACCCAAAAACTATTCATTTTAAAATATTATCTCCCATCTAATTTAGGGACATAAGCCCAGATTATCTGAAACAATCCTTATGTTTTGACGAGTGTCCATTACTACAACTAAGTTCCGAGCTAGATATCTCTCATATAACTCTATAACTACAAAATTATATTTTTAGACAAATAATCAATTGTTATAATATGTTAATGTAATTTTCAAATGTTTGTTTAATTCTATGAACTTAACCTTGAAATGTTTAATTTAATCAATCAAACCACTAACTAACCTACTATGATAGTGCAATTGTACATACCATTGTAATGTCAATGCCACATGGCTTGATAATTAATGTGATTTCAACATGCAATGATGAACCTTAGAACTAAAAGGTTTTAGGGGACAAATTTTTTTGACCATTATATTTCAAAGGACTAGCAATGAAGATTAAATATAATATTATAACTGAGAGTGGTATTACTAATGGTCTAGTTATGGTAAAATACCTATCATAGGTAAAAATTATTTTATGTTTAGAAGGACCAAATTTTTAAGGATTTTGATCATAAATTTTTTTTATCATACTAAATCAAAAAAATATTAAAAATTTATAAACAAATAAAATTTAAATATATATATTACACAGTTCATTACTTGAGGCTTAAAATTAATTCTTAATTGTGGCTTGTGGACCAAAATGCTATTAAATTCTAGAATACATTAGTAGAGAGTGGCAAATTAAACAAACACAACAAAGAAGAAAAATTCAAATAGAATGATCACCTATCATATTAAAATATGAATACAAACTTTGCAATATTTAGAAATGGTATTCCAAAATATAGTAGCATTAACACACATCGAACAAAAGAACTATTATAATAATATTGAATGATTTGAGAATTCAAGTGTGGAAAAATATTTTCATGGTCCCTCTATATTTTTATACTAACTACAAATAGCGAATATTTCCAATTCTTTAATGGTGGTAGTAAATCCCTAGAGATTAAAACCTATAACTTAAACCAAGCCTTAATTTCATTAAAAAATGGGTCCAAAGATTAAATATGCATGTTAAATTAATGGTGAATATGACCCAATGATATAAGATGTGTTGTAAATTATGAACAATTAGGATCCAATCATGCATATCATTTAAGGCAAAATTGTCCTTTTTAAAATTTAAAAGATTTTGCCATGGCAATTTAACACTAGCTATTTAATTTTTTGAAAAAATAATAGACAACATGGTCTATAATATTCACCAAAGTTGGAGGTCACAATTTAAAATATTCACCACTAAAAAAATTCTTAGTCCTTACATTTGAACGTAATCTTTAAAAATTATTCATTACCAATAATGAAGTTGTCTTTAGTGGTTATGTTTCCTTTTAATGTTAGGAAGACAAGTCTATGATCAGAGTTGGGTTCATGTTAGGTCTTAACATTAATGTCTTTAATTAATTTAATCATTAAAATCAAGGAAACAATATAGTCTATTAGTATTATTACCATTTTCACAAATGGAAGTGAATTGATAAAATTTGGGTTGGTATCTAAAACCATTACATATGACAAGTTCATGACTATTTTCTTACCAAAATTGTTATCATTATTGTCTTTAGAAATTGTAAAAAAAGTTATATTAAATTTGATTTTTTATTAAATTAAATTGGATAAAATTTAATATTATATTTGTTACATCTCAATTTTTTATTAGACAAATTTGTTAGATTATCTGTGAATATCTGCAGTTAACAAATTTAGATTTGGTTATATTTTTGATTAAGCTTGAGAATTATGCTATTATGGGATAGTAAAATATTGTTTAATTAGATGATGATACATGATTACTTATTATGAGTTAAATTAATGTGCATATTTATGTTTTGAACATATTAATGTATTATTTTAATTATAGTATTGATATATATATTATGTGATATGATCTAATTATCTACGTATTGTGAGATGAGCGTAAGAGAATTCATCCTTTGAACGTGTCAGAAGGAGAGCATCATCAGAGAGGGTGATGTAGTTGGAGACATTGAAGATCTAAACAGAGTTAACAACACCCTACCCACACCACAATATATAGTACATAGTAGAAATGCATTAAAAATAATTCCTCATGATGTGTTTATTTTTACTTGCATTTGAAAGTTGATTTCTTTGAATTTACCAACATAGTTTAAAACCCTTAATGGAACTCGATCTGCATGATTAGTATGTCTAATTAATAATGTTAGTAGAAACATTATTAACACAATTAAATTTTAATCTAGATTATTAATTTGTGAAAATATCATTAAAAATATATGACATTAAGAAGATGATAATTAAATAAAGAAATTACAAATTTTTATAATTAATAAATAAAACATAAAAATTAACATTTGAGGGAAAAATCTAAAAAAAATAATAGTAAAACAAAAAGAAATGAATTAGTCCTAAATTTATTTATTTTTTAAAATGAAAGAAAATGAAAATCAAGAAAAATGAGCTTTAAAGTAAAGCGCTTCATTTATTGAAAAAAGAGAGAGAAATAATATAAGTGGGCTTGAAAAGGGATAAAAACAAGGGGCGCATGGGCTTGAGAGAGAGGCTCAGAAGATGAGGGGAAAAGAACAAGATTAGGTTCTGAAAGAATGATTAATTGAGCTATCAGGTAAACGCTTTACTCTCATATAACCCAGATTTTTGGGTGTGTCATTTATTTAACCATTGTTAATGAATTAATTAGGAAAGAATATTTAATTAGGTATTTTGCAAACAAATGATTATATGGAATGATATTTAAATGGGATGATATCTATATATTTATCAAAATATAAGACATATGTAGGAGTAGGAATAACGAACTTGTTAATGTCGATTTAGCTTTTAAGGAGAATAAAAAATTCTTAGACTGTATATGGGGCAGCGACCCATCAGTTGAAATGATTCTGAACAATCAGATAATTCTTGGCTTTCATATATCCTATGCACCATGCTCAAATAATAAACTAAGATGCTAATATGAGTGGTGATATGTTATCTTAATCGCTCAACCTGTATAGATTTAATATGCAGGGATTTTAGTCTAGTTGAGTTGCATTTGTTGCTATGTAGTAACTTAATTAATTAAGTATTAATTACAACGAACTTGTAAAACTCCTCATAAAGAATCTGCAGAAGGATAGGGTGATCTGTTTAAAATAATTATTTGCTTGTATTAGCCCCATATATATATTGTGTGTGTGTGTGTTAAGCCAACACCAACGTGTAATGGAAGAAATGTTATTCGTTTAAAAGCATCTCATTCGGTAAATACAGTAATCTTGCTTGTTTAAGCAAATCACTATAATGTCAATCCTAATTAGAATGCTCCCTTTATAAGATCTCTCTATCTCATAGTATAATTTACAAATATGTTCGATTAAGACATCTACCTATTATATGATGGATATAATTTTTGTATTATCTCAGTCATGCTAGTATTATGTTTGATGATGTAATTATCATAGTGCAACACTTATATAATAGTATATTGGTCATTGTACCTACTATATTATCATCTTATAAAGATATATATGAACTATGTAAGATATATACTATTGTAAGTATATCCTATTAAAAAAATTTAATCCCTTAAAATGTCGTATTTAATTTATCAAAGAACTTTAAACATCAATTTTTAGTTGAGTTTATATGAAATTTTGAGTCGTTGATCTCCTAGGAGTGTAAGTCGTTGAGTTTTTAAGAAGTTACATTGTTGATATTATTAATATTGCATTAGGCGATCTAATGTGGGATATATATATATATATATATATATATATATATATATATATATATATATATATATATATATATATATATATATATATATATATATCATGGTTTTAAAGCCCTTTTAAAACCCAAGTCGAGTTTTTAACACTTTTTCCTTAACGAAATATCTACCATTCCACACACACACATAGTTATTGTGTCTTTATTTACATAATGATAATGTAAATAAAGACACAATAACTATGTGTGTGTGTGGAATGGTAGATATTTCGTTAAGGAAAAAGTGTTAAAAACTCAACTTGGGTTTTAAAAGGGCTTTAAAACCATGATAATTAGGGAGAAATTATGCGTATCAATATTGTATAAAAATTGGTAGTTTTATATATTTCTAGATTCCTTTATTTTGAAAGAGGTCATTATGCATCATTTGGTGTCTAGCTATGTATGTGTGTGTATGTGTGTGTGTACACACACACACACATATGTTGTAGCTTGATTGAACAAGTTGGGTATTACACAAATTTGTGGGATTGGACTATTCATTGAAGACAATTTCTCGTGTTCTACAAGAAGGTTAAAAGATATAATGTGGAGTTTTTATAATTTATTCAACTATTTTTGTGGGATCAGATCTCAGATGGAATTTACTAATTTAATTGATGGGGTCATAAAACATGAGTCTGGTTCTAAAATATATGTATTTATATTCTACAAACTTTGTAAAAGTTTCACTTATAGCTAAAAACTTGACCAGTTCCATAAAATGCTCGTATGAGCATAGGACATGTATTTTGTGATGGTTAGCCGGTGGAGTGGTATTACTCGATCACCCAATGTCTTGACTCTCTTTGTGATTAATCATATTGGTGGTATATTATTTATGAATGTAGTTCTAAACTTTTGATATAGTAACATGGTTAGGGTTAATCATGTGAGTTGTAAAAGAGTAAACTTAGCATCCCTTATCAAGAGATAAGCCTTGGGGTGTGCTTGAAATATTTAGTCTTGTGAACTTTGTGGAATAAACTTGTCACATGGAATAAAATATTATAACAAGTTACATATATATATGGTTTAGTTATGGTGTGCTTATTGAGGGAATGGGTATAACCATACTTATTGGTAAATATTTGTACAATGGGGTATATACTTTTGGGTATAAACTATGTTAAAAGATTCATAAATAATAAAACTTATCTAATGCGTGTACTCAAACCCCTAAAAAGGATAGGTAATGCTAGTTACGAATTATCTTATGTTGAGTTTGTTCGTTATATCGACACATGGATCTAAGCATCCAACATATGTACATAATGAAAATGGTTATGGCTTGTAGCTAGGAGTATGATTTTTATCTAGTTATCAAGTGCCTATGAGATCAAAAATATAGCCGTATTAAACAGTCTTCTAGAAAATAGAATGAGATGTTCAAATGAATGACATAACATATTTATGAGTTTTCTATTCTCCGTAAATGTTTGACTGACTGATAATTAATTATGTATTTAGTTTTAAGTTCTTGTGTGTAGTACATGATTATGAGAAATTTTAATATACAAAAGTGTATAGACTTAGCATATAATAGTGCATTGTGATTCATGTTTACATGTTATGTTAATTTGAAATGCTAGTATGCAGTATAATTATAGGGTATACCTGGGTGGTATAGCCCCATACTTGCTTAATTGTTATTTTGTGTGTGTGTGTGTGTGTGTGTGTGTGTGTGTGTGTGTCATTTGATTATTGTAATCATATGTTTGGTTATGAGTGTTATGTAGTTGGAAACCTATGATAGTATGGGATATCATAGGGTACTACAATATAAAAGTATTTTGTACTCAGGTGGTACATACTATAATTATTTTGTCTAAACTCATATCTACATTTGATTATTTTTTTTATTGTATACATGTTGATTATTATTATGGATAGAGTGTGTTGTTATAGTTGGTAAGATTTATGTATCCATATATGCAACCCTTGCGAGTTTAATGAATGCTATGTTGGTGTGTTATTGTGTTCCATGTGAACTATGATTTGTTTCAGTATATATAGTTACTTGTATATTTGTTTATGTTTCTATGATTTTAAGGCTATTTATATGACTATTTTTAGAAAACTAATAGTTATGTCTTAGAATACTAGTCTATGGTAATATGGGTTATCATAGATGTATCATGTTTGAAAATAAATTGTGGTAGTTGAAATCTACAGTTATGTATATTTCACGCAAGTGGTATAGATTGTAGTCATTAATTCTAGTATGAGATAGAAATTAATATAAGATTCATTTGTGCATTTGATGGAATAAACATATATTTTGGTTATTCCTATGCTTAGCATTGTATATTATGTATTGGCTAAATAGATTGTAAATTAAATGAATCTCATAGTTGAATTATTTTTTACCAATCTACATTGTTGACTTGGATTAAAGAGTGAGATGGACTTCACTGGATTACTAGTCTGATAATGACAAATGAAGTAGTTCGATCAAGTGGTGTGTATGAATTTGATTGATCTAGATCATTATTATTTATAAAACTTTGGTCTAATGTATGTTTAGTAGGACATTATCATTTCATGACTGTGATTCACATGTTTATGTGATATCTTACAATGAATAGATTTATATGATAAACTACATGTTTAGTTTAGAATCATATAACACACTGGTACTTTCTTGTCTCTTTGAATTCTCATCCTATCACTATCTACTCATTTGTGAAGGGAGGGTCATTCTCTGATGGGAGATTGTATGGGAGATCATTGGTCTATGGTTGGTGTGGAAAAGTGCTCAGATGATGCTCTCCCTCTCCGTAACAGTACTACTATTGAGACAACACTTGAGATTACCACATATACTCAAGAGTTTGGAGAACTCATGCTCCGGGGATCTATGCATCTACATGTACATTGTATTGTATTTATCATTGAGTATTATCATGAAGAGTTTTAATTGCTTGATATTGTAAATCAACAACAGTGGCTATAGACTTGTCTCAGTTGTAACTGAGTCAATGTAATTAATGTTTGTATTCACATTATGACATGTAATCTCATGATATTAGATATCAGTATTATATGATGTATTATGATTTTTGATATTATCACCATGTGTATTTTTATGGTCTCTATATAGATTCTTGAGGTGTAATCTATATTTGGCATGTGTTAAATTAAAAAAAATCATGGTTTCCTACGTCTAACCTAATGGGGTCATTTCATGTAGTATTAGAGCTTAGGGCTCGAACTCTATGACCTAATGAGTCCATTAGCATTTTTGTGACTTTTTGTTCACCGATGTGAATCTAGTGACATGAAGTATTGCACTGGTAATTTAGATTTGTGGTGACTTTTACGTGTGTGGAACATTGAGTGTGTATCTTTAAGAGCACTCGTACCCCTTTGAGTTCTTTAGGGGAGTGGTTTATTGACTATTCCAATGTTGATGGTTGTATGCAAGGTTTGGGTAGGAGAATATATAACTTAGTTCATGAGTTATGAACACAAGAATTCTACCATAGTTGATCACTTAGATTGAACATCTTGAGTGTGTTACATCCTTCTTGGTAATCAAGTCACCTTCGCCATTTGTGTTTTGTGTTGTGAGTATTTTTAAGTTCGGGATGCTTCTCATGTAATACATATATTGAGTTTTAATTTTGTGCCTTATTTTCACTAAACCTAGGAATGGAAAAATTTATAAGACCAATTTTAGTTTTGGCACCACCTAATATGGAGGGAATTTTTTTGCAGTAGAGTGCTTTGTTTTGGATGAGAATTCCTTTGTGTTAGGAGTATTTTTATGGATTGTCGTCCTTATGGTTATATGGTCTAGAAAGGATTATCATCTCTCTCAGTGAGATTAGAAGTGAGTTTTTATTATCTTATTTTCCTTTGACATTAAGTATAATGCTACTGAGATAAATCTTATTTGTATAATGTTGATTTATTATTCTCTTAAACGGGGACTTATTTAGAAATGTTGTTTAACCATATTTCCATGAAGATTGTGGGAAAATGTCTTCTACTTCTAGTTGTGATAGAAGCTATAGGATTAAATGGATTAAATCATATTTGTGGTTAGTATTTCATTTCTCTCCCAGTTATGGAAATAAATTGTGAAACTATACTACAAATTTGGTAAGATGAAAATGTTTTGGCAACATTGAGTTGCAGTGTTTTCCTTTATCCTGTGAGGGTATGTAGGAGTTTTTTGAGATGATAGTTCTATACTTTCCTCTCGTGTCTTTAAGGTCACTATTTATCTATCTTGTGTACTTAGACCAAATGGAGTGGCATACCTAGAATTATATATAAATTATAGATTAATATCTATAAGTTGATTTTGACTAGTATAATATTATACACCCTTGATTAGATTGATATTATTCTCTTTTGCTTAAAACATGACGTTTGAAAAGATATTTGTATACCTTTCATTGGAAGCAAGTAGGGTATGTGAGGTGCATAACACCTTTTCAATCTATGGGTTGAGATAAACTTATATCTTGTTGCATTCTAGTTGAGCAAGCAGGATTGTTTATTTCCTTATAAGGATGAAAGGACAATGTGATCTTTAGCCTATATATGTTGTGTTAATTTTAATATTATTTCCTCTTAACTATGAATATAACAATATAATTTAAGTTGTGAAATATGAAACTAGTTATGTTTAACTAATGGCAACTTAAAACAATTATAGATTGATTGTATGACTTCTCTTGTATGTATGCTGATACATCTATAATTATTTAGCATGTATGATTGTGTTCTATGATCTATTAATATGAATTGTGGTTCATTAAATATTATGCACATTTTAAGATCATTAGGTCATGGAGACCTAAGGGAAGAGTGGTGAGTTGAGGACATGAGTTCTAAGTGATAAGATGGTATTCTACTTAGCCTCATATTAACTCGATTGTTACTGAGTTAGATCTGATAGACGGACTTATCGAATCCAAGATTTGACAGGTGAAACGTGTAAAATTTGATTGTATGATTATACACATGTATATTATGGATGGGTATTCCATGATTTTATATACATAGAAAATGTAATATTTCTAGTTCATATACATCGTCATACTTGTCAAAGGCTCTATGAAGTAGTGACAATATTGACATGTTATACTTATTAGGAGCTATGTGGAGTAATGATAATATTAACTTATACAAATTCTTCTTGCTGCATTTCCTAATTACTTTCTTCAGAAGGAGAAAAACACGCTCTAGGTTAAAGAGATGTGCATAGGGGATGGAAGATATCATGTAACTCTCCCTAGTCATTTATTTTGGCTTGTATGACGATATCATGTGTTGTTACAAAGTCAGTGAAACTTTCACTGAGATATGTTTATAGGTTTTTCATGTTAATTCCGGACCCCAGGGTGGTCATAATAAGAACATTCAGAGTAAGTAATGGTCATAAACCTTGTTTTGCATAAAAGGAAATGTCATTTAGTGGGTCTTGTGGGACCAATATTTTTGGAATAGTGTAACTTGAAGGAACTACGATGAGTTTTAAAGGTAATTTTCTATTTATTTGCTTAATTAGATATTGTAAATCAAGTTATTGCTTTGTTAAATATTGTTTTAATTCATAACTTATGTTTGAGTAAGAGTCATTGGGGACAATGACTAGATTGAGGGGGAAGGATGTTACAACCCAATTCTTTACCAAGAAAACTTACTAGATTATCTATAAATATATGTAGTTAAAAAATTCAAATTTGGTTATATTTCTGACTAAATTTGAGATTTATGATATTTTGGAATAGTAGAATGTTGCTTAGTTAGATGATGATACATGATTGCTTAGTATGAGTTGGATTAATGTATGCATTTAAGTTTTAAGCACATTAATGTATTATTTTAGTTACAAGATTGTTATATGTTTATCATGTGATATGATCTAATTACCTAAATATTGTGAGGTGGACGTAGGAAAATTTATCCTTTGAGCATGTCAAAGGAAGAGTATCATCGAAGAGGGTGATGTAGATGGAGACATTGAAGGTCTACAAAGAGTTGGAGACACCCTACATACACCACAATATACAGTACACGGTAGAAATGCATTAAAAATAATTTTTCATGGTGTGTTTATTTTTACTTGCATTTGAAAGTTGATTTCTTTGAGTTTGCCAACATAGTTTAAAGGACTTAATGGAACTCGATTTGTGTGATTAGTATGTATAATTAGTAATGTTAGTAGAAACATTATTAATGTAATTAGATTTTAATCTGGGTTATTAATTTGTGAAAATGTCATTAAAATGATATGCCATTAGGAAGATGATAATTAAATAAAAAAATTATGAATTTTTATAATTAATAAATAAAAATTTAAAATTATCATTTGAGAGAAAAATCCAGAAAAAAATAATAATAATGATGATAAAACAAAAAAAAATGAGTTAGTCCAAAAAAAATTTAAAAAAAGAAAGAAAATAAAAATCAAGAAAAACTAGCTTTAAAGTAAAGCACTTCATTTATAAGAAAAGAGATAGAAATAATATAAGTGGGCTTGAAAAAGGATTAAAATAGGGGGCACATGGGCTTGAGAGAGGGGCTCAGAAGATGGGGGGAAATGAGTGAGATCAAATTCTGAAAGAATGACCAATTGAGCTACCAGGTAGATGTTTTGCTCTCGTATAACACCAAAATTCTAGGTGTGTCATTTATTTAACCGTTGTTAATGAATTAATCTAGCAAGAATATTTAATTAGGTATTTTTCAAACGATTGAGTATATGAAATGATATTTAAATAGAATGATATCTATATATTTAAGAAAATATAAGACATATATAGGAGTAGGAACAATGAACTAGTTAGCATCAATTTAGCTCGTAAAGAGAATATTAAACTTTGAGACTGTATATGGGGTAGTGACCCATCAGTTAAAATGATTTTAAATATCAAGTAATGTTTGGCTTTCATATATCCAATACACCATGCTTAGATAGTAATCTAAGATGCCAAGATGAATGGCAATCTATTATCTTGATCGCTTAGCCTGTATAGATTTAATATGTAGTGATTTTAGTCTCGTTGAGTTGCATATATCGCTATGCAGTAAATTAAGTGTTAATTGTAATGAAATTGTAAGACTCTTCCTCATAGAGAATCTGTAAAAGGATAGGGTGATCTATTTGAAGAATTATTTGCATGTATTAACCATTAATATATATAATATATGTTGCTTATAGCTATGTTGCGACTTATAGTTAGAAAAAAAAGATAATAATATAATTTATGTTAAGCCAACACCAGTGTGTAATGGAAGGAGAGATGCTATTCATCAAAAGCATCTCATTTGGTAAATGCAGTGATATGGCTTGTTTAAGCAAATCACTATAATCTCGATCTTGATTATAATGCTCCCTTTATAAGATCTCTCTTATCTGATAGTATAATTTACAAATATGTTTGGTTAAGACATCTACCTATTATATGATGGATATAATTTGTATATTATCTCAGTCATGATAGTATTCTGTTTGTTGATGTTATTATCATAGTGCAACACTTATATAATAGTATATTAGTTATCGCACCTATTATATTATCATCCTATAAAGATATATATGAACTATGTAAGATATATACTACCGTAAGTATATCTTAATAACAATTTGGAAGCCCTCAAAGTGTTGTATTTAATTTATCAAGGAACTTTAAACAACAGTTTTGTATTGAGTTTATATGAAATTTTGAGTCACTGATCCCTAGGAGTGTAAGTTGTTGAGTTTTTAAGAAGTTACATTGCTGATATTATTAGTATTACATTAGGCGATCTGATGTGGGATATTGATTGTGTGTGTATGTGTGTGTGTGTGTGTGTGTGAACTCGACTTGGGTTTTAAAAGGGCTTTAAAACCATGATAATTAAGGAGAAATTATGAGTATCAATATTGTATAAAAACTGGTAGTTTTATATATGTCTAGATTCCTTTATTTGAAAGAGGTCATTATGCCTCATTTAGTGTTTGGTTATGTACACACACACACACATGTAATACCCAACCCGTCTAGTTAGCCTACAACATGTGTGTGTGTGTGTGTGTGTGTGTGTGTCTCTCTCTCTCTCTCTCTCTCTCTCTCTCTATATATATATATATATATATATATATATATATATGTTGTAGGCTAACTGGACAAGTTGGGTATTACACAAATTTGTGAGATTGGATTATTCATTGAAGATGATTTCTCTTGTTGTACAAGAAGGTTAAAAGATATAAAGATATAACATTAATTTTTTATAATTTATTCAGCTATTTTTGTGGGATCAAATCTCAAATGGAATTTACTAATTTAATTGATTGGGTGTGTGTGTGTGTGTGTGTGTACACACACACACACACACACACACACACACACACACACACACAAACACAGATATGTTGTAGGCTAACTGGACAGGTTGGGTATTACACAAATTTGTGAGATTGGATTATTCATTGAAGATGATTTCTCTTGTTCTACAAGAAGGTTAAAAGATATAAAGATATAACATTAATTTTTTATAATTTATTTAGCTATTTTTGTGGGATCAAATCTCAAATGGAATTTACTAATTTAATTGATTGGGTCATAAAACATGAGTCTGGTTCTAAACTATATGTTTTTATATTCTACACACTTTGTAAACTTTCCACTTATAGCTAAAAACCTGACCAGTTCCATAAAATGCTCAGATGAGCATATGACATGTATTTTGTGATGGTTAGCTGGTGGAATAGTATTAATCAATCACCCAATGTCTTGACTCTCTTTATGATTAATCATATCGGTGGTATTTTATTTATGAATGTAGTTATAAACCTTTGATATTGTAGCATGGTTCGGGTTAATCATGTGATTTGTGAAACAATAAACTTAGCATCCCTTATTGAGAGATAAACTTTACAGTGTGCTTGAAATATTTAGTCTTATGAACTTTGTGGAATAAACTTGTCACATGGAATAAAATATTATAACAAGTTACGTATATATGGTTTAGTTATGATGTGCTTATTGAGAGAATGGGTATAACCATACTTATTGGTAAATATTTGTACAATGGGGTATATACTTTTGGGTATAAACTATGTTAAAATATTTATGAATAATAAAACTTATCGAATGCATGCATTCAAACCCCTAGAAAGTATAGGTAATGCTAGTTTGGGATTATCTTATGTTCAGTTTGTTCGTTATATCGGCATATTGATATAAGCGTACAACATAAGTAAATAATGAAAATAGTTATGGCTTGTAGCTAGGATTATGATTTTTATCTAGTTGTCAGGGGCCTATGGGATCAAAACTATAACTGTATTAAACAATCTTCTAGAAAATAGAATGAGATGTTCAAATAAATGATATAATCAATTTATGATTTTTTTATTCTCTGTAAATGTTTGACTGACTGATAGTTATATGTGTATTCAGTTTTGAGTTCTTGTGTGCAATACATGATTATGAGAAAGTTTAATATGCACAAGTGTATAGACTTACTTAGCATATAATAGTGTATCATCATGCATGTTTACATGTTGTGTTGCTTTGGAATGCTAGTATACAGTATAATTCTAGGGTATACCTGGGTGATATAACCTCGTAATTGCTTAATTGTTATAATGTGTGTGTGTCATTTGATTCTTGAAATCATATGTTTGGTTATTAGTATTATGTAGTTAGAAACTTATGATAGTATGGGATATCATAGGGTATTATAGTATAAAATTATGTTGTACTCGAATGGGACATACTGTAATTATTATACATAAACTCATATCTACATTTGACTATTTTACTATATACATGTTGGTTATTGCTATGGATAGTGTGTGTTGTTATAGTTGGTAAGATTTGTGTATGAGTGTAAGTAACACTTGAGATTTTAACGAATGTTGTGTTGGTGTGTTATTATGTTCCATGTGAACTATGACTTACTTTTATATATATAGTTACTTGTATATTTGTTTATGTTTATGTCATTTTATGACTGTTTTTGAAAAACTAGTAGTTATGTCTTAGAATACTAGTCTAAAGAAATATGGGTTATCATAGGTGTAACATGTTGGAAACAAATTATGGTAGTTGAAATCTACAATTATGCATATTTTATCTGGGTGGTATAGACTGTAGTCATTAATTCTAGTATGGGATAAATATTAATGTCAGATTCATTTGTGTGGTTGACGAAATAAATTTATATTTTGGTTATTCATATGTATAACATAGTATATTATGTATTAGCTAAATAGGATGTAAATTAAATGAATCTTGTGGTTGAACTATATTTAACCAATATGCATTGTTGGTTCAAAGTAAGGAGTGAGATGGACTTCATTGGCTTACTAGTCTCAGAACGACAGATGAAGGCAGTCTGATCAAGTGTTGTGTATGAATTTGATGAATCTAGATCGTTATTATTTATAAAATTTTGGGCCAAAATATGTTTAGTGAGACATTATAATTTCATGAGTGTGATTCACATGTTTGTTTGATATCTTGTAATAGAATGGATTTCTATAATACACTACATGTTTAGTTTAGACTCATACAGCACACGGGTACTTGCTTGTCTTTCTAGATTCCCGCACCATCATTATCTACTCATTCGTGAAAGGAGGGCCATTCCATGTTGGGAGATTGTGTAGGGGATCGTTGGTCCATGTTTGGGGTGGAAAAGCATTTGCATAATGTTCTCCCTCCCCATAGTATTACTATTATTGAGACGACACTTGAGATTGCCACAGATACTAGAGAGTCCAGGGAACTTATTATCTAGAGAGCCATGTATCTATATGTACATTATATTTTATTGTATTGTATTATATTTATCATTGAGTATTATCATGAAGAGTTGTAATTTCTTGATATTATAAATCAACAATAGTGGCTATAGACTTATTTCAGTTGTAGATAAGTTAATATAATTACTTTATGTATTCGCATTATGATGTGTACTCTCCTGATATTAGAAATTAGTATTATGTGATGTATTATGATTGTTGTTATTATCACCTTGCTATTTCTTATGATTTCTATGTAGATTCTTGGGGTATAATCTATATTTGGTATATGTGTTTTAAAAAAATTAAATTATATTTTTCTATGTCTAACCCAATGGGCTTGTTACAATATTTGAAAATAATAGTTTGTTTATATATTATTAAAATATTTTATCTTAGCTGATAAGATGTGGATGAGTTGGTAAAATAGTTTGGTTATTTTTATCCCCACACGGGTTCAAATCTTGTTGGGCATGTGAGGCTGATTGTAGCCATATATAGTGTATTCAAGGCTTATTGGTTGTACATCTGGTGATCATGATATTAGTTATTGTTGTATGTGATTTATTTGAAGCTTATTATATGTTGATCCAGTAATCATCTGATAATTTCAACCCCCATATGTATCCTAGACCGTTCGTAGCTCCAATAAAAAAATGATGATCAATAAATTAGATAAAATCAATTATTTATATACTAAAATCAAAATGTCTATCCTTCAATTTAAAAACACGGTTTCTAAACCAATAAGAAACATCATGACCTATTCCAATCAATCGACACCACTATTATAAGGATTAGGTGGTATCTTAGAATGGACATATCAATTATTCATAGATATTATCATAAGTTTATTAATTATTTCCTTTACCACCATGGTAAACATGTCGCTCGAATTTGTAAGCTCTATGAGGAGGCCACGCTCAATGAATTTAAATGGGTCTTTGACTCCCTCGAGATTGATCCTTTCAATGTGCAGTTATAGAAACTAGTTACCTCCCTTAAATGCCACCTCAAGGTGACAAATATCCATGTGGATAAAGGTGCTCGGCTACACTAGATCAAAATTGGTGATAAAACCTCCAAGGAGTTTTTTAAAGTGCTAAAATCTAAGCAAGCTTGTAGGTAAATTAAATCCATTCAAGTGGCTCAATCATGACGTACCTCCCAATCTGATATCATATTGGCCTTTCTTGAACATCATAAGCTAGTTTTCCAAGCCCAACCTTTCACGACTGAGTGGTCCCAAGCTCTTCAAAATTACCTTGATGTGGTGCCTCGTAAGCACAATCCAGCTGACCAATAGTTCTATGATGCCCTACTCACCTTGCAAGAGCTTACAAAGGCTTTGAGCTATATGAGCAATGATAAAGACCCCGACCTCAATGACTTCCCTTACAAATTTTACAAAGCCACTTGGGAGTTTACTGGTCCTGACTTGTTGCAAGTCTATAAAGAAGCCTTGCATAATCAATCTCTTGGACCCATGATCAATCAAGGTAATAACAAATTCATTCCCAAAATTGGAGATCTTGAGCTTCTTATTAGTTAGAGGTTGATAACCCTGTTTAATGTCTCTTAAACTATTCTTGCCAAAGCACTCACCAACCACATTCAACTCATCCTACTTTCCATTGTTAGACCAAAGAAAACATGAATTATTAGAGGGTGATATATTTTGGATAATCTTATTACAGTCTGGGAGGGCATGGCTTGGGCCTACTCCTTTCTTCAGAGAATTTTTTTCTTAAATTGGATTTGAAAAGGCTTATGACAAGATCAAGTGGCAATTTATTCTTGCCATACTCAAGGCTCTCGACTTTAGCCCCTATTTCATTTATGCAATATAGACTTTTACTACATGATGCCTTGGCCTGCCTCACTATTAATGGGCATCAAACTGTAAAGATCAAGCTCTAACAGTCTATTCTCTAAGGTTGCCCCCTTACTCCATCGCTTTATGTGTTGGTTTCCAAAGCTTCTCAAGGACTCATTCGTGGCAGTATTTTTCCCAATCGTGCCTCTCAGCTCAACAATGGCCACTTTCTAAATGACACCTTCCTCACACTTGAAGAAAAAGAGGCCACTTTTATTGAAGTTGTTTAATGTCTAGACATTTTTTGTCTGGCTTCCAGTTCCAACCTTCAATAGAGGTAAACCCAATGTTTTCAACAAAGCATGATGCCTATGTTTGAGTGGCTTAGGAATTTTAATTGGTAGTGGATTTCTCATGGGGATTAATTCAATTTCTTAGCCATCCCCTTCAATTTTGAGAGCTTGTTGGCCAAGATTTGTCAATATGTCCTCAACATGATTAAAAAGAAGATTGCATATTGGATCACCAAGCCCCTATCTCTAGTGGGGAAGTTCCAGATTTACACCAAGATCTTGGTTGCCACACATGTTTAGTATTCCTCCTGTTGGGCTCCCTCTAAAGCCTCTTATGATAATCTAGCCAAGCTTCTCAGAGATTTCCTCTGGGCCAATTTTGACAAGGCTCAGGGATTTCATTGGGTGGCCTGGAACATTTGTTGCCTCCCTCATGATAAAGGTGGCATGGGCATCATTGACACCTATTAGTAAAGTATGGCCTTGTGTGCTAAGTTCGTTGTTTGGGCTATTGAGGGCAATAAATCTTGGAAAATTCTTCTCTGACATTATATCTCTTCGAGCTCTCCCTATGGTAAAACTAGTTGGTAGAATATTGGCTTTCAATCCCTCCTCATCACTACTGTCCCAGTTAATATTATTGGCTCCTTTGTATTCAATGGAAGGCTTTTGAAGTAGTCAAACCCCACTTGAAGTGGGTAGGGGATGGTTTTCACACAAGCTTATCTTTTAATGACCATAGCTTATGGTGGTCTCCTATTCTCACTAATTGTTCCATTCCCCTGGCTAAATTACCTGGTATTAAGCTCTGTGATTATTCTGTAATGGGATTCGCACGATCTGTGATTTAGTTACCTCTAAAGACTAGATTCCCTGGACTAATTTAAAAAGCAAGTTTTAATTAAATAATGCAGACTTACCTTCCATGCTTCACATTCTGGAATTACTCCTTGATGTTATGTTGCATAAGATTGGCCTACAACCTCATAGGGCATGGTGGAAAGACTGGAGGTGGAACTATGATACTCACTTTAAAAGTTACTCTCACGAGCTTCTTTATCAAGGGATGAGTCCATTCTCTCTGGCAAATAATCAAAAAAATTTAAACATCTATTTCTATTTTGGTTTTGTGTTAAAGCTCAGTGTATTTGGCGATGGATTCATTTGTTATTTCAGCCATATCACCCTGAGCCTTTCTCTTGGCATTAGGTGCTTTTTGGGAATTTTTATAATTGGCCAACCTCTATTGCCTTTTTCTGGCAATTCTTTTGTGTTATCGTCCTCTTTCAGCGTTGAAAATCCAATCCAATAATGTTATTTTTAATCATGGCCGGCCTATGGACTTTCATTTTTATGTCAATGAAAAGGTTGTTATTTCGTCAATTTATTTATAGATTCAAGCACAAGTTGAGAAGATGGCGCTAGACCTATGCCACCTGCAAAAGATCCTTGACCACTGGGGGAGTGCCCCTTGCACTATAAGCAGAGTTTTCCGAGACAACCCACCCCGCAATCCATCGCCACGTCCTCTCAAGAGGCGTAGAAGCAAAAGTCGGTCTCAAAGTAGGGGCCACTTTTCTCCTTGCCCTCCCCTAGTGGGTGGTTGGAATTCTCATGGCAAATCTGATGTTGGGCCTTTATAGCAATCTCCGACGAGCAATATTGTCCTTGTGCAGCCTACTGATGGTTGGCCTATCACTATTCATGATGACCTCATAGATAGTTCGAATACTCTGAAAATTCCAGACGTAACATCACCTACTTGATCAACACTTCACAAGGATGATCTTCTACCTCTATATTACTTTATAACCTTAATATAATAGAAAACATTCCAATAATAAAAAAATATGAAACTTAATTTAAATCTTAAATTTAAAAAATAAATTATTTATACACCCAAATCGAAATGCCTATCCTTCAATTTAAAAACACGGTTTTAAACCGATAAGAAACATCGTGACCTAATCCGATCAATCTACACCACTATTATAACAATGAGGTGGTATCCTACAATGGACACATCAGTGGTCACAAGTTTATTAATTGTTTACTAAGACTTGAAAAGAATCACAAGTGCTTTATCGATCCTTATGAAATTTGTCCGTGACAAAATCCAAAAAAGTATAAAGACACATTCCATCCACCTTGCTTACCATGAAAGGGATGGCTCCCTCTGCCCTACACTAGAGGGAAATATTTTATTGCATATCAATAAAAAGTAATGAAGAAAAAATTTCCCTCTATGATTGTGTTGATATCATCTTGAAGACAACGTTCTAAAATATATTCCCGAGATGATTAAACTATAACAAAACCCACTTAAGTTGAATGTAGACATGCCCTTTTGATTATTATAAACTATTGTTTTCAACAAAAGCATAGGTTATGGTTTATATTAGACTCGTTTGCATTACGCAACAAACAACATATAAATAATTAAGAGCTTTTGAATTTTGAAGATCCGCATTGATTTGATAGATACCTTGTGTTTTTTATGTTTGATAATAAGGCAATTATTGGAAGGGTTAAATTCTATTCAATAAATCAAATCATGTTTAGGGTTGTCGAGTTATGACACTTACATTCTAAATTATTATTTTAAAGTGACCTAAGAATACTTTGGCTATTTCCTTATTGCTTACGTTTTATCAAAGATTTTTATTAAGGTTTCTACATTTTTTAAGCTGTAATGAAACCGTGCATGTCAATTTAGCTACCTTTTTGAGATGTTGGACTATTTTTAGGGTGATTTTTAAGCCTGCTTCATTTATTTATTCATTGATGTGGCTTTCGGTGGTTCATGTCTTGCTAGGTAGCTACTTGTGGCTTGAAGAAAGGTACTAGCTCAATGATACACACCACATTATCGCCAAAAGAGTCTCCACTAAGGTTTGGGGTTGTAACTTATATATTTCTTCTAATATAATATAATGTGGTTCAGATTTGAGTTCGAAGCAATTTATATCTTAGAATAGGGTGTTAGAGTTAGTCTCTTCCTCCAAATTTCATCATCATATATTTTTTTATTGGGATCTCGTCAATCAAATATTTAGATTCATTGTTATCACAATATTTTCTCATAATTTTTTTAGGATTATTGTTTTTCTTGTTTTATCTAGAAGGATATTGCAAAACCAAAACTCTTCTTCTTTTTATGTTATGCTTTCGTACTTTGGATTTAACCTTTTGTTAACTTTTTCTTATTTAAATTAAACGGAACACTCATATTCACAAACTTTACCCCAAAAATTCTCAAATCAAACACTATACCTCATAAACCCTACCTTATAAATTCATATATCAAACACTCAAACTTTCAAACCCTACCCACTCAAACTCAAAAATGCCACCCGAGACACAAACTATTCACAAAAAATCAAATAAAAAACTCAAACTCAAAAAACCTTCGCCACAAAATACCTAATTCAAACACTCAAAATCACATTCCCTACCTCGTTGTTTTACTTATTTAATGATTAATGTGAGTTAAATAAGATAAAACTATGAATATTAAAATTATGTAAAATAAGAGATTGATATTGCACTTGTTATATTTAGAATTGACAAAACGATGGAGGAGAGATGCACTTAATTGATTTCTTATTTTTGTTATTCGTTGTCTTTCATCACAATCCCTAAAAATGCTTTGTATTTGTTATGTGACCGCTTAGATGAGGAAATAGGTGCTCAAACCCTATGTGGATGCTACCATCAAATTGTATGTCCATCAGTGATAGGCTTTGTCCAAGTTCTGCTAGTACTGTCCTTGTTGATTATGCAGGTATGTGTCATCTCAGACTGTTGTGCTCGTATTTATGAATACCTCTTGTAGGTGTGTTTACCCTCAGTCTTGTGCCCTAATTTTTATTTTTTCCCTTCCTTTGAAACCCTAAACTAACTTTCAACACAAAATATCCCTTGAAAAGGGGCTATAAATTTGGCTTGGCAGCCGCAACCACTCCTCATTGAGTGACTATGCATTTCTTATGTTTCAATACTCCAAAGAGGCTAAAATTCCATGTAGTTCTCTCACCTAGTGTGTGTGTACCATCGTGATCATGCTATCATAAAATGTAATGTTTGGCATTCAACGCTTGGCACCATGAAACTTTGATATGTGTCTATGTTTAGACTTGGTTCTAGGGTTGCTCCATTGAAAGGTTTTCAGATGTGTACATTTTTGTGATAGTGTCTCAAGCGAGTGTTGATTGATTTCTCAATGTAATTTCTAGATAGTGAAAATGACCCACTGATCAAGTGACCTTAGTATTTATTTGTATTTATAGATCACTCTTTGATATTTCCTACTAGGATAAACCCATGAAATGCGTATAGGCTAACCTAATGGAGGCATCCTAATTTGAAAATTAGTCATTGAGTGTTCCTAGAAACTTCCACTAAAGACAGACACCTACGATAACTACAACTATCTGACTATTTCCATTACTCTCTTAGGAGTAAATATTAGTGGTCTAAGATATTCTAATAGTCTATTTAGGATTATGGAGTGTTATTTCATAGAATAGATTGATCTTGAATAAGTGTATTTTATAAATTGGGTGAGCTAAGATAATAGTTGGGTAAAAGAATAGGAGAAAGTGTGCACAAGAATCAAAAGTGTATGCAAAGTTCAAGTATGTCAAAGTGTGCCAAAGTTGATGTTTCCAAGTATTTAATAGCAAATTTAGGTGCCTAAATATAAACAGACTAAAAAATATTGAATTGGGGAAATCAAATAGAATGTTATTTGTTTGTACCCTAAACCCTCCCCCACACAGTTGTGTTTTAATCTATTGTTGGCTTCAATGTTATGTTCGATGTTAGAAAAATCATGCCAACATAAAACCTGTACTTATGATGTTGAAGATTTTGTCGACATTGTTAACATTAGTGATGTTAGGGCTCATGCATTGAAGGTTTTAGGGCTTAACTGGTTGAATGTGTGTGTACATACATACATATGTATATATACATACACACATATATGTGTGTGTATGTATATATATGTATATACCTATATGTGTGTGTATGTGTATGTATGTCTATGTACATACATACATATGTATATATACACACACACATATGTGTGTATGCATATATATGTATATGCATATATGTGTGTGTGTATGTATGTATATATACATACATACATATAAATACATATATATATACATATATATACACATATATACATATATATACACACATATATATGTGTGTGTATACATATATATACATATATATACATATACACATATACACATACATATATACATATATACATATATACATATATACATATATATATATATATATACATACATACATACATACATACATACATATATATATATATACATATATATATACATATATATACATATATACATATATACATATATATATACATATATATACATATATACATATATATATACATATATACATATATACATATATACATATATATACATATATATACATATATACATATATACATATATATGTGTGTGTGTGTGTGTGTGTGTGTGTGTACACACACACACATACATATAGTAGATAATACTTGGAGAAGTCAATTGAAAAATCTTAATATCTCTGGCATATGGTGGAATTTGGAGTTTATTTTTTATCGAAAATATTTTTCAAGCCCAACACAATGATGTAGCTAGTTTGAGGTAATTTTTCACCAATAAGCAAGAAGTTTTCATAGAAGGTTATGGAGTCATTAATCAATATTCTAAAAAGAGATGATATGTAAGTAAACATTAAGTCTTATAACAAAGCCGTAAGTCTTATAACAATGCAAAGGAAAAAATACAAATGATCTCTACAATTTCATTTCTCATATATTCTATCTTCAAGGTGTAGATATCCTTTTTTGACAACCACCTTAGGCCTTTATGAGATCACATGGAAGCATATCCTATCCCATTAAACCAAGATAAAATATATGTTTTCATGTCAAACACATTTATTAGATAAATTTAGAAACCGAAAAGGATAAACATATAAAGTATTTTATGTTAATTAAAATAATTTTCAACAAACCTTTAAAATAATATGTTAGACATTTGTTTTAAACCCTGTAATATGTTGATCAATGGTGAAATCTCTCTTGGGAGATGATCCACATAATTGAGGTGGGTGTATTTCATATATGACCTTTGTGACTTAGGCAACGTGGGGTTGACTTAGAATCCATTAAGCCTTTGCATATTTTCCATTACTCTTGGGTTATAGAGTTTTCTTAGCTTTAGAAAATTTGAGGTATTTCTATGATTCTAATATATCTTATCTTTCCTTGTAATACGTAGTCATATTGATACACTAACATTTTTTAATATATGCATCAGGTCAAGAAGATGGTCTGCTAGAAAAAGTTTCCCATGTTAAAGATTGTACAATATAGAAAGTCTTTCATTCCCATTGGAATTACATCTATGTGTGACTACACCTTATTTATTCCACTGTGATCCCAATAAGTTCTTGGAAAATTAATATTGATTGTATTACAAACATATTTATAACACTATAACCAATCTCCAAGAGACATTGAGTTTTGTTGTTCTCTTATTTACATCTAGCCATTGAATTTCATTTTTTCATACTACGATATTCATGGTCCATCCTTAAAATATTTTGTCTTTCATTAACATGTTTTCATAAATCACAGAAATACCTTGAACATAACGGGTCCCCACACCTTGGGTATATGCGATCTCCATTTTTAGTCAAACTTAAACAAATGATAAGTTTGGATAATCATGAATTATCCAACATATAAATCCATAGAATTTGAAATCTCTATTGTAAATGGTCTTGAAACACCATTCATATGCACCCCATTCCACAAAGTCTACAACTCATCTATAAGAGGTTCAAATTAAACATACATGTTTTTCACCTAATTATTTCCATGGACTAGTAGCGACAAAAATAAATGTTATTCTCATAGCACAAGTCATAGAGGAATGATATAGTTTATCAAAATAACAAGCCAAACAAAATATGTTGTTGATAAGTTAGAATATCTAGAATAACCCCATCCATTGCAAGACCTATCCCAACACTCCTTATATTGTACTTGGATTTATTAATCCAATTATTCTTTATGTGTTTCATACCTTGGAAGTCACTTGGTACGTACATCACCCCATCATTTTTTCTCTTATTGGAATGCCATGTCATTAGATCTGTAAGTGACTTACAATGATAAATAAGGTGAAATGCACTAATCAATGAAAAATGCCACAAAACCTTCCTTGAGATTTTATATCCATTGACACTAGCATTGAAACAAACGTCCTTTCAATTAGGACTTGGAAGAACTATAACATTCACATATTATTTCCTAAATAATACGCAGTCTTAGACATATACATCATATTTGTTATATGAAATTCTCAAGGAAGATGATATTTATCAATTTCCCTATATGATGCAAATATTATGTTTTCTTCAAGCAAAAGAAAAATTTTAAAAGTAATCTACAAATGTATAAGAACATTTTTTAGCAACTTACACATTTTTTCATAATTAATGTATCTATTAGAAGAACATTTATAACAAAATATCATAATTTTACAAATATTATTTTTTTCTTACTTTAGTAGTGTTGTGACATTAACATTTGACCAACCTAATCTCACTTTCAATTCCATCAATGCTAAAGTGGCAATCAACATTGCTGTTATAGCCTATCCAATTTTGAATAAATGATTTTCTATTAGTTTTATGATATAACTAATTTGTTCATCCTCTAGATTGACCTCTTCGCCACCATCAAGTGGTTCTTCGTTATTTCACATAGTTCATTTGTAGTATTAATACCCTTATTATCATTATCAATATCTTATTAAATATCATCATCATAAATTTGATCAGAATGATGAGAATAGAAATAAGTTGTCATATCATCCAACCTCCCCCCCCCTTGGTCCATGTCTAACTTGTGGTTCATTTATTGTTCTACGTTCTAATGTGATTTTGTTCTCAATTGTGCTTAAATTAGAGGTTTCAATTTTTTTCAAGTTCTATCTTTCTTGAGGACTAATTTTTTTAGGGTGCATCATATTGTTGTTGGGCAAAGGTTTGTTGACTAGTCACTACTTTTTAGATGGAATCTGATCTTATCTTTGGTTTCATGAGAGCCTTCAATGTTTATCTTTCGATTATTTTTGTAATAGGGAAGGGCCGCTCTCAAAATCCTCCTATTACTAATATAAAAAATCAAAAACTAGGATGCATGGAATGATAAGGATGGTACATGGACCATGTATATATCATCAACCTATAATATTTGAATTGAATAAAAGAGCATATTAAATATTCATGAAAAAAATAAATATATTCAATTAAAAACATAAATTCTTCATTAAATTTCCAATATAGTAACAACAATCATTAATTTATGAAAACATTTCAACATACTCGTGAAAAATAACATTGTATACTTGTAAATATGCATTAAAAATGTCTCTAAGTGTTATCTATAAATCCATGTGTTTAACATCGTAACTAAAGAGATGATGAAATATCACCAATTTAGGACCCTCTTTCTATTACATTGTCTTAACTTTGCAAGAAGGGGGTGAGTATGATTATAATAAACTAGCATATCTTCCCCCATTCTAAAATCCCTAATTGCCTTAACCATTATACAATGAGATATATTTTTTGGCATCACATTTTATTTGTCATTCCCACATTCTATAAATTTACAATTGGATTTTTTTAACATAATTCTTTAGGATTGTTTATAAAATCAAAAATATTCTTATAGGTATGCACACACCCATCTATGAATGTGTGATCGTGCACTTTCCACATATTCTACCCCTTATCAATTGTCTTTCTAAATTTTTATACATATTAACATAAAAAATAATCTAAAATTCTAAACTTATACTCAACAAACTTGGTCCAAACATTGAAGAGGTACTAAATTTTACAGAACAGTAACATGGGAATTCCATGATCTTGGCTGGTTTTTGATCCTACACTTACAAGGGTCAAAATAAAGAGACCCAAACTTGCATCAAATATAGGATATGGTGGTATCATATGTTGTTACGCTAAAAATATAAAAGATCCATACACTACAAGGATTGGATTGTTCATTGGCCATGTAGCAAATGATCTAAAATATTTGAACTCTACATCATACAATCCCGCATATTGCTTGGAAGTTTTGAATGATAAATAGAGTCTTACTTTTAAGGTTTGTACAACATTTTCCTTTATCTTTGATCAAATCCTTCATGACAATTGATATCCAAATTTGTTTTTAGATTACTTTGTACCTTCGCTTCTTCATTTGAGGTCTCATAATAAGGAGGACAAGGTGATTTTGTCAATGAATCGACTGAAGAACTAGAACTTACGAATAAGATTAATAATAAAGAGTTTGAAACAATAACCCTATTAATATTTACCTTAAAAAGTTAATTAGTCTTGCCAAAAGAATTATCCCTTTAAACTCTTTTTATTTGACCTCTACCTCTTCTTTTTAATGGTAGATGAATTTGTTCAACCTCATTGTGTCCTAAAAAATAATAAATCTTTTTAAAATAAGCATATATATATAACATTAATTTTAAAACAAAATCATGCATGATGGGATAGAGAGCCACTATCCTAAAGAGTCATAGGAGGGTTGTATGTAGAAGAACTTGAGTGAGGATTTAGACAATCTGCGTAAAAATTTCAAAAAGAATGCAAAAAATGTTCACTATCATCTAAATCACTTATCCTATCCATTTCAAAAATATTATTAACATAAATATCAATATGTATAATCATACCTTTAGGTACATCCCAATGTCACCCACTAACATCACCTTCTAAAGTCACATGTTAGTGATAACCTAACGCCACCCTCAAAATTTGCCTCCCAAATACAACTTTAAATCCAACTTTAAAGTTCTAAATTCAAAAATAAGAACCTCAACAACACTGAGGTGAATTACATGTGACTTTAAAATCTAATTTTAAATTGTCAAAATGTTGTAGTGTGAGGGCTTCTGCACACTTCTCTTTTTCTTCCTCTTCGACCCCTTTGGTCTATTCGGATATAAGTAGCCATTATCTCCACAAATATCTTCTTGAGAACAAGGATCCATAGTATTTTATAAATGACTTTATCTTTTCCCCTCTTACTAAGATGTTGGGCCTCCTCTAAATTTTACACATATTTTTAATGTTAAATTAAACTTCTTCCTTTTTCCTTCTATCCTTATTTTTTCCTCCATATCGATTTTTTTTGTTACACTAACTTTTTTTATTCTCCCTCTCTCAAAAATAAAAAAAATAATAATAGTGAGGAGGGTGCATGGGCCATCTCCTTTTTATTTTTTATTTTAGTGTTTTTTGTAATACAAACTAGATGCAAGGTGCATTGGGTTTGCATTACTTTTTTAAATTAAAAAATGGCTAGATCAAACATCATTATCATTATCATTATCATTATCATTATCATTATCATTATCATTATCATTATTATTATTATTATTATTATTATTAGATTTAATTTCATTTAGGATGAGTTTAATATTAAAAATGGACTTAGGTTAATTTAGGGATAAGGGGATTATATATGGACTTGGGTTAGGGGACATTAATAAGGGACTTAGGAGGTTAATTTTAGAAAATTAGTAAGAAAACTAGGTTAATATGGGGATTAGGATGAAATTAGTAAGGGATATAGATTAATTTGGGGACAACAAGAAAATGAATAAGAGACCACAATTGATTTTTTGATAAGAGGATACTTTATAAGGACTTTGGTTAGGGAACATTAGTAAAGAACTTCAATTTATTTGGAGAAATTAGTTTAGTAATTAGGTTAATTTGGAGACAATGAGGGTTTTTTAAGGGACTTGGGATAATTTGGGAACAAAGGGAAAATTAATAAGGGACTTCGATTATTTTTAAGACAAGGAAAAAATTGTTAAAAGGCTTAGGTTAATTTTCAAATAAGGGAGAAATTAGCTAGTTAATTAGAAAAAATAAATAAAATAGAGATGAACATTTTTAATATAATAATTTTAAAATATATTATTATACAATTTTTTATTTTTATACAATACTACAAACATGATTTTCATCTAATTGAGGTGGAGGTGATTGTATCCCTTATCATTTCTCTTCAAGTAATTTAGTCTATTATTGTCTTCGAATAGGACAAAAATTAATAATAAGATCTTTGAGATAAATAGTAGAGGATGTGATAGTGACTCCCCTAAGGAAGAATGTCTCAATGTGAGATTGGATGTTTTAGCAGGCTCATGTATTGTTCATGTTGATCTTCTATGTAGTTGTGGTTTTACACAGGGTGTATATATGATCATATCCTATTTTTGATTGTGATGCTTGAAGTGTTGGTGTGGATGATGAAATAGGAATTTAATTACTATCATCATCATCATGAAGAGGAAATGATTGTTAGGTTGTGGAGCTAAAAGCTTCACTGATGCAAACATGGAAGGAGGTTGCTGAGAGGTTGTTGAGTTGCAGATCAACCGACGTCGATCATATCTAGTGAGCAGAGCAACCGACATCGATCAGGATTCAGCCGACGTCGATCACCTCTAGGCAGACAGGGACCGACATCGGTCGCTTCTGCAGTTCCAGAACTGCTTGTTGACAAACAGTTAGTTAACGAACTGGGTGCTTGCATGTTAAAAGGCCAATTTTAGACTTGAGCTGTGGATCTAATTATTGTAATTGGATGTCTAATTATTGTTTGCATGAGATCTATATAATAGACTCACGAGCTGTATTGTAAAGTGTGCTAGTTAAAGTTGAGCTTGGTTAGCTCCTTCAGTGTGAAGAGAGCAAGGGTAGCTCCTCCTAGTTCCACAGGAGTGCAATAGAGGAAGGCAAGGTAGATCCTTCCAATTGTAAGATCATTTGAATTGTAGGTTGTTTCAAGTTCATGGGAGATCTACATGGTAAGTAAGATCATTGATTTGCAGGTGTGTGTGTGTGTGTGTGTGTGTGTGTGTGTGTGTGTGCGTGGTCTAGGTTTGCAGGTGTTGCAAAACCAAGTTGATTTGCAAGTGGCAGCAAGATCAGGGAGATCAGCAACACAACAGGTAGCAAGATCAGGAGAGATCTACTTGGAGTACGGTGTGTACTCGGTCATGGAGTACATGGAGTACTTGTGTACTAGCAGTAGTGATACTGACTAGTGGTACTGGCAGTAGTGATACTGACTAGTTGGAGGTGAACACCAACTCTATGTTTGAGTTGTATGTTGGGACCATAATTGAGAGAGTGAGCTCTTGAAGAGATTTACTATTTATGCCCTAGAGGTGTGTAAGGAAGAAGATTGTGGCATCTTCTTTGTTGTATTTTCTTCTGGAAGAGTATTAATACAATTGGGTATTGTCTCTCATATTATGTGTTATTTTTGAATTCTAGTTACTTGTGCATTTTGGTTAAATTCCATGTTTAGTTGCTTATACAAGGTGATCAATTGTGTGCTCCATAATCCTGACAAGTGGTATCAGAGCTAAGGTTGTAGGGAGCAGGTTTGTGTTTGATTACAGATCACTCTCAGGGATTTTTGATTGAGTGGGAGTAAAGCAATGGCAAAAAAAAGTATACTAAGAATGGAGGAATTGAAAAGCACGAATGGTCAATTACGGTGTTATGGAAAGAAAGAGCAGGTAAAGAAATATTGTTGGTTGGTAGAAGATCAACATGAAGGAACTGAAGAAGCAGATGTTGCAGGTGTTGTTGCACAAGATGCTTTGGGATGTTCCTTGGATAAAGTAGAATCTTGTTTTATAGATTATGTTGCCTCTTTCCATGCAGTCCAAAATAGAGTATTTTTCCATGTTAAGGTCTTTGGAGAGTTTGGAAAGATTTATTTAGGGGCTGGTGTGCCTTGTCAAAGTATTGGCAAAGGGGAAGTGAAGCTGAAGTTGCAGGCAGCCAACACATGGGTGTTGAATGATGTCATGCAGGTCCCAGTTCTGAAGATGCAGCTAATTGCTTCAGGGAAGTTGGGTGATGAGAGATACATAGGAACTCTCATAGCAAATGCACTTGAATTAGCATGTGGTAAGAAAGCAGGTACTCTTTATCTACTTGCTTGTATTATTGATTTTTCTTCTGTTGCAAAGACGTGGCTCTGTAGGCTTGGTCACATGAGCAAGAAGGAGATGCATGTTCTTGAGAGGAAGTCAGATGTCTTTGACAGACTTAAGAACTAGAAAGCCTTGGTGTTTATAGAGGAGATGATGGATAGAGATCAGCGGATGAGACTGGATATCTCTGAGCAGGGTAGTTTGGATAGGGTTTTGATCCAAAGAGAGCTCACGGGTAAAAATTCATCACTCACAGGTGAACACAGTTATCGACGTCAGTAAGGAGGAACCGACGTTGAACAGACAGGTGCCGATGTCAGTCATGTGTAGACTAGAGCTGGTGGTGTTGGGCAGGGTAAGACCGATGTCGGTCAGAGAACTGACGTCGGTGGTAGGTAGACACCGACGTCGGCTAGAAAACTAGTGTCAGTAGTCAGGACAGTCGCATGGAACCTACGTCGGTCGGATGCAGACTGTGTGATGATCGAGGTCAATCACTAGAATAGATTTTAGGCAGACAGCATGCTGTCAAGGAGTCTCAAATGCCCATATGGAGGACTGAAAGGGTAAATAAGCCTCAAATTCATTGTTCCTCTTCTTTATACTCGTTGCTCACTACAAAGCAGGAAGGATCCAGGAAACAGTGGGAGCATGGCATGAATAGGATGCAGAACCAAATGGGAGATTTGGTAGGGTTGCCAGCCAAAAGAAAGCACTGAAAGATGAATGGATTCCTTGGTTAAAGAATAGAGAGAATGGACACGTGAGATGGAAGGCCAGGTCATATGGTCTTGACCAAGTTGTAGGATAGTGGTACAGGTTTGACAGGTGGATGACAAAGCATGGCTTTAGTCAGTGTCATTGTAACCATTGTGTTTTCTTTACCAAGTGGATGATGATTGCAACATTATCCTATTACTGTATGTGGATGATGTGCTTGTTGAAGGTGCATACATACATGTATTTGTTGAACTAAAGGTAAAGTTAGTTCAGTGGTATGTCATGAGGAATTTGGAGCAGCAAAATTCTTTGGCATAAGTGTGTTCTAGAGACATGAAAGATCACAAGTTGATTTTGTCTCTAGATGATTGTGTGAAACCGGTTAGCACGTCGATGGGTTGGGCAGTTCTATGAATAGTGCCCTGATTCACATGATGAGGTTAAGTACATGCGTACTGGACTTGAGGTTACCCACGTAGTGGGAGCTGTCACAAGTTTGGAGCCAATTCAGGAAAGAAGCACTAGAGGGCAGTTCAGTGGATTCTCAGGTATCTGAGAGGGACCAGCAGTAAGAATTTTCACTATGCAGGGTCAAGTTCTTTTTCTACATGGGTTTGTAGATGCGGATGTGGCAGGTTACTTGGATGACAGGAGGTGCACCACAGGTTTTGTGGTGGCTGGTCTTCAAGGTTGAGCTTGAAGAGGGATACAAGCCAGGAAACAAATTAGATGGTGTATAGGTATAGGTACAGGTGCAGCTTTTATCTCCAAGTGGGAGATTGTTAGGTTGTGGAGCTAAAAACTTCACTGATGCAAACAGGGAAGGAGGTTGTTGGGAGGTTGTTGAGTTGCAGAGCAATCGACGTCGGTCTGATCAACTGACGTTGGTCATATCCAGTGAGCAGAGCAATCAACATCAGTCAGGAGTCAGTCGACGTCGGTCACCTCCAGGCAGATAGGGACCGACGTCGATCGCCTGTGCGATTCCAGAACTGCTTGTTGACGAATAGTTAGTTAATGAACCAGTTGTTTGCATGTTAAAAGGCCAATTTTAGACTTGAGCTGTGGATCTAATTATTGTAATTGGATGTCTAATTATTGTTTGTATGAGATCTATATAATAGAATCATGGGCTGTATTGTAAAGTGTGTTAGTTAAAGTTGAGCTTGGTTAGCTCCTTCAGTGTGAAGATAACAAGGGTAGCTCCTCCTAGTTCCACAGGAGTGCAATAGAGGAAGGCAAGGTAGATCCTTCCAATTGTAAGATCATTTGAATTGCAGGTTGTTGCAAGTTCATGGGAGATCTACATGGTAAGTAAGATCATTGATTTGCAAGTGTGTGTGTGTGTGTGCGTGGTCTAGGTTTGCAGGTGTTGCAAAACCAAGTTGATTTGCAGGTGGTAGCAAGATCAGGGAGATCAGCAACACAACAGGTAGCAAGATCAGGAGAGATCTACTTGGAGTACGGTGTGTACTCGATCGTGGAGTACGTGGAGTACTTGTGTACTGGTAGTAGTGATACTGACTGGTGGTACTGGCAGTAGTGATACTGACTGGTTGGAGGTGAACACCAACTCTGTGTTTGAGTTGTGTGTTGGGACCGTAATTGAGAGAGTGAGCTCTTGAAGAGATTTACTGTTTATGCCCTAGAGGTGTGGGCGCCCTAGAGGTGTGTAAGGAAGAAGACTATGGCATCTTCTTTGTTGTATTTCCTTCTGGAAGAGTATTAATACAATTGGGTATTGTCTCTCATATTCTGTGTTATTTATGAATTCTAGTTACTTGTGCATTCTGGTTAAATTCCGTGTTTAGTTGTTTATACAAGGTGATCATTTCTCTTCAAGTAATTTAGTCTATTATTGTCTTCGAATAGGACAAAAATTAATAATAAGATCTTTGAGATAAATAGTAGAGGATGTGATAGTGACTCCCCTAAGGAAGAATGTCTCAATGTGAGATTGGATGTTTTAGCAGGCTCATGTATTGTTCATGTTGATCTTCTATGTAGTTGTGGTTTTACACAGGGTGTATATATGATCATATCCTATTTTTGATTGTGATGCTTGAAGTGTTGGTGTGGATGATGAAATAGGAATTTAATTACTATCATCGTCATCATGAAGAGGAAATGATGACATACCATAAAATAAATATTTCTTCAAAATTTTAATAAATTTCATCATCTTCATCTTTGCACAAAAAATTAATATATTTTGAATGAACTACATTTTATATATTAACTAAATTCAATTAAAGGATTTGTACATTTTAAAATTAAAAATTAATAATAATTAAATTATTTTTAAAAAATATTGAAAATAAATAAATTATGTATAAATATATCCAAATCATTTATTATTAAAAATTAAATATTTTTTTGTATAAAATACATCATTATTAGTCAACGTTAGGTATATTTTTTTACCATAAAAATTTTAGATTTCTCCCTTTGAACAAATAATTAATAAGATGCTCTTCACCAATATTTATATTGACAATTACTTCTACCATGGCATAATAACATATAATTTGGGGCATTTCTTCATCTTTGTCATTAACACACTCCATGCATTGATATTTTGGAGAAGATATATATTTAAATCCATTTGTAATATTAATAAAACCCACAATATGTTTAAATACACAGGGATGACCATCAATGTATGTAAGATCATCCATCTTGTAGGAATTTTTTGGGTCATAATAAATTCATTCTTCAATAGTTTTTTCATTTAAACACATGTCATATACAAACATACAAAACTTGAATCTAACCAAAGAATGCCAATCATTCAAGCTTTACATTGGGTCATAAAAATGCAATATTTGGATGTCTAATCATAGTGGAGTAGAAGACCTGGCATTGATTGTAGAGAAAGTGAAGAATCCAAGGCCCACATCTAGGATAATCTAGGGTGTATCATATTAATTTTCTCTTAAAATGTAAATACTTCATAAGGGGTTTGTGGTGTCTTCTCCATTAGAAACAGCCCATAATTTCATAAATTATAGATATTATATTTATATATATATATATATATATATATATAAAATAGTTGATCAAGAAATTCACGTTATCTTTGGACTCTTTATCATAGTTTTCAATATTATCCCTCCCCTTATATTGAAATTAATTTAAAGTAAATGTATTTAAGAAGAGGTCCAAATTAGTTATACTTGACGAGGTAGGATGTCATTTATCATCATCTTTATAATAAATGTCTCTGTATATTATTGTATTAGATAATACTGGTAAGTAACAAGAAATTGATTATTTAGAGATTGACAAGATTGAAACTAATTAATAGTACATATGTGTGTGTTTTTAATATTTTTTTAAGAAACAATAAATAAAAAATAACTATTCATATTATAAATTACTCAAACAATTTAACATTTTAAATTTTTTTTAAAAAATATTATAATACTTTAAAACATCAATTATACGAATGAATTTAATAAAAACTGAAAAAAATAGATTAATTAACTACTTAACACTTTGTCTTAAAAATTGTATAAGATATTTATTGTCCTTAATATAAGTAGGTGATGTTAAGGGAGTTAGTTAGAGCTGGTGTAAGGAATCTATAAATTTAGAAAAAAAACTATAGTGCTTGTTTATGGAAATGATGGTTTCAATGACTTCTATTAAGAAAAAGAAATGTTGTAATGGAAGTGCCTTATATTTTAGGCTTGTTGACGAATTACATGATAAAGAATGTGGTGGTGTGTGACTTTGATGAAAGTTATGACTTTTAGCTAATTGGGGTGGACTATTTTTCCATTGTTATGGGATTTACTTTTGTTTGATTTATCTTGTTTATACTAGTTTTTATATATTGTGGGGTAATTTATTTTTGGTCACCTCGAATTTGGATTTATTGGTTGCTTGTCATATTTTGTGGTTACATGGTTTTTATTTTTTATTTTTTATTTGGTTTTAATTTTAAAATATTTTTATATCAAAAAAGTATAAGGTTTTTGGTAAAACTCTTCTAATTAGTGTAAATGGGTTGGGGCCCCTTTCAAAAAATGATATTAATAGCATGGACAATCTACTTGATGTAGAGAACCGAGCCTTGATGAGAAATGTCAATTGAACCCATATCTCGTGGAATTCATATTGTTCAAGATTCATTTTGTAAACATTCTTGATATTGGATTCCTTGTGATGAATTTAGGGTTAAATATAAACTTTCATCTTTGGACAAGGAATCTTATGAAGAGATTATCGAGGTTGTTCTAGCATACTTATTCCACAAAATCAGTGTCACCTCCTCTCACCCTTGGTGGAAAGATTGGAAATGGAATGTTGACACCGCCTTTCAGAACTATATTGCTTGTAAAGGGTATGAATGGATTTCACCGTATTTCCCATGGTAGACAAATTCAATGCCCATTGGGGCATTCACTCTTTCCTTTTAGTTTGGGGGTGTCATTTTAAGACTATTTGATCAACTTGCATTGAGCCTAAACTTGCCCATTTTGTGTGGTGTTTACTTCACTGAGGGCTTCTTATTAGTTGACAACTAGTTCAGTTAGGAGTTATGTAACCATGATGCCCATTTTGTGGGCATCAAGAGACTCTCATACACTTGTTCTGATTTTGAACTAAAACTCGAAGTGTTTGGATTTGGATACATGACTTCTTTAGGCCTTTTCATCCAAAACACTTAAGTTGGTTTCATACTTTCCTTGGTGATAACCCTTAAATACCCACTCAATTCATCCAAGTCTGACATGATTTTAGATTGGAAATGGTATTCTAGATATGGAAATAAAGGAATTCACCTTTGTTCTCTAATGTCTCTATTAATATTCAATTCTTTATTTATAATAAGGCTATGGTTATTTCTAATGTGTTTTTTTTATTCAAGTTCAAACCAACAAAGTTACCATGGAGCTTCATTACCTGCAATGTTTGCTTCGTCATTCAGATGATGCTTTGTGAAATGTTGCTCTACTTTCACCTTCCCCACCTCAAAACTCACCGCCAAGAGGTGGCAGTGGTCCTCTATAAGGTGGCTTTCGTTGCAATCATTCCCATCAACATTCTTGCAACTGTGTTATTAGTTTTTTGTAACAACATCACTCTCTTTTCCAGCCATGCATGGAGGTTTGGGTTCTCTACCTCCTCATTCTCTATGAGCTCAGGGTGGGTATTTCCACCCCCTATGGGCCAACACAGATGGAGTCCTCCACTTGGGGGTTCTCATGATAGTTAGCAGTTACCTCTGGACAAAGGCTTTCCCATGCTAACTTTAGATATTTCACCCCATCACACATACCATTATACTAAATCAAAATATGATGGTGATCAACACACTTCTAACTCTGGTTGGGACCCTGTCACTTGAGAGAAGGTTTTATCAAGCTCTATTTGCAATGATCCACCTGATGAAGACCACTCTTTTGTCAGCCAATTTGTTATTGTTGCTTAATTTCCCTTTTTTTTGATGTATTGGAGATTTTCTAGGCTTGGTCTAGTGGTTTGTTGGTTTTTGCTCATAGATTTGCCTAGTCGATGTATTGTGTTATTAGGCTTGGCCTAGTTCAACATTGTGGTGTGCTCTCATACCACCTTCTTTTTTATGGATAGTCTTGTAGATATTGATATATTTATATTAATAATATAAGCTCTATTTCATCCCAAAAATGATATTATAAAAAAAAAACTACTTTACACTCTAAATATATTTAACTATTAAAAAAATAAAAAGACTTGCTTCTTCACCAAAAATGACACATCGCTCCTTATCCCTTATCTTCCTTCTTTTATAATTTTTTCACAAGAGTGAAAATGACAAGAGTTGAAATAACTAAAAATTTATATAGTATTTGCTTTGTGCTCTACGTATAAAATTATTGACGAAAATTTGATTTTATTTACATTGAATTTATGTTGGGACATAGCTTCAGGTTTGCACCACCATTGCATTTCATGGCAAAAAATAAAGAAACCCTGGGGATGCTAACTTGACCCAATTTATGGTGCTATAGACATAAAATGTAGTAGTGTGTGTAAGTAACTATTGATATAGGTGGATTATTAGTGTTAAGTTTAGTTTTGATTGTGGTTATGAGGTTGAAATTAAGAATCAATTTACACTTTATAAGGTTTTTAATTAATTAAATTTTCAAGTATGCAAGAGGTCAAATCATAATATTATGTCCCATTAGGCGAACACAAAATATTTAAAAATAATAATTAAAATATATATATATAAGTTATAACACATATGTTGTATTCATATCACCCACTCAAATCAAAGTTTTTTAGGAGGGAGATTGGAAGTGTATGTGCCCTCTTTATACCAAAAAGTGGGACATACTATTATGCTTTGAGTCTTTTAATATTAAGGTATCTTCAATTAGGTGACTAGATGAATTCACGCCTAATAATTATGCTTACATGACTAGATTAATTCAAGTCATGTGACACCTAGATGAATTCAAGCCACATTACACTTAGGTATACAAATTAATTCAAGCTACGTGATAGCTTGAAGGTAATTAAAAATAACCTTTTACATATGCTTTGGAGATGTATTTGATCCATCTGACAGCTTAGCGACTAGATGAATTCATGAACATCTAAGATATCTCTCATGTTAAATTGGCATTTGGCTTGGTCATAACCTAAAACAACCTTATTTTACCTTTAATTAGGAGATGATTTATAATTATGTGAGATGTAAATGATTAGATGTGGACTAGTTAAATTCAAGAAATGTGACACCTAGATGAACTTAAGCAATGTAACACCTACATGAGTTCAAGTCACATATGACATCAAGGAAACTATATTAATTCATACGATAGTTGGATGATTAATTATATATTAAGTCATATAATAATTAAATGAGTTATTAATATTAAATTTTATTGCTACTTTCATCTTGATCTTGATGATGGATCATAAAATGTGATCCAAAATATTAATCAATAATATAAACATATTTTTTTAAAAACTCTTTTATTATCAATATAAACTTGAAAACATTAGATCTTCAATATCAAATAAATTTATATCTATATATTAAATTTAATTGATATTAAACATCATATAATATAATATTGAAGTTGAGTAGCTAAATGGATTCAATCCATAAAATTATATATAAAGTTGAAAAATTGGAGAAAATTTATATAAATATATATGATAATGATAGATAATAGCATGAAAACATTTACTTAAAAAAATATATATATAACATAAATAAAGATAAAACTATTATAATGATTTTATAAATATTTAAACACAACAATAGTCTATGACAATGCCATTATTATTCAATGGTTATGTGAAAAAGAGAGAGCAAAATAAGCAGTGACCCTAATTTATAATATAGCAGATCCCAATAAGCACACCAATTATTGTGGCTTCTTGATAGATTGTAATTATATCACATTGGCTTGCCCAATTTTATATGATTGTTAGATATGAACACCTTCGACATCACTAATCACCCTTACAATTACATATTGTAATAGAAATTCGTAAAAAATTACATGCTATTTACATATAAGAATGTCCTTTTATTTGTTGCAACATTTACAACTTATTCACCTACGAGAATAAATAAAATATATCTTTAAAAAATCAATTCATTGAAATTGAGTCTTATTTCTATATCTGATATTATTTTTGTTACTCAACTAATCACGTACATGAAGTCAAGCCATATTACGTAACGAGTATATTTATACATCACTCTCTTATATTATAATATTAGAGGTTTGTCACTAGATGGTGCTTAAGCAACGTGTTAATATCTTGGGATCATTTTTGGAACTTTCCCATTCTATAGAATTTTATAAGGCCACGTGTTTATATAGGGATCATTTTTTTTTGGAAGTTCTTGCTATAAGATCTCTTGGTAAGATCCTTAACCAAGATAATATTAAGTTGTTGCCTAAAGCAAGGATCTTTCTTTGTTTATTAACTGGAGGTCACTTAAATGCATACAATATTATTGTTAAAGTATTGGCTTTAAAGTTTAAGTTGCATTTTCACAAAATAATTTTAGTTAATTAAATTGATTTTGTATTAGATATTTATATTTTGGATGATGTTATTGTTGTTGTTGAAAGTATGGTTTGGGTGATTGACTTTAATCAAGATATAATTTTTTTCAAATTGGACTTTACCAAAGCATACAATAAAATAGAGTGGCCTTCCATTATTGTTAGGTTGATGAAGTTAACCCTGAGATCAACCTTTCTTCATCATGTACAAATGCTTTTTTCAGATGCGAATGCTAAAATTTGTATATCTAGTTAGTTATCTCAACATATTGAGTTGCATCATTCTGTGAGACAAGGTTGCCCACTCATCCCTTATTTATTGTTGTTGTTGATGCTCTTGATCATCTCCTTCAAAGCAGAGCTAAGATTGGTCTTATTCATGGCATTTATCTTCCACATTACCCTGATAAGCTAATTTATAGTCAGTTTGTTGATGATATATTTCTTTTGGCAACCTGAGACAGGTGCATTGATAATGTTATGGATTGTTTCGACATTTATTGTAAGGCCTCAAGGTCTATGATAAACTAGCATAAAACTCAAGGTGTTTGTATGTCATACATTGATCCTCCTTTGTGGGCTCTTAAATATCAATGGAAATGGCTTAAACCTAATACTATTTTACATTGCTTGGCATACCATTTGCATTTCATACTACTCCAGTGCAGTTTTGGCAGCATGTTCTCAATTTAAGGTTAATACAAAAGTGTTGAAATGGAGTAGTAAGTTGTTGTCTTTGGCAAGTAAATTTATACTTTGCACCAAGATTTTGTCTAGTGTGCATATTTATCATTTTGCTTTTATGGCTCCTTCTTAGAATGCTTATAAAAATTTGGATAGAGTTCTTTGAACCTTTTTTTGGGGCACTGAACATGGGCATAAATATTTATCTAGAGTGGCATGGCAAACTTACATATGGATAGGGTGGTAGGTGGTCTTGGTTTCCCCAAATCTTACCTACAAGGTCTTTTGTTAGCAACCAAGTGGGTTATTTGCTTGCTTGAAGGAGATGAGGCTTGAAAGATTATTTTTCATTTTAGACTTCCAAAAACACTTCCTGTGGGTAGTAAGATATGGGGATGTACTCATTGGATGAATTGGTTAGTTACTCCAGCAATGGTTAAAATCCAAGGCTCCATTATGTTACAACAAATTTGGAAAGGGTGGGACAAAATTAAGTCTTTGCTTACTTAGGATATGTCGAAATGTGATTATCAACATCTTTCTCTTCATTATATTTAGTCGTCTTTGCTTTTGTCTATCTCTGAAGGGCCTTTAGCCTAGAACGAGAATTGCTAGAGTATTCAATTTATTCACAAATGCATTTTGTGTGTTGGGGATTTTCTTAATCTGAATAATGGCACTCTTTTAGACTGACCCACCTTTCGAGCAAAATTCAAACTTCTTGCCAAAGATAAAAGAACCTATAATGTTATCAGGGACAAACTAGAGGGAGTAAACATTTCTCGAGTTGGGTTGTACTCCACTTCTCCATGGTGGAATCTTTGGTGTTCGTTGAATTAGGATGGGTTCTCTCATTTTTCCCTTAATAAGGCTATATACTAGATTAAACCTAGTGTTTTGCCATTAGCTAAACTCAATCAACGATGGGGCACTAAAGATTTTGTTTTTATTTGGGGTAAACGCTTTTGTACATTGTGGAATCATATGGCTCAACCTAAATTTAATATTTTTGCTTGGTCTTTGTTACATTTGGGTTTGCCTCTTGGACCATGATTGCAACATGTGGGACTACAAGATCCCTAATGCTTAGTTTGTGGAGAACCAAATTCCTTTGAACATGTTTTTATGCAATGTTCCATTGCTCTGTAACTTTGGACTTGGGTGGCTTCAATTTTTATATTTGAAAGCGCCACTTGTCCTATCCATCATGTTATGTTGGGAGATGATATTTTCCAAGCGGGGTTTAATGTGCTTTGGCATGCTCTCAGACTTCAGATCTTATTTGAAATTTGGAAAATTCACCTAGATTTTCATTTTCAATGGTAGTCCATTGTAGTTTCAATCCTACAGTCATTACAATTTGGTATTATTGCCACAATCAATATGCAGTTGCACTTCCTGACCAAGCAAAGCCATTTGGATTTTGATTACTTTGAGGGAATCTTGAGTTTATTGTAGCTTTTTGGCTCTTTTGTAGCCTCTTATTGTGGTCGTTGTTTTATTTTTTTTGGTGTTCTTGTAATCTTTGCATTTGGTGTTTTTAATATAAATATTTTTTTGGTGTTTTGGGGGCCACCTCAACAACCCCCCACCCCAAATATAACCATAAACTCACGAGGTTTAAAACTAATTATTGTCCTAAGTGAAAGTTATGCTCGAAAGGATGTAATTTTTTAGTGTTTTGTAAAACATGATTTTGTAAGTGATAGTGTAAATTGGCATTCGTATTGCATTCAAAATTTATTATTAATAACCAAATCTCACCTTTTATGCATGCAGTGTTAGGCAAGAATAATTTCCTATTTTTTAGTAACGCTGACAGTATAAAATGGCTTAGTGTGTTTCTTCGTACGTTGTGAAAATGAGGTGTGTGAGGAGACATTTCATTTCACGGTAAGCTTAAGTAATGATGAAGTGGTGAAATATTTCAAGGTGAGATGAATGGTGATGGTGAGGGGTGATGACTTGGGTTTTCAAGCGATATCGAATACTAGAGGGCTCATATTATACATCAAACATGGATTCAAGGTAGACAATGGATTCACACGACTTGTACCCATTAAAAAATGGTTTATAACTTTATATTCATGGCGACATCTTTAATTGGCCATTTTCTATTATAAATGATGAGGAAGGATGTCATAAGAACTAATTTGATTGCAGTAGAGCTCCACATCCAATGTATGGCTCCAATCAATACTAGAATCTACATTTATATATTATAATAATAATAATAATAATAATAATAATAATAATAATAATAATAATAATAATAATAATAGTAATAGTATATCATATATAAGGTAATATTATATATTTATAATTATAAATATTACTATAATATATAAATTAATATTATTATTATTATATATATTGATGTCAATTTGTGCATGTCTTGTAGTTGTGCTTATGTCTAGGTCCTAAATTTTAAGTTTGACTGTACTTTTCATTATTATTATTTTATGATGGTTATCTATTCAACATTAACTTTAAAATGCTGATATAATTCATAATAAATTTTATTATATAAATATATTATATTTAATATATTATATTATTAATAATATATAATACAATGGAATAAGATTTTATAATATTACATCATAATAATAATATATAATGTGTAATATTAATAATATATATAATGCTATTAATTTACTATTATATTTTATATTAAATATCATACACAAATTTATAATGATTAATATAATATTTTATAGTTTATTAAATAAAATATATAATTTATTATAAAAGTAACATGTTACATAGTTTGTACATGTATCTCTTTGGGCTTCTTCGAATTTATCCCTTGAAATATTTTATCATTGTCCTTTACCATCACCACTTAATGCACTTTGAAATATTTAATTGCTTTCATCTTTTGTATGGCTTGTCCTTTCCCAATGCTTCACCATTGATCATACTCACTGTAAAACATAACATTTCCTCCTTAGATAACTCATTGCTATATGAAAGAACATAATCTCATTTTCCACAATCACCTCTACCAAAAATATCAAATTATTATTGCTTGAAACTTCATTAAAAAAATATGATATGTTATAAGTGGCAATAGGTTTCAAGTGAGATACGAATACCAATTCATATTCTTTCACTTTTTAAAACCCTGCTTTACCAAAAGCAAAAATTACACCATCTCTTCTGACATAACTTGCATATTTGAGACAACTACTATTACATCACATAATGAAACTTACGATGTTTCAAGGGATTGTACCTTCACAACTATGTGATATAGTTTGAAAGGATATTTATGTCTTCGGTTAATTTTGTTGATAATCTTCTTTCACAGTGAGATCTTTATTGGTAATGATAATATGGTACCACTCATTGATTAAATGGATACTCTAAAATTAATTTTATTTATAAATTAGTTTATTAATTATTAATGTAATAATTAATCATATAAATAAAGTAATAGTAGTAATAATGCATTAAGTATATTTATGTTTATTTGATAGGTATATTGATTATAATATATATTTAATATTATAATATTAAGAATTATTATATTATATATTATTATATTATAATTATAAATATATATTAGAATAATAATTTTTTTATTTGATCGGGTAAATAAACTGGTTTTACAGGGATCTAGGAACCATAAAATGATTATACAAAAAGAGTAACAAGCCAAACCATGGCCAAATAGTAAAATCTAGAAAAATTAACTATAGAGTGTCAAAAGCAGAGAAATATAACAACAAAAAATAAGATCAAGAGGGAGGGCCTTTTGGTGTTTCCTTCTCCTCCTCAGATGTCTTCTTTGGAATGCCCTGCTTGATCTTAGAGACCTTTTCCCTTGTACAATTGATAGGACATTCTACATTATCGCCCGGGAGAATCATGCACAACCTCTTTTAGCCTTGAACCTATAGGGGTGTCTTTTTGATAGGGGTCAAATTAAGGGAACCATGCAGGGGGTTTCTGTAACCTTTAGCAACTACTTAATATGGGTTCAATTTAGCTTAGTAGATTGGATGACGGACTAAATAGTCAAGTTTATTTGCCTGTGTAGGGCATTCCACTCTTATATAAGGCTAGCTAGGGTCAAACCGGCCTCTTGCACCCTATTTTTGAAGTTGTCAAGTTGTTCCTTATTATTTTTCATCTCATCAAATAGAAGGAATTTTCCCTCCCTAATGGCCTCCATGGAAGTTCCCTCATCTAGAAAGATCAACTTGGGTTTGGGAACAAAAAGCTTAAGTGGAAGGTCTTCAAAAGAGGTTTTAGATAGACTAGCTTGGGGAGTGCTAACATATGGGCGGTAGGACCCCAAGGTGGGGTCCTCCTTCGAAGAATCCTCCTGAGAGTCTTCCTCGATGGAAGATCCCCCTGAGGGACCTACCTCCCTTGTAGAGTTTAACCATGCTTAACAAGTAGTAGAATAAGCTCTCAATGCAGAATGGGGTTGGACTCATTATCTTGGTGGGCTAAGGCAGTACATTCTAGTGACTTTAGCAGGTAGAATGGTAGGTTGATCTTATAACCTAAAAAGCGGTTTAATAATAGAAAATGATGAGAAAATATTAGGCTATACTTACCTCTAAGGTCATGTATCTCATTACTTAGAGGCATATCTCCGACCAATGTCGTAGAAGTTCCACTCGGGGGAAACCCTTCTTGTCAGTTTTCACAAACTCATTCATGCAAAAAAAGTACTGAAGAAGCTCCTACTTCTTAGTCTGATCCTTGAAGGCCTTTGTCCCTTCATAGGACATGTCAGTGGCCTCCCCTATGAAGTCCTATGTCGCTATGATCTTTATGCCCCATATCACCACTGTGCATTTTTCATGCAGTGATGAAGTCTCAAGTCATGTAGACATCATGCTTAGTAATTCATACCATTAGCTTTGTGAGACCTCCTTGCATTAGTTTTTTCCATACCTTCTTCTATCCCTGCACCTCAGAACATGAGATAGGCTTTAGTTGCTCTCTATCTCCCCCTATTGGCATAGTGACAGTAGAGTCGAGACAAACAGATAGATGGATTTAGAGAGGATAGGTTTGAACTATATGAATTAGGCTTGGGATACCCACCATCTTCATCTTATGGCAATTAAACCACCTTATTTTTTCATAATGGTGGATTATCATTTTTAAATTCCATCTGTTGATAAGAAGATTTTGATGTGTGATGGCATGATAACCCACTTAACCTATTTTAATTTCATCTTATATGGCCATTATGACATTATTAGGGGCATGGCCTCCTTCATGCCTACTGGTTAAAAGGTGTAGTTCTACTACAATGTTGGCAAGAAGATCTACCACCCTATTACCTTCATGATATGTGTGCATAATTTGGACTTGTGCCATACCCCTCAAAAGTAGCTTGGTATCATCCATGATGTATTTTATAGTGTAAGAAGGGATTATTTTGCCATCTAGGGCATTTAAAATGTTTAAATAATCACCCTCCATGATGATTCTTTATAATTTGAGCCTAGAATCCAATTGGATACCCCAAAGGGCCACCTTGGCTTCAGCAAGGTGGTTTGTTTGGTTTCCTATTGGTCCCATGTAAGCAGCAATCAATGCTCCTTTTGAGTTCCTTATGACTCCTCCCCCACTTGCATGTCCTAGGTTGCCTTTAGAGGCACCATCAAAGTTCATTTTAGCCCATCTTTCTGGTGGAGCCTTCCATTTTATATGTTTACAAATAAGCACCTTTGAGGGGGAGCTTAATTTTTGAACTATATCCCAGTTGTTGAATATCTATAGTGTTGAAAGAGGTCTAGGGTTTTTGTCTTTGGGAGGAAAAGTTTTCCAATTTTTAGTGATAGCCTGGTAGAGTCGGAGGAAGGCCCCTTTAGGCTGGTGCCTTTTCTTTGAAAAGAGACTATCATTATGGGTTTTCCATACACACCATAACCAATGTGGAAGAGCTAAGTACCACAGGAACTCTAGGGACAGGAGATTCTAGGGTGGTTTCAATTGCATTATGAAAATTATATATATATATACATATATATATATACATATATATATATATACATATATATATATACATATATATATATATATATTGGTGACTGAGGGTGTCCCATAACTTTTCTAGCACGACATTATCACCGTGTTAGACCCAGTGACCTAGCACACACTTAGGCACGCTATCATAGGGTGAGTCCAATGGACTAAACCCTCAAACTTACACCAGTGCCCCACCTGATGCTCATGGTTCAATCAGGGCTCGAACCCATGACCTAGTGGTCACCGTTGCAATGACTTATCATTGAGATATAACCCTAGGGGCTATAATTTATTATATTAATAATATATTATATTAATAATATATAATATTAATATTAATAAAGAATGTTATATTAAATAAACTATAATAATATTTATAGTATAAATTATAATTTATAAAAATAATTATATATTATTTATTAATATAATAATATATTATATTATAGGAATATAATATATATAATAAATATATGATAATTATAATAATTATATAAATTTTATAATAATTATACTATAATAATATTATATAAATAAATATAATATTAATATGCTATAATATAATATATCAATACATTTTATATATATTATAATATTTATTAATAATAAATTTATGATACTTATATATATAATAACTAAGTGCCATGATGAGAAGCAAATGACATTTTATGACACAAAATTGTTGTCATGTGGAAGAAAGGTAAATAAATTGAAGTAGGTTGATGACAGGAGTGGACAAGTTGTTGGAGGTTGATAACACATATCACATGTTTTTTTGGATGGATTTTTGTAGGTATTCATTTTGTGGAGATGAATACTTTTATAATCCTGACAAATCATAAGGGTTGGATCAAAATTGTGTTTCTTTGCTTTACATTCACATTTCCATTTGGAAAGAATAGGCCCTATCCCTCCATCATGGAAGCATTTGCTTTCAAGGTATAGTCTCATGTCCACCATGCCCACTATCAATTCTTCTTTGTACTTAGAATATTGCAACCATTGTCCCACACCACAATTGTCATTGCCACCATTGATGAGATCTAGAAACTCAAGTAAATATGATCTGATATCAAAGACACACAAATATTTATATTTATCATGATTTTTGGAAAAATCACCTTGTCAAAGAATATTGCATTGTTTGTATATTTAAGTTTGTAATTTTCTTCTAGTTATAACCTGAGCAAATTGAAATCTTGTCATTAGTTCCCCTTCCTTTTGGAAGCCCTTTCAATGAAAGAGTAAATATTTTAAAGGCTAATGACTCTTATAATTTCTCTATGTTAATTATAACTTAAATCACAAAAATGTGGGATACAGATATTTTTGAGGCTTTGAGACCTTTTTCTTTTTCTCTTTTGACATGATTGTGTGATTAGGGTTCTATGATGCTTGGAGCATTTTTGCAATCATCTTTTCTAGACTTGACAGTGCTTGGGTTGTGTTGTGTTGTGCAAGAGATATTACAGGTGTTAAAAAACTTTATTTGGATATAACCTTCCTTGTAATATAGGGTTAAAATTATTTCTATCATTTGAAATTTATGGTATAGGGTTCATGATTTGTGTTGAGAGTTGAAAGAATGCCTGAGATTGAATGCTAAAGAGAAATCAAATATCTTTGAAGTTATTTTTAATATTCATGTCCATTTTTCTCCTCCTATCATTTGGAGGATCAATTCTTTCATCTACATATGTGTTTCTTTACTTCTTTTCATTCCCAATTTTAATCTTTTTTTATATTGTGATACTTGCTCTTCCAACTATAAGATTTGTAGACTTAAATTATTAATCATCTCACTTTTCTTCAACATATTAGATATTGTCTTTTTCAATCTTTCATTTTCTACTCTTACCATACAAGAATCTTCGATTCCCTATTTTTTCTTTGGCAATTTATTCCTTGTTTCTTCACAATCCATACTATCATCAGACTCTAGCTTCTCAATATATTGAATTGTCTCCACTTTCAATAGATCTAGAGGTTTAAAATATCTTCCATCATCCCTTGAATTTCTTATCATAACATATTCAAATAGAGATGTAGGTAATTTATAGGCAATGGAGGTAGTGGAAACATAATCTTTTATTTTTTAATTATACCTAAAGCCAAAAGTCAAATATTTATTAGATAGCTCCAAACAACTAGTGCATTGGTGCATTATATATGAACCAGATGTTAACACTAATCATATGTCAAAATCTATCAATAACTATCAATTTAATATAAAGAACATTTAAAAGATGTTGAGATGAATCTAAACAATGGATGCAATAAAAAATTAGATATAAAAAGCTAGAAATATTTTATTAAATGATCTGTACAAGATTATTTCTAAAGCATTAGCTTTAAATCTTAAGCCGTATCTTCACAAAATAATCTCAGTTACTCAAACTAGTTTTGTACCAAGCAGGTACTTTTTGGACAATGTTATTATTGATGTTGAAGGTATGGCTTGTGTGGTTGACTCTAATCAAGATACAATTTTCCTCAAATTGGACTTTACCAAAACATATGATAAAATAGATTGGCCTTTCATTATTTCTATATTGACTAAGTTAGGCCTGAGATCAACATTTTTTCATCATGTGGAGATGTTTTTTCAAATGTGAATGCTAAAATTTGTATATGTGGTTAGTTATCTCAACATATTGAGTTGCAACATTTTGTGAGACAAGGTTGCCCACTCACCCTTTATTTATTATTGTTGTTGATGCTCTCAAACATATCTTTCAAAGCAAAGCTAGCGCTGGTCTTATTCATGGCATTTCTCTTCCACACTATTCTGATCAACTCATTTATAGTCAGCTTGTTGATGATACATTCCTTCTTTTGGCAGCCTGAGAAAGGTACATTGATAATGCTCTGAAATGGTTGGACATTTATTGTAGGGCCTCAGGGTCTATGATAAATTGGAATAAAAATCAAGGTGTTTGTATGTCATATTCTAATCCTCCTTTGTGAATTCTTAAATATCAATGGAAATGGCTTAAACCTAATACTTATTTTACATTGTTTGGCATACCATTTACATTTCGTACTACTCTAGTGCAATTTTGGCAGCATGTTCTCAATAAGGTTAATACAAAAGTGTTGAAATGGAGTAGTAAGTCATTGTCTTTGGTGGGTAAATTTATAGTTTTCAACAAGATTTTATCTAGTGTGCATATTTATTATTCTACTTTTATGTCTTCTTGTCATAATGTTTATAAGAATTTGGATAGAGTTCTTCGAACCTTTTTTGGGGGCACTAAACATGAGCATAAATATTTCTATAGAGTGGCATGGCAAACTTGCATTATGGATAGGGTGGTAGGTGGTCTTGGTTTCCCCAAATCTTACCTACAAGGACTTTTATTAGTAGCCTCACTTACTTGAAGGAGATGAGGCTTGGAATATTTATTTAAGTAAGATATGGGGATATACTCATTGGATGAATTAGTTAGTTACTTCAGCAATCGTTAAAATCTAAGGCTCTATTATACTACAACAAATTTGAAAAGGGTGGGATAAAATTAAGTCTTTGCTTACTTAGGACATGTCAAGATATGATTATCAACATCTTTCTCTTGATTCTATTTGTTGGTCTTTACTTTTGTCTACCCCTGAAGGGCCTTTAGTGCGGAAAATTAATTGCCAGAGCATTCGATTTCTTCACAAAGGAATTTTTCATGTTGGGGCTTTTATTAGTCTGAATAGTGGCACTCTTTAAGATTGGCCTGACAATCCGATCAAAATTTAAACTTTTTCCAAAAGACAAAAGAACCTATGATGTCATCAGGGCAAAATGGAGGTAGTAAACATTTCTTGAGCTGGTTTGTACTCCACTTGTCCATGGTGGGATCTTTGGTGTCAGCTGAATCAGGATGTGTTCTCTAAATTTTCCCTTAATAAAGATATATACTAGATTAAACCTAATACTTTTCCACTAGTTAAACTCAATCAATGATGGGACACTAATGATTCTGCTACTATTTGGGGCAACCACTTTCATACACTTTAGAATCATATGGCTCAACATAATGTTAAATTTTGTTTTGGTCTATCTTACATCAAGGTTTTCCTCTTATATTTTAATTACAATGCATGAGACTAGAAGATCCCTAATGCCCAATTTATGGAGAACCAAATTCCTTTGAGCATGTTGTTATGCAGTGTTCCATTTCTTTATAACTTTCGACTTAGGTGGCTTTTATTTTTGGCTTTGAAAGCACTACTCATCTTATGTATCATGTTATGTTGGGAGCTTATATTTCCCAAGCAAGGCTTAATGTTCTTTGGCATGCTCTTAGACTTCAATTCTTATTTGAAATTTGTAAAAATCTCTTGGATTTCCTTTTCAATGGTATTCCATTGCAGCTTCGGTCCCATGGTCATTACAACCAGGTATTATTGCCACAATCAATATACAGTTGTACATCCTAACCAAACAAAGACATTTGGATTTTGATTACTTCAAGGGAGTCTTGAGTTTATTTTAGCTTTTTGGCTCTTTTTTAGCCTTTTTTTGTGGTCATTATTTTTTTCTTTTTTTTTGGTGTTCTTATAATCTCTGCATTTAGTGTTTTTAATATAATCATTTTTTGGTGTTTTGGGGGTGACCTCAACAACCCTACCCCCAAAAAAATATAATTATGAATTCACAAGGTTTAAAACTAGCAGTTAATCTAAGTGCAAGTTATGTTGGAAATGATGTAATTTTTTTGGTGTTTTTTAAAACATGATTTCATAAAGTGATAGTGTAAATTAGCATTTGTAATGCATTTAAGATATATGATTGATTCTCGTTAATGGGTCAATCTTAAATAAGAAAGATAATAAAAGCAAAAAAGAGGCAATCTTGAATCTTTCTAAACTGAAATGGTTTAAATTAAATTTTGATGGGGCTTGCAAAGGAAATATAGGGGTTTCTGGTGTTGGTTGTGTTATAAAAGATTACAGTGGTTCTCTTTTTATCTTTGAAGCTTCCAAATGGAACCAATAATGAAGTTGAGGTACAAGCTTTATCAATTGGAGTTGAGATGCTATAGAATGTGGCATCTCCTTCCTAGAAATTGAAGGCGATTCTTAGGTGGTGATTCAAGCATTGACTAATCAAAGGGCTAAATCTTGTAAAATAACTAATATTCTAGATATAATTTGGCCAAAATTGGATAATTTTGAAGAGTGGTCCTGCCCCCATTGCTTTCAAGAAAGTAATAAATTTGTTGACTTTCTGGCAAATGTAGTGATAGATCAATTGATGGATATAAGAATGGACAAGATCAGAGATAATTGGGAAGATTGCAGGGTCTTTGATCAAATTAAGCTATGAGCTTAATAATGGTAATCTAGTATTTTGTAAAAGCATTTTTAAATACTTGGTCAATTAAAAAAATAAAAAAAATAAGAAAATATCTTTTTGTTTTTTATTTTTCAGGTGTCATTGCTGAGGTGTCTACGAGCTTATTTATTTTAGGTTTTGATGGTGGAGGAAATCTTGATTTCCAAGTGAAAGTACATAACTTATTATTTCATTATGGCCCCATAATATTTCAAGCATGCACATTGATTATTGAAGATTATTTTTTGAGCGCTTTGATTGTGGGATGGCTTTTTTATGAGCCTAACTTTTGGCTTTGAGGCGATTTTTTCATGGTGACTTGGCAAGATGGACAAATTCTACGTTGAGTCTTCAAGGTGGTTGATGATTTTTGGTAGAACCAAAATAGAGAAATGGGAATTGTAGGCTTGGTATCTAAGATGCATCTTTTCAATGTTTTATGGATTCCTATGATGGAGTTAGTGGAAGCTATTCAACAAGTGTTGGGAATGGAAATTTTGGCTACCTGTAAATGGGTAAGAGTTAATTTGGATTTGGATTTTCTATTCACAAGTAATATCTATTTGGTAATGTCAGACATAGAGCAATCTTAGTTGTTGGTAGAATTTTTTATTTGGCTGGAATATAGAATGGGTTTGTTGTCAGAGATTAAATCCCTCCCTCTAGGTCCATCTCTTATGCTTTTATTATCTGGTAGGGATAATCTAGGTTTTATTCCTTTATCTCTTTTTTATGATTTAGAATCAAGATATCTGGTTTTAGTGAATTTTGCTCAAGAATTAGATGAGGCTTGTGTAGGTAAACAAAAAGTTGCAAGGAAGAGGGGCATCTGTATACATGAAATTTAAGATCTGTTGAAGCATGTCAGGTTTAGAGGAGTGGAGGGCGCAAAGAAGGAAACTAGAGCGAGTTAAAGCAATTAAGTGGCTAGAAAAAGGTGTTGCAAGGAGGGTATTCAAGTCTCTACCTAGTAGAAAGGTAAAGTTTAGTTGTTGAAGGATACATGTAGCTCTCAGAGACATCTAATCTTCTCACAACCATATGAGACTATTGGAACGAAGTCTAGGAAGGTGGTAGTGATAGATAGAGCTTCTCCCAAGGTGAAGGAGCAGGAAGTGCACGTCACCCATTTTAAAAAAATTGTTAAGTCACTAGTGTCAGGTGACTTCTTATCCAATAATGGTAAATTAGTGGAATTAGTAATTTTGGAATGAATTCTATTAGTCTGGTCTTTTTTGGTTAATATTTTGGGTAATATGATGTAAAAAGGTGTTATAATAGTAATTGTTCAGAAGTAAGGTTGGTTTTTTTGAGAACAAATTTTATTTTTTGGTTCGTCATTATGCCTTAACATAGTCTAATGTTAAGCGAGACCATTTATTGTTGTTTTGATTTTATTATGTTAAAAGGGCCATTAATTCTCTAGCATTGATCCATATATATATGATTGATGATGACTTCTGACCTTTTGTGCATGAAGTGTTAGGCAAGAATAATTTTATATTTTCTGGTAGAGGTGATAGTATAAAATGACTTAGTATGTTTCTTCATATGATGTGGAAATGAGTTATCTAAGGAGACATTTCATTTCATGGCAAGCTTAAGTAATGACGAAGTGGTGAAATATTTCAAGGCAAGTCAAGTGGTGATGTTGAGGGGTGATGACTTAGATTTTCAAGTGATATCAGAGATAAGAGGGCTCATATTATACACTGAACATGGATTCAAGGTAGATAATGGATTTACACGACTTTCACCCATTGAAAAATGGGTTACAATTTTCTATGTGATGACATCTTTGATTGACCATTTTCTATTGTAAATAGTGGGGAAGGATATCATAAGAACTGATTTGATTGTAGCAGAGCTCCACATCTAATGTGTGGCTCCAATTAATACCAAAATATACATTTATATATAATAATAATAAATATAATATATTATAATAATATATCATATGGATAGTTATATTATATCTTTATAATTATAAATATTATAATATATAAATTACTATTACTATTAGATATATTGATATCAATTTGTACATAAATGTCTTGTAGTTGTGCTAATGTCCAAGACCTAAATTTTAAGGTTGTCTCTACTTTTCAAGATTTTTTTAATGATGGTTATGTATTCAACATTGACCTTAAAATTTTGATATAATTCATAATAAATTTCATTATATAAATATATAATACAATGGTATAATATTTTATAATATTATATCATCATAATAATATCTAATGTATCATATTTATAATATTAATTATATATATATATATATATAATGCTATTAATTTATTAGTATATATTATATTAAATATCATACACAAATATATAATGATTAATATAATATTTTATAGTTAATTAAATAAAATGTATTATAAAAGTAGCATGTTACAAATGTTTGTATGTGTATATACCCAGACTTCTTCGAATTCATCTCTTGAAATATTTTGCCATTATCTTTTACCATCACCACCTAACGTATCAGGAAATATTTAATTGCTTTCATGTTTTATATGGCTTTGTCCTTTCCCAACAATTCACTATTGTTCATACTTACTTTGAAACATAATATTTCCTCTCTGAATAGCTCATTATTGTATGAAGGAACACAATCTCATTTTCTACCATCACCTCGACCAAAAATATCAAATTATTGTTGCTTAAAATTCCATTAACCAAATATGACATGGGAAAAGCGTCAATGGGTTTCAAGTGAGGTACAAATACCAATTTACACTCTTTCACTTTATGAAACCCCACTTTACCAAAAGTAAAAATTGCACCATCCCTTCTAACATAACTTACACCTTTGGAGTAACTACTAGTACATCACATAATGAAACTTAGGTTGTTTTGAGGGAATGTACGTTCACAACTATGTGATATAACTTAAGAGGATATTTATATATGTGGTCAATTTTGTTGATAATCTTTTTTCACAGGGGATGCTTATTGGTAACGATAATATGTTACCACTCATTGATTAAATGGATACTCTAATTTTTTATTTTTTTAATAAATTAGTTTATTAATTAATAATATAATAATTAATCATATAAATAAAGTAATAGTAGTAATAATACAATAAGTATATTTATGTTTGTTTGATAGGTATGTTAATTATAATATATATTAATATTATAATATTAAAAATTAAAATATTATATATTACTATATTATAAATATATATTAGAATAATAATAAAATAATATATTATATTAAAAAAATAATATAATATATTATTATTAAATAAATTATAATATATAAAAATAATTATATATTATATATTAATATAATAATATATTATATTATAGGGATATAATATATATATATATATATATATATATATATATATATATATATATATATATATATATATATATATATATATATATATATATAATACTATAAATATAGTCACTAAGTGCCATGATGAGAAGTGGATGACATTATATGATAGGAAATTGTCATTACTTGGAAGAAAGGTAGACAAGTTGAAGGAGGTTGATGACAGAAGTGGACAAGTTGGAGGAGGTTGATGACACGTATCATATGTGTTTTTTAGATGTATTTTGACAAGTATTCATGTTGTGGAGATGAATACTTTTATAATTGTGACAAATCATAAGGGTTGGATTGAAATTGTGTTTCTTTGCTTTCACATTCACCCTTATATTTGAAAAGAAAAGGCCCCAATCCTCCATCATGGAAGCATGTGCTTTCAGGCTATAATCTCATGTCCAGCATGCCCACTATCAATTATTCTTTGTAATTCGAATATTGCAACCATAGTCCCACACCATAATTATTGTTGCCACCATTGATGAGACTTAGAAACTCAAGTAAATGTGATCTAGTATCAAAGACATACAAATAAGTATTTATCATGATTTTTTTTAAAAATGTTTTTTCAAAAAATACTACATTGTTTGTATATTTATGTTTGTAATTTTCTTCTGGTTGTATCCTAAACAAATTAAAATATTTTCACCAATTCCCCTTTCACTTAGAAGCCCTTTCAATAAAAGAATAAATCTTTTAAAGGCTAATGACTCTTATAATTTCTCTATGTTAATTATAACTTCTTTAGTTTCTCATTGGAACTACAAATGACAAAATTGTGGGATAAAGATATTTTAAAGGGTCTAAGACATTTTTCTTTTTCTCTTTTGACATGATTGCATGATTAGGGTTTTGTGATGCTTAGTGCATTTTTTCAATCATCTTTTCTAAGCTTGATAGTGCTAAGGTTGTGTTGTGTTGTACATCGAAAGTTAAAGGTGTTACAAATCTTTATTTGGAGAATACCTTCATTGTAGTATGATGTTAAAATTATTTCTATCCCTTCAAGGTTTTGGAATAGGGTTCATAATTTGTGTTGAGAGTTGAAAGAATGCTTGAGATTGAATGCTAAAGTAGAAATCAAATCTCTTTGAAACTATTTTCAATGTGTATGTCCATTTTCTTCGCCTATCATTTGGAGGATCAATTCTTTCATCTACAAATGTGTTGCTTTGTTTCTTTTTGTCCTCAAATTTGTTTTTATTGCATCGTGATACTTGATCTTTCAACTTTGAGATCAATAGAATCAAATTATTAATCATCTCAAATTGTATCTCACTTTTTTCAACATATTAGATATTGTCCTTTTCAATCTTTTATTCTCTTCTCTTCCCATACAAATATCTTCAATTCCCTCTTATTTCTTTGAAAATTTATTCCTTGCTTCTTTGCAATCCATATTATCATCAAACTCTAGCTTCCCAATAGATTGAATTGTCTCCACTTTCAATAGATCTAAAGGTTTAGAATATCTTCCATCATCCCTTGAATTTATCATCATATCATTTTCAAATAGAGATGTAGGTACTTTTATGGGCAATGGAGGCAGTAGAAACACATTTTTTTGTTTTTTAATTATACCTAAAGCCAAAAGTCAAATATTTATTAGATATTTCTAAACAATTGGTGCATTGATTCATTATATATAAATAAAATGTTGTTTAACACTAGTCATCTGTCAACGTTTATCAATAATTATTAATTTAATGTAAAGGACATTTAAAATATGTCTAGACGAATCCAAACAATAGATGCAACAATGAAACGTTTCTAATATAACAATAATTTAGAATAAAAAATCAAATATAATAAAACAAGAAACATTTTAAAGTTAATAAAAAAAAACCATAAAATAATTGTATCATAAAACTAATGAAGCATATGCTCTAAATCCAAAGTCATAAAGTTTATTTAAAAAACTATAATAAATATAATAGAACATAATAAAAGATATAAACAACAAAGGAAATACCATTCTAACTAAGCATCTCAAACAGAGATGCTCATGAAAGGGCTTTGTAGAATTCCTTCATAACACCTTTTAATATTATAGAAAAATTTGTTAATTAATAAAAGTTTACAAATTATACTTAGTTTTTAATATGGTATTTACCAAATTAAGTTTGGTGTAAATATTTTTGGGAAAAATTTAGAGATGAGAAGAAAAAGAAATATTTACAATTTAAATAAGATATCAAGAATAATTTGAATAATAAAAATTAATTATAAAATAGTTTAATTTAAAAATTTATAATATCATTATAATTATTATTTTTATATTTATAAAAAAAATTAATTTAATAAAAATAAATAATTGTTTATATTTATATATTTTATATTATAAATGAATTGCATTTAAAATATTTATAAATATAGTAAATAATATTTAATTAATTATATTAATTAAATATAATAAAATTAGTAAATAAAATGTTTCTATCTTTTTTTATGTTGTGAAATTGTTTTCATAATTTCAGTCAAAAAAATACATTTAAAGTTGTGTCACTTGTCGCTTTTTAAAAGTTCTTTAGTTTGAATAATTGTAAACAATTGTCACTTAAAATATGTTCATATGGGTTTATTTCCCTACTCTTGTTCTTTGCTACCTGGGTTTAATTTTATGCACTACAATTATTGTCTTCATGTAATGAGTTAATTATTTTTAATTTTGGGGTTTACAATTTAGATTGTTAGCATGAATTAATTAATTTTTTAATATACAGAGTTTTTAGATTGGAATAAAAATGTCAATGAATATAATTTGAGTAATAGAAATAATTTCAACTTATGTGTCAAAAATAGTTCACAATATAATTTTAACTTAGACAATGATAACATAATTACTTGATCGTTTCAAATGAATTATAACAATTATCAATTTATAAATGTCTTGAATTCAAAATTTAAAATATTAACACTTATGGCGACTTCCAACATCTAAAGCATAAAATGACAAAGAAAAAGGAGGGACAAATGAACCCAACTTAAAAAGGGTCTAAAAAATAAGATAAAATAATGATAAAATAAGTACATTAATATTGTCCAATATAAACCAAATTGTGTGTGTGTGTGTGTGTGTGTGTGTGTGTGTGTGTGTGTGTTCATACATATATATGCACACGCGTACACACACACACACACACACACACACACACACACACACACACATTCATATTCATAAAATAGTGTTAAATAAAAATCAAATAGTCATTTTAAAGTGATTATAATATTATATAATTAAACATAATAAATTAGTTAAAATATAATAGTGTGTCCCAATTTTTGGCATGGAAGATTTTTATATAAATCCAAATTTCTATTAAAAAAATTTGAATTTGGTTGGTTGATATTAATACAACTTTTTTATTTTAACTTATATATACAAGAACATATTGTATCTATGTTTTTTTAAATTTATTTTATAATTATGTTTTGGCCACCCAATAAAAAAATATTATTTTGTTTTGACCCAACCATATTCATAATATATAATTAAAAAATATTATTTAAAAATAGAAAAAGAGTTATAATTCTTAACATAACATTTCACAATTTAAACTTTAAAGAGATAAGTAATTACGTGGTAAAGCATCCCTACGTTAAAGTAACTAAATTCCTAAACTCAAAATTCAAATCAAAATGTAAATCTGCATTAAAGTATCAAACTTGAATGCTTCTTAAATCTTGATTTTATATTATTTGTCCCTGCCAAGGTAGGGATCTATTGGTTTTACTTTTCAGTTAGTGACTTCTGCTTCAACCAATCAATTTTTTTTAAATATATATTATATTATCAATCCTAAAGTTTGATATAAAATTTAGTTAAAAAATACTAAGATATTTATCAGATGTTATTTAGGATTATTCTCTTGCTTACATTATATATGTTTTTAAACCTATTTATTTATTTTTATAAAAAAGGGGTAAAAATAATATTAATAAGTAAAGAAAAGCATTACAAGAAGAACGGGGGGCAATGTAAAAACCCCCAAAAGAAAGCAGCAAAAATAGAAAAACTAGGCACACGCCCAACTAGACAATATTATGAACCTCCCTATCAGCCTCCAGAATTCTTTCCAAATCAGAACGAAACTTCAAGAAGAGAGACCCCCAATCCTCAATGTTTCCACCATCTAAATGGTCTGATGCCCATTTAGCCAAAAAATCAACTGCCCTATTCCATTCACGCAGAATGTGAGCAAAAGTAACGCTATCCATAAGCGAGCAAATCCGCAAAATCTATTGCACAATCAGAGATAGTTGCCAATTGACGTCCACCACTTTCCTCTTAATGAGTAGGTTAATCAAGACTTGAGAGTCCAATTCACAGATAAGCCTATGCCAACCTAATGCCTGGGCCTTCTCAAGGGCATAAAGAATGGCCTGGCCTTCCATCATGTTAATGGTTTGCAGCCACTCAAGAACTGCAAAAAGAAAAATCACCATACCCTCAGAATCCCTTCCTATCCCTCCAATACCCGCAGGTCCTAGATTACCTCTAGAGGAACCATCCGTATTGATCTTGAGAATCCCACTAGGGGGGTGTTGCCACTAACCAGTCCTAAGAATTTCCTCTTTGACCTGCTTGCTCCTCATGACACACGCTGACTTACCAGTTAACTACTGGAATCCAAGTCGTGCCACCACCTAAGCATCCTATTTGGTCAAAGGAAGGTAGATCGCGCTCTTTGCTTAGACAATTTCTTAGATCATCCCCACCACTTTCTGCCATACTTATTGCAGCATGACCCTCACCCCCCAAAAAATTTGCCTATTTCTCTCAAGCCAGATCTGCCAAAATAGAAAAATGGTGCCACCCAGCCATATGTCCTGTAGGAAGGGCGTCCTTAAGGGGGTTCTCCCATTCCATTCCAAAAATTGACCACAAATTAAGCATGAAAACATGGGCGCTGCCAAACATCCGACCAATAATGCCAAAGTTGCAAGGAAAAGGGGCAACACAAAAAAAGGTGTGTTGAATCCTCCTCGGCCGCTTTGCACATAACACATACTGAAGGGCCTTGGAAACCTCTCTTTCAGAGATTGTCCCAAGTCAAGCACCTATTCCAAGCTAGTATCCAAAAAAAATAGTTGCATTTAGGCCATGTGAATTTATTTCAGACTTGTCTCCACCAATGCACTTCCCCCCTGCCCAATCTCTGAAGAAGTAAAGCCTAATATCCATATGAAATTGTGTAAGCTCCCTTGGGATTGGGAGACCAAGCTAGCTCATCCTCCTCCTGAAGAGGACTATAGCGACACCTGGAAAGGATGCTCAATAGCTCCTCATTTTCTTCTTGCGTCCCATTAATAGGCCAAGTTTCAGGAGCTTTCCAGTGAGCTACCTCCACCTGTCCTTGTGTAATGTAAATGTTGAAGTCACTCACCCGAGACCAGCCAGCATAACCATCCCAAGAGTCAGACCAAAAGAGAGCCTTGGATCCCTGTTTACAAATCTAGAATAAGCCATCCTTGATGAGAGCAGCCCCTTTTTTGAGAGTACCCCATATTGCCGAACCTTTCCCAATAAGCAGATAAAGAGGAATGTCCCTCTAAATGGTTCCAGAGTAGTACTTCTGTGAGAGAATTTTGGCACAAGCTTTGTCTTGTTCAATGCACCATCACCAATAAAGTTTGGCTGCCAAAGTAATACCATTTAAGTCTGTCTGCCTCAGACTGAGCCTACCATATTGTTTGGGGTTGCAGACAATCTCCCATCTAATAAGGCTCCATTTAGTGGAGTTCAGACTACCAGCCCATAAGAATTGTCTGGTAACTGAATCAAACTCCTTAACGATTCCCATCGGGGTAATCTAGAGCATAGACTTGTAAATAGGTAAAACCTGCACCACAGATTGGATAAGTTAAACCTAGCCCGCAAAGGATAACCACCTGTGTGTCCAATGATTCACTTTCACCCAAAATTTCTCCAAAATAGTCTACCAAGATTCTTTGGATGTATGGCCAGCCGAGATAGGGATACCCAAGTAAATCAAAGGGGAAGTCCCAATCTGAAAATGTAGAGTCCTCGCTATCCACTATTGAATAGGGCCTGGAGTATTGAAGAAGAAGATGGATGACTTATCTTCATTGACCTTTTGTCCCGAGGCCATTAGATAAACATCTAACACCTTGCGTAAATTAGCAGCTTCAGTCATTGTGGCCATGCCCATAAGGGCAGTGTCATCAGCAAATTGCAAGTGTGATTGTGTCGGCAATTCGCCTCCCCATTGCCATCCTTGGATATGTCCTTCCTCTCTGTTCCTGCTGATCAACCTCCCCAAACCTTTAGCAAGGAGAAGAAAAAGGTACAGAGATAGAGGATCACCTTGTCGCAGCCATCTTGTAGCACCAAAAAGCTTCGTGTGTTCTCTATTGATAAGCACTAAGAAGGAAGCCGAGGAAATGCAGATCATGACTTATTGAGTCCATTCATCTATAAAGCCAAAAGCACTACGAATCTTCTGTGGTAATGACCATCTGACCCTATCAAAGGCTGTGGCCATGTCCAATTTAATGAACATCGCCTTATCTTTTGAGTTAGCCATGGAGTGAATGGACTCAACAACAATAACAATACCGTCAAAGATTTGCCTGCCTTCCACAAAACCACTCTGTTATTTTGAGATCACAACACTCAGCCCTCTTTTTAACCTATCTGTAATGATTTTAGATATAATTATGTAAACAACATTGCAAAGGGATATAGGGCGGAATTGACTTAGCCTATCAACACCTTCGCATTTGGGTATGAGAGAAAGATAGGTCACATTTGTAGCCTTAAGCATTTGTTTATTCCATTGAGATTCTTGGACAACAGCTAAAAGGTCAAGTTTGATGATATCCCAGAATTCTTGGTAGAATTCAGTTGGGAAGCCGTCAGGTCCAGCCGCTTTCCCTTTTTTCATCTGAACAATGGTTTCCTCAAGCTCTCCAAGTGTGATTGGTTTCATTAAATTTTCATTCAATTCATGCATCACCAATGATGAAATGTAGAAGAGAACCTGAGCTTCTTCTGGTGATTCCCCATTGGCATCTTCCCTGAAAAGAGTAGAGAAGTACTGCACTACCTCCTCTGAAATTGTCAAAAAGGAGTAAAGCCGCTAACCTCTTTCATTGACCAGGGCTGAAATAGAATTACCATGTCTCCTAGCTTTGGATGAATTGAAGAAAAAGGATGTATTTCTGTCCTCCTCCTAGAGCCATTCGACCCGAGCTTTTTGCTTCCAAAAAATTTCCTCTCATAGCTCGCATTCCTCCAGGTCTTTCACAGCCTGTGTTTCTTCTTGCAGTAAGTCTTTTGTCAGTCCTTCTTCCCTTATTATTCTCATGATACCATATATATGTTTTTTAACCTTCAAATACATACAAAATATTAAATAAAATTTGATACATGTCCCTCCACTTAAATCTTTGTCCTCCACATTTTTTAATTTTTATTGTAATGACATCATCATCTACACAAAATTAATCAAAATTGCATCAAATTAATTAATGATGTTAATATCTTATTTTTAAAGTCAAAACTCAATTGCCCTGCCTCTTTAAGGTTGAGTATGCCTTTACGTACTTTGCATGATCCCACTTCACACATCTTTGAGATAGTGGAATAGTGGGATGATGTCATATGGCATCATCTCACGAGCCTCATATATTGAGGCATTACACTGGTACAGACCTCTTTGGTATAGAAGAGCAGTGGGGTTATGCCACATGGTATCATCCTGCTAACCCAAAGCATTACCAATGTCATTATCCTATTGAGCAACCTTGAACTGGCCCAAGTCTAATACGAGAGGGATACGTGAAGCTAAACAACTTTGTAAAAATGGTTGTATTTTGAAGAAGCAAAAAGATGCCATGTGCCTCCATGAAAACTTTATGAAATTGGCCAAGTGTCAAAATCCTTTTGAAGATGTGGAAAGGTTCCACATGGCTCTAGGCACTCAGGTGCATAAGATGTTGTCATGTGGTAGAATATCATGTGTCTCAGGGGTATTAGCACATCTTAGTCATCTTTGAGCATTAGGGCACCCGAGATGTGACCATTTGGTATAATATTGTGTGCCCCATGGTCCTAAAAAGTCCATTGACCTTTAGGCACCAGGGCACCTAGGATGCTACCACATTATAACATCTTGAGCACCTAGGGGTCTCAACACATCTTAGACTAAGTTTTCCATTTATGTATTTTGCATGATCCCACTATGCACATATTCAAGATAGTGGAGCAATGGGATGATGCCACATGGCATCATCTCACTAGCCTGCTAGTCCAAAGGCATTGCACTGGTACATACCTCTATAGAATAGTAAAGCAGTGGGGTTATGCCATGTGGAACCATCCCATTAACCCACTATCTTGGAGCAATAGCAATGTCATTTCTCAAATGTGTAACCTTAAATAAGCTTGAACCTATCATGAGAGGGATACGTGATGTCAGGCAACTTTGTCGAATTGGTTAATTCTTTTAAAGAAGTGAAAAGGTGCCACATGCCTCTAAGAAACTATTGTAAAATCAACTAAGTGTCAAAAGTCTTTAAGATGCAAAAAGGTGCCACATGGACCTAGGCACATCCCAATCATATATGGGCATTCAAGTGTGTGGAATGCTACCATGTGGTAGAATATCACATGTCCTAGGGGTCTTGACACATCTTATTCCTCTATGAGCATTAGGGCACTTGAGATGATACCACATGGTAGAATATCACATGCCCTAGGGTTTTGACAAGTCTAATAACATTTGGGCATAAATGCACCCATGAAGTTATCAAGTGGTAATATTATAGGCACCCAGGGGTCTTGGCACATCCCAGTCATATCTAAGAACCTAGGTGCATGGGATAGGTGCCCAATATTCTTGACACATCCCAGTCATCTGGGCACTCAGGTACATGAGATACTACCATGTGGTAGAATTTCATGTGTTCAAGGGTCCTAATAAGTCCAGTGACCTCTAAGCACCTAGGTGCATAGGATGATGCCACATGGTAGCATCCTAAGTGTCTGGGGGTGTTGAAACATCCTAGTCATCTCTAGACATTCAAGTGCATGAAATGTTATTATGTGGTAGAATATGCATGCATCAGGTTCCTGACATGTCTAGTGATGACATCATATTATTGGTCTACTATTCTAGAGGCATTACACTAATATGAACCTCTCTAGGACAGCAGAGCTATGGGTTTATGCCACATGGCATCATCCCATTGACCTGCTAGCCCAGAATGTTACCAATGTCATTGCCTTGTCGAGAAACCTTAAACATGCTCAAGCATGTGTTGAGAGGGATACATGGCACTAGATAACTTTTTAAAATTGGTCAAGTCTTTTTAAGAAGTGGAATTGTGCCCCATACCTCTAAATTTTTTATGAAATTGGCAAAGTGTTAAAAGTCTTTTAAAGACACGAAAAGGTACCACGTGCCTCTAAACATAGCCCAATCATCTCCAAGCACTCAAGTGTGTAAGATGTTTCCATTTTGTATAATATCACATGTCTTGGGGGTCTCATCACATCCTATTCATCTCCAAGCACCAGGGCACCTGAGATGCTACCACATGGTAGAATATCATGTGCCATGAGGACCCGACAAGTCTAGTGACCTCCAAGCACTGGGGCACCCAATATGATATCATGTGGTAAAATTTGGGCACCCAGGGGTCTCATCATATCCCATTCATAGCCAGGCATGTGGGTGCATGGGATGTTACCACATGGTAGAGTATGACATACCCCAAGGTCTAGACAAGTCTAATGACCTCTGGGCACCAGGGCATCTAGGATGCTACCATGTGGTAACATATTGGGCACTTAGGAGTCTCAACACATCCCAAATAGAGACAAATTAAGGAGTGCCAAGTCATCAAAGCATAGGGCCTTGAAAATTTTAATGCGCTATGAACTTTGACAATGTACATCTATGCCATTCACAATACACATATGCATTGTCAAATATATTAGATAGCCATTGGGAAGTAACTTTGGATATGAATAATTAAACTTCATGATATATACTTTGGGCAACAATCTTTCAAATCAGTGTATAATCAATTTTTTCTTAAATATTATTTTAATAATAAATAAATAAAAAACTATACATATATATTACTGCAATATTATAATTTCATACCTAGAGCAACAAAACAGTGTCCCATAAATGTATATCATAAATTAAGATAACTAAACACAATATTTTATAACACTAATTTAAATGAATATAAACTCAAATTTGTTAGTTTCAATTAATATTATTGATATCCTAATTACTACTAGAAAACAAAGGCAATATAAATGTTGATCAAATTCAAATTGTAATAACAAGTAATATAATATTTCATCTCTAGTTTTAAGTTCAAATTATTAAATCAAGTGTACATTATAAAATCACAACAAACTAAAGTATAAACAATTCTTAATACAAATACAGGGACTAGCCACTATGCTAATTGAATAAGATTATAAAGATATATGAAATATATGTTATTGTTTGCCCTATATGGCTGATCCAATATCATGTTGGTGGAATAGCTCTTGTGCACTTTTTACATCTAATAGTTTAACATCATACAATATACCTACTTGATAGTGAGAAACTAAAGTCCTACTTCAAGGACAAATTTTACTAATAAAAAATTCTCTATTTACTTTTCAACTTCTATGCCATCGAACACAACCAAAACTTGTGGGATCCCTTACAGACTATCTTGAAGCAAGCTCCTTTTTTTACTGGTATTCTCAACGTGTATGTGTTGCTAATAACCCTAGATATCATTGAATAGTTATAGCTAAAAACATGGTTAATCTTTTTTTATTGACATCAAATAATAAATAAGATCTTTTGAATTCATAATATATCAAGCTATAGACATGTTTCTGATCCAAAAATTGAAAGCTTTGGTTGAAAGATAATTCAAGAAACCAGAACAAAATAATTCAAATAATGTTATTTTTGAGAAGAGATGTTTTATTGATCAAATTTGTAGACCCAAACATATGCTTATCTATGAGAAGAGATGTCTAATTTCCATTTCAGGTTACATCTTCATTTATAAATATTTTGAAGGTGCGAGGAGGATGTGGAAGGTCACCAATCTCAAGGGAGATTAAGTGGTTTGACTTCCATGATTTACAACAATACAGAATTTGAGGAATTACTATTTTTTAGAAACTTGCTATTTTTAGACTGCACTACTAAAATTGAAATTTGGGGCACTTCCATTGGGTTTTCAGGGGTCAAACTTCATTGAGCAGATCTCCATGCCATCTCATGATGTTCCCCCCACTATTAACTTTCCAACGGTTCAAACGGTGAGTCAATTGGAGCTGCGATGCAAAAGTTATGGCTCTCGGAAGTTTCGTCATCAATTAGGGTGGACCCATCACCCGAATTATCGCCTGAATTGTTACCCAGATCAGTTTCACTAGATTTTCCTTCATCAATCCACCAAGTCCCATAATCCCTACAACCATGGTATATTTTCTCCATTTGCTTTGATTTTAAATCTAGTTTTAGAAATATCTAATGCAACAATGAAAACATTTGGTTGTGTGATAAGTATAGGAGGTTAAACAACTTACAATGAAATTTACAAGACACCAACAACAATCACCATTTTTACTACATATAATTTTATCAATGCATTTTGGCACATAGAAAACAACACACGACACATGGAAAATCCATTCCCTAGCCCTAACATAATATACAAATGAACATTTCTCTAATCAAGTATTATAGAACATGTCGAATGATCAATTCAAAGCTCTATGCTATAATAGCCATTACTTCCATCATTTACTATTGCATTAAGATTACATTACAAATTAATATACAAAATCAACTTTAAACAATTTACAATACAAAGTCTCTCACATATAACTGTGCTTCCTTGACTCCCACATTCATCATCACTAAAAGGTATTAACAATACATAAGCTTCTGTATTTTTGAAAAAAACACCACCACTTTCTTCTGGTTTATCTAGTAATTGCTTCATCAACTATCTTTTTGCAATATTCACGACAGCTTTGAACATCATCATAAATTCAAAATAATGTTATTACTAAAAGCATAGACTAACCACCACGCATCCCTTGTTTTGAAATGGAATGAAAGATTAGACAATAGGGTGTAATTTTATGCACCTTGAATCTTAAGAACTAATTAATAAAATCTTTATCTTAAATAACTATACCAATTTATATTATCTTTAATATCCTCATCAAGGAGGCAAGCTTTTTATTTCAAAGTTCCGCTTGCATTGATAATATTATTATGAAAGCAATTTAAATTTATTATATTACATATAAATAAAAAACATCTTTATCATTTTAATTAGAATTATATTTTTAATATTTTTAATCATGTATATTATTTTGAAGTTTAATTTCTATAAATAGTCATCTCTTTTATGGAGGGAAGTTTGGTGCATTCAACTAAATTTTTTCAAATTGATGTGTTATTATCTTCTCTTTTTTAATATAAATCTATAATTTTTCATTAAATTGTAATATAAATATTTAATTAGTTTTAATTAATTTAATTTATATGTATAAAATAATAATCAAGCTTAAGTAGTTAATTCTAAATTTAAAAGTAATGTAACACAGAGTTTAATATTATTTAATTTTGTTTTATAATTTGATACTAGTCATTAAAAGGTAACAATGGAAATGCGTGATCAAAATTGATAGGGACCTAAATGAAAAATTGGATGATGATAAAATAATTTTCTTGAGATTGTCTTTTCCTCTTTAGACAATGTCCAAAGTGTCTTATCGCTCTAGACAAAATTACAGACAAGCTAAATTAGACTTGACAACTACATTCACCTAGTCCTATTCTCAAAAAACTTTACTCAATATCTTACTCTTTCAATATGATCACCTAAATAACATAATTCTTATTGTTTCCCTAATTGGGTAGTAATATCTGAAAGATTAAGGAAAACAAAATATATTTTAGGGTTCACATTAAACCAAAGAATAATCAAACTATTTTGATATTTGTCAAACCTTTAACTGAAAAATATTGAAAATAATAAACATCAATGATTGGGGAAGCTCCAATAGCATGCAAATAGATATCGGGTGGTATGCATATAAATAAAGAAATAAATAAATGTGTCTTTCAATGAATGCACTAATGATTTCTTGATTCTTATATAATGCTTACTAAATAATTTCTAAATAAAATGCTCATTGTACTTCTTGATTTATTATTTTTGAATGATTTAGGATCCCTCTGTATTTATAGATAATTTGAATTAAAATTAATACCTTATTAGTGTGTAAACTAACATCAAATGAGCATAAGGTGAAAAATACATGATAAATAAAGTGAGTGTACTCTATCCATTAAGGGAAACACAAATAACCCAAGATTGTGTGGATACTCTGGGCAAGCCTCATGAACATTTAGACACTCTAGATAAAGAGCTCTAAATGTCATGATATCAAAGGAGAGATAATATGACAATTAGAGGAGGCTGAAAGAAGGGTTGAACATTATCAAAAGTTGACAGAACATGCTAATAACACATAATTTAGACAATAATCAACAAGTGCATAGACATCCTAAAATCATGCAATTTAATGACTAATAAATTACTAGGGGCTATTTTTAGGTGTCCAAATTTTATCCCACTTTGAAACGTATGTCTACATACTTATCAATGTAAAAAATAAGCAAACATATGAATCTAAAAAATTATTCCTAGAGTGCTTTGAAACCAAAGTCTATATACATGAAAAATTACAAAAAACATATTTTATCTTTATACACATGCATGGGTGAGTGCCAAATAGTAATAATCTATTAAAATATTAAAAAATTAAAAATAATATACCTCATTTTATAGGGAGAAAGGTAGGATAACCACGTGGAGCTAAGTGTCTCAAATCTATATGAAATCTTGAACATAATTTTTAGTACAATCTCGACGAGCATTCTAAACAAAGTAAAACAAAAATTTGAGTACCATCTAAATAACATTATGAATTCATCCCCTCATGGGAACCTAGCTAAAATATCTTGAGTACATTCTTATATACCTTGATTCTTGTTTTTATATGAAATATGAATAAATAAATTATACTTAAGTAGATTTAAATATACAAAACTAAAACACATAATTTAGACTTAATTAATGTGGATAACTATGAAAATAATCCTAGGTGTCATAAATATAAGCTAAAGCAATATGATGAATTGACAAAGAGGTTAAGAAAAGTATGCACCTTGACTGATTTATAAATTTGAGATTATATTCTGACTATATTTGACATGCTTTTAAATTTATGGACCTACATTGCACTTTGAGACAAGCTTGTAGTTATATGGTCTTATCGTATACACACTCAAGCACAACAATCATGAGGTGTAAATCTTGTTTTTATGGCACCAATCTTATCTAATGTCACTAGGCCTGTCTCTGCACAATATGGGTTTTCTAATCCCTATGTCTTGCATCTTTCTGATTATGATTATACCTTCACATTGAATATGTGTAGGGAAAAATATGTTGTATGACTGAATCTTCCCTTTGACCTAGCTTGCAAACTCCAAAACAAAATAGTAATAATGGAGTCAGGCAACCACTAAAGTAGCATGACAAACAACAAATATTACATGCTAAAAATCAAAACTCTACATAGTTCTATGGTGTGTGGATAGAATAGATTAAGCAATGGTTTTAACCTCTTATTCCCTAAACATAATCAATGAAACTACTTAATTTTAATTACCCTCCTATGGTATAAGGGATTGTGTAGAGAGACAAAGATGGACACATGTTACAAGTGTAGTATTGTGTAACATAGTTTGAATGGATAAGTTTGGCTTTAGGCTTGGCCATTTGTGAAATGAATGCTCTCTATTATTTCTCACACTTCTTATCTTTTTGGATTATTTGTATGCCCAAATGGATTAGAAAGGCCTTGTATTTATAGAATGACCTAGGATGGCTAATGTGTACTAACCAAATTTTAAAAATGTAAACAGGAAGGGTTAATACATAAGTTAAAGGACAATAGACATAATGAGCCAAATATATAAAAGGGACAAGCCCATATAACTATATTCTTGTCTTGGATGGGCTCGTACAACTACAGTTTTGTATATGAGACAAGCTAGGATTAGTTCTCAAGGTAGGGCTAGATAACAAGTCATAAGTGGTTCAAAATTACTAACAAATTCCTTTTAGATAAGTATTGAGATGTTTTTTAGGTTTAGTGGACCAAATAAATACTCATGTGGGGTTAAGACTATCCTAGAAATGGGTTAAAATGTAAATTTTTTTGAAATAAATAAAATTCAAAATAAAACACAAAAATAAGGGTTTTATGCCAAGTTTGGTGTTTACATAACGCTTCCATTTTGGCATGGGTATATGAGTGAAATGCATGCATGCCTCAAAGTATACTTTTTAATAAATTAAAACATGCTTTTGATTCCATAAGGAAGAATGAAGGGTTTTACATTTATCTCACTAAGTTTTCATCCACAATTGATTAGTTGATTTACTTGAAACAATTATCAATTACAACACATAGTTAATTTGCTTAGGATAAATGCGATTATTTGAAATTTTAAAATTAAATTTTGGAAGGAAGCATAGAAAAGAATACATATGTTTGACATTTTCCCAAAATGCCACCATAATTTCTTCATCACTAGACTTTCAATAAGTGTTGAAAGCATAGCCCAACACATTATCACAAGCGTCACCAAGGCTAGATGCACACATCCTAGACCTTTGAAAAATGATTTAAATATATCCAAGGCACTTATTAGGGATTCACCAACACCCCATCCACTTCTTGATCAATGAAATAGATAATTTTCTCATCTCAGATCATAACAGGCACAACTTGAATTTGAAAATTGCCTTTATAATGCCCTCCTTTTGAGGTTAGGGATGAAGACCTTGTTATTGCAATCACTCATCTCAAGAGAAAACATTGAAAACATCATATGAAAGGAAAAATAGTTTAGTTTTCACTTTTTATTATCCAAAAAACATGTAAATGAAAAATTAACCTCACATGTTAGAACATAATGTGGCACGTCATTTTCTACACATGGAAACCTTCATTTTGTATATGAATTTTGATTTTTTTGAATTTTGTATTTTTTAAAATATTAAAATATTTGAATATTTGAATTTTTTATTTTTAATATTTAATTAGCTTCCAATAATGCCACAATAAATCATGAAAAAGTCCAATTTTTCATTATAAGTAACTAATATATGTAATATATGATATTTGCTACATTGTTATGAATATCATTTTGCAACCCTTTGTTTTACAGATCTTTCCTTTTGTGATGTTATTTATCTTCAAGACCTAAGATTATATAGATTGGAATGATCTAGTCATCATTAATTTCATGGTATAAGAGCGATAGGTGTTGTAGTCATCCATTTGCGAGTTTGACACTATAAATTTTTTACATATATCTAGTTTTCTTCTCATTATTTGGCTTTGCATCCTCAATGTCCCCAATTTGCATCTTTTTGTGTTATTGATTTTGTTGGCTATACATTTTTTTGGAGAAATGATAAAGTTTTTTTCATAAAATTATGACTATATTGTAGATCATTTTTCTCCTCACACAGGTGTTTGATTAAGAAATTTCTTTCACTCCTAACAAGAAGACTTCGAAACGTTTCTAAAAAGTGGTCATAGTATAGATTTTAATCATTATCTAAAGAGATATGAGGCTTTGAATTTGCCCCTATGAATATATTTTTCTACTATTTTTTTGTGCAATCAAAGAAAAAAATGAGATCTTGTATTTAAAGTGAAAAATCAACATGGAAGATTGATCTATATGGAAGATTATTCTTTTCCTTTACTAAAAATTTCATTCAAATCCACTTCTTCCACATCTGGTCAAAAGAATTAAATTTTCTTTAAGAAGTTAATATTTTTGATCCATTTTAATGATGGAAAACTTGTAAAAATTATAACTTTTGAACCATGACTTGAAATGGAGTTCTATTTTTTTTTCAAAAGTGTATGTTTTTTTATTCTTAATCTATTGGGGTCATTTATCTTGTAAAACACACTCAATTATAAAGTGTTGAATTATGTGGGGGCTTTACACATTTTTGGGGATTTATTTATTCCTTGTCATTATTTGAATTGGGAGTTGTTATTTTTTTTGGTTGGGGGTAATTATTTCTTCTTCCCAAATTCTTCCTTGTATTTAGATAATGGATACGATCAACACCTTAAATTACACTATTTAGAAAATAAAAATGAAGATAAACCTTTAGCTGAAAGGTTTTTGGAGAATGGTACTTGGTGACCTTCCCAACTTCACAGATGAGGAAGATATCGCATATATTACATCTATGCAAGATGAGGTTCTTTGTTTGATTCACCTCAATGTTTCAAATAGATTTCATATTCATATTATGGATGCCACATCACCAAAGGAAGCTTGGGATGCTATTTTAGAATTTTTTTAGGAGGATATTGAGCCTTTTGGATTTTCTTAATCCTCTCTTACTCCATTTCCTATTCTACTTCCTTCTCCTCCTATCATGAGGATTTGTCTTTTAACAGTGATATGGATGATGCTTTTCCATCTCCTTCACCTCCTGTCATCTATGTTTTTTATCTAATGATGTACTCTCTCCTCCTATTAGAGTTTCTTGTGATGACACATTCCTAATGAACATTGTTCTTCTAATTGTCAAGCCACCTCTATGGGATGAGTTTCTGCATACTTGGGATGTCTATGTTTAGAACCTACCTTTTTTCCTATGCAAGATGTTGAGCCACCATATATTATCACTTAAGAGGACTTAATTGGGTCCAGTGAGAGTATACTTATTAAGCATTACACTCCACTTCCTATAGGCATTATTTTATTGAATGTTCCATGTATTTCTTAGGATTAGTTTACTTCTGTGGCATTACTTCCAATTATTGTGCATGATTTTTCTAGACCTATGCTACATTTCATATTTGGACATCATTCAGATATCTTTGTATTATTACCTCCTTCATCTTTTGTTGTGGAGTGGGTATACTTCTAGTACACCAATCATTTTCTTCCTTTGGAAAAAGGAAGAAACATTATTCGATGCAGATGGAGATTTTAAAGTCTTCTAGTCGAGGATCTTGACATCGACATTGGTCATCTTACGAGCCTAACTTGGAGTATTGACAGCTTTAGTATTGATGGTATTTGTCCTTGGATGGATTCCATATGAAGTCCTTCCTTCCTTCTTTTACGTAATTTTGGGGGGAGTTTTGTTTCCTACGGGTTTCTTCTCTTTCTTCACTTCATAGATACATTGTACATGAGTACCTAATCAAACCTTGTTGTTAGGAGTCATATTGTGGATATGCCACTTTTTTTTCCATTTTTAGCCCCTAGCTTCACCTGGGGGGTGAGTGGGATTTAGAGTAGGTTACTCATATTTATTAGGTGTTTTTTGTATTTTTCCTATTTTGGATTTATTCCACATTGGTTAGGATGTTTTACTCTTTGTATGTCCTTTTATATATATGCAAGGCTTCTCATTTGTAACAACATAGAAGAAATTTGGGTGTAATATATGATATTTCCTACTTTTTTGGCATATCAATTTGCAACTCTTTGTTTTAAAAATTTCTCTTTTTATTATGTTCTTATTATCAACACCTGAGATTATGCGGCTTAGAATTATCTAGTCATCATTACTTTCAAAACCCATAAAACAAAAACACCCTATATATAGGCCCAGATAAAAAAATGAAAACTTAATCAATAAATATGTCCTCATAGATTCATGGTAACCACCACGGCAATGTAATAAAGCATGCGAGTAATATGGACTGTTAAAGTGATACATGTATAATCAATACAATATACTAGGAGGAATTACTAGTGTCACACTCATATGTGAACATTATGCTAAATTTATTCTTAAAGACAAACTCTTAATATTGAAGTGAGAAACACATAAGGGAACAATGCCTCCACATAGGTAAAATGTGTATAAAGATATGCCAATAAATATTATGCTTGGTATGATACTCCCATAGGAAAAAGAGATATGATTGTGTATGGAACCATGTTTTTTATTTTTTAGTTATATATTTGGAAGAAAGTAGAAATTAGTATAAGGAAGCACGAGTTTATACAAGAAAGAGGAGGAGCAATGCTTGCACACTAGAAGAATGTGATGAGGAGTATTCTAAGCATCTAAAAGAAAGGTCATCACCGGGAATACTAATGGAAGTGATAATAATGGGATAAAAATTAAAGTGGTCAAGGCCAATTAAATATAAAAATAAACATGAAACAAGTGGCTTAGAATAATGTCTAATGAAAATAGAAGGTAAGTGCCATGCTAAATATATAAAATATAAGAATGCAATAAGCTCAAGAAAATTCGAAATCAAAGTCATATATGGTGATGTATAAAATGTACTCTTCTAATGTGATTATATGCTTAAATTAACATGAATAGATGCATGCACACATGTAAAATATGTACACCTTGTGCCATACACACATCTAAACGTGCATCTCTTGTAAGTAAGAAACATGATATATTTGTAAAGGTAGATCTATATAGCTTAATGTGATAGCTTAACATAGTAAGCAATGTCTATGTCCCTAGAGAGATTTAAGTAGTATTGATGAGCATATCTATAAAAAATACCCCACCCCCTACCTAGATAGGGATATATCATTTAGAGAGCAAGTGTGAAAATATGGATGCGTAAAACTTTGTAGTATATTTTTAAATATGTCGTGCATCATATGAAAAATATAACAACAATAAATTATTATTTTTATTTTTATCATGTAAGAATGTTTTTTATTTTATTTACAATTTGAAAAAATCAAAAGTTAAGAAGAAGGCACATGTAAGGCACAACAAATAGAATAAGAAAATCTATGTACAAACTATGGTATAGTAAATATGCATTGATGATGATCGCCAACACATCTTTGTATTTTATCATTACTTTTATGTTTTAAAATTTAATAAAAATATATCTAACATACAAAGTGTGCAACAAAATAAGCAAGTTAAATATATAGTATAAGAGCGTTTCAAAAGATGTGTGTGTAATCCCTTAATGTGGGTAGTTATGCTACCCTGTAATGGTGTCAATACCCAAATCCAAATTAAAGGAACTAGAGGCATTAGTTGATGTATCAAAAAATATGTTATATATGTGTATTAATTGTCATCATTCTTGAATTTGATTTTTTTAGTTGGTTGCATAGGTGGTGCCAAATATTATGTAAGAATATGCTATGTCATAATTAATAACTAAGGTTGTAAATCAAACTTAGGACACATATGATGTAGTGCAACTTGTCTTTGGGGTGCAGCTACATAAATTGAGGTTTGAGAAGCTCACAAAACATAAAATGATCCCTTTGTCTCAAATGTTGTATGTTAATGTGAGTATTTTGCTTGTGGATTAACCATAAATTATTTTTTAGGATAAATTCTATTTATATTTATAGGTGCATTAGCTGGTTCATTATTTGGATTTTTATAAGGTGAGCCATGAATAATGTGAATTTTGTTGTTATGCAAAAATTTAAGAGAGTTGTATAATGTTGAACGAATTTAATTGAATTCATTTATCCAATTATGTCTAATTAATAGATTTTATGACCCTAAACATAATACAACATCCCAAACTAAACATTTATTAGGTCTAATGGTGAGAGGAAACGTTATACCACCCGAGGGTGTATGATCATGTCCATCATAACTATGTAATTTTGAGGTTGCAATGCATAAGTCTAATGGGTGAATCCTTTATGGGGTAAGAATGACATTGAATTAATCTTGTTGGTAGAATCATTATCAATCATAATTCCATGTGTCATTGAAGGGTTACTATTAACAAAACCATTTATGTGAAAAGGACCATTTTTAACCCATCAATTTGTATCTCATGGTTATAAAAAGTTATGTCAAGTGGTTATTTTTTTATAATATGATCCCATGCCAATAATGTTATCAAGATCTTGTTTAGGTTTTGTATTGGATGCCATGTGAACATTGTCTTATTTTGGAACATCATGGTATGGAAATAGGATTCTAAAGATCTTCAAACGGGAAACGGGATAACCAATTTAAGGCCTAGCCTATGAGGCTTTTAGGAAACTATTGTGACCAACATGCTCCCATTCCTTTTTAATTAAATGGAGACCCCTTTTGAAATTGAGTTACAAAACTATTTTAAAGATTCATTCTTGTCTAAATTCTATCCAATTTATGAACCAAATCAGAAGGTAGAAGAGTACAAATTAAAATTTGCCCTACAATTAATTTCATGAGGTTTTCACTATGCATTCAAGACTTGGTTTTATTTGCAATTAAATTTGAGTTTAACTTATCACACACTTAATAATTTATGTACCCTCATGAACCCTTTAAAACATTTAGTGGCCACACATATCCTAAGTTAAAAACCATGCTTTATTTCATGCCATATACATGCCTTTGTAAGATCGCATCCACACAAATATTTGATACTTCTATGTTTAATATATCCCTTGGTGAACTCCATTACTATTTAACTCTATTGTGGAATCCATGTGGCTTGGTTTACAACTTCACTTATTTAATGATCATATACATTATTTATTTATTTAAAATTTATGATCACGGGTTGGGTTATTTTTTGTGTGCAGTTGATGGATGCATGGAAATATCAAGAAAATTTTATAACCTAATGGATTCATGGACTTCAATGTAAGAAATTTGGAAATAAAATAACTTTGTGAATCTTTGAATGTGTGATTATCAAATACTATTCACATGTAAAGGAGTAGACATAAAAGAACTTAAACCCAAATTAATAAATCAACGCATTCACATGATTCATTTGAATCACTATCAAAATAAAAGAGGAATTTTTTGATCTTGTGATTACATGATCGGAGGATGATCACCATGTGTCTTTTTTTAAACCGCAAGTTTTATTAAAGAATTATCTATGATCTATTAATGTCTCAACGTTCTAGTAGCAAATCATTTTTTGTATATCATCATATAGACATCAAACGTATGTCAAGTGAAATTAATATACCAATGCATCTAGATTGCATGATTAATCACTTATAACTCTGTGAACTTTGTAAACCCATGGATGTGAAGTAATCATTGACTACCACATGTCTTCATCTTAATCGATAATAGTAAGGGAAAAAGTGAGGACTTCGACCTCGTATGCCAATAAAATGCTACAACATTTTATCACATGAATGTTTGATGTATGAAGGGGTGACAAAACCTTGACAAGTGAGACTATTAATAAAGATAAATAAATTAACATGTCTATGTTGTACTAAAGGTCATTTGAAGACTCTAGGGCACTCCATGACTCTAATGTCCCAACCCAATCAAAGAAGGACACTTGTCTCACTTCAATTAGACATAGTAAAGGTGAAATGTGAGAAAGCTTTGGATCTCAATGAAAACAAAGATAAATGGAAAATCTAATGTGTCTACGAGGAGGAAAAGTCATATCATAGTGGACATTATGCTCCATGCACTCTATGGCCACAAGATTATGAGAAATTGATGCATGGATGGTTAGGATGTTTTATTGGAGATTAAAGCCACAAAAACACCAAAATCCAAGTTGCAACAAGAATTTTAAAGGATAATTCATATCAGGACAAAATGCCACCATTTGATATAGATCATAAAATTTTTGAAGGTGGTATGATATGACAATTGCCTTTTGAGATTTGAATTGAAAAATAAATGTGTATAAAATCAATACAAGCATACTTATTTGTAAGTGACCACCATTACTAACATAATTTCATAGTGAAGATTTGAAAGCATTTTAGAATTTCAACGAGGCTAAGAGAATTAAATTTACACATTGTAATCACTAAATGCCCTTCAAATCCCAAGTTTATCATAAAGGACACTCATAATTGCTCAAGTCACAATGTCTTACTTTTCAAGTCCTCCTTAAGAATTCAAAGACACCATATTCACACCTCATATTGTTGACTATGATAATTATAATTACCTATTTGACAAGGTAAAATAATCCCATGTCTCAGATGATGATGAGAACACTACATAATATGAGCAATAATATCATAATTAATATGGTGGTAATATAAAATTCAAGTCTAAAGAGATTAAACATTAGTAATATAGGGTTGTGATGTCAAATGTTGCATTTATTTTTGTTGCTAGGGCTTTACAACCAGGAGATTTTGTGCTTGGTTAGGAGGGTGGAAGAACCCTACACTCTCTGATAATATGGACATTTCCATTAGAAAATGAGTTTTTATGTGGAAAGAGTGTAGATTTGATGATAGGAAGGAGGGAAGCCTTGGTTGACAGTGGGGGGAGAAGGGAGAAAAGAAAGGAGATGGTGATGGTTGGTCTATGGATTTCATCTTCTCCCTCCTAGTCAACTTTACAAGTAGTTGGTCAATCATTCGATGATTCGAATTGTCAGAGGAAATAATGTAGAACCCTAGGCATAGTAAATTCTTTGCCAATTGTCATTTTTGAAAAGGAAGCTCTGAAGGAAGTTCTTGAAAATGAGGCTAGGTTTTTGGAAAGAGGCTTAGTTTGTAAGTTTGATAGGTTTTGGTCTTCCTTTTTTTACCTACATCAGTGGATTTCTAAATCATGGTGACCAGTATTGGAAGATAGTCTGGAATTATATCCATGTGCCATAGGATTCTTTATGGTAGTTTTTGAATCTTTTACTGATCGAAATAAGATTTTACAGTCCAAATCTTGGATCTTGGATCATCATCTCCTTTTGTTGAAACCTTGGTCCCCATATTTGAACCCTTTATTAGAAATCTCTCTTGCAGACCCATTTGGGTGAGGCTGCCATATTTCCCTCTCTAGTTTTGGTTAGAATCTGGTTTATTAGTTATTGGTAACTCCCTGGGGAAATTTTTAGAAATTGATGCATCTTCTTTGAAATTTTCCAGAATAACCTTAGCCAGGATTCTTATTTATTTAGATATTTCCCAAGCCCTGCTTGAAAAGATAGATTTGAAAGTTAAGGATAGATGCTAGTCCTAAACCCTTGATTATGAGGGTCTTCCTTTCAGGTGTAGGAATTGTTTCCAACTTGGTCATTTGGTTGAATCTTGTCTAAATTCTAAGTGTAAAGTGGCATCTTCTTGGTGGCAAGAGGCAAGTTAATATTTTTTCATAGTTTTTCTCGTAAATGATCTCATTTTATCTTTAGAAACTATTATAGAAGCCCTGATGAAGGAGGAATTTGAAGTAGGATTGACTAATTTTGCATTATCACCTCAACAGCCAGAGGTTGTCAAATCAAGTATAAAGAGTAATAGGGATTTAGTTAGTAGGAATATGGTTGGTAGAAGTTTGTTTGAGCAAAGATATATCTCTCCAAGTTTGGATTCAGTACATATGAGTAATTCAAAAGAATGGATGATAGTTAGAAATAATAAAAGATGATGTTTGATACCTAATCCTACTTCCAGGATTCTTCAGTCTCATAGAAAAGTGAAAAGGGGTGAAATGTAATAATTTTATATTATTATTTGACTAAATTTTGTACCTTTTGGTTAAGTTGAATCATTTTTAAATACTTTAGGTAGTTGGGTCTGAACGTTATTTGTTGACTAGATGCCTTGATGGTTTTTTTCCATTAAGCTAGGTCTATTTGGTTCTTTGAGTAAATTTAGTTTCAAGTAAGGGCCCATAGTCCCTGATATCGATCTAAAAAAATATAGAAGTCGGGTCTACACCAAGTTATGGTAAAAACTGAGTTATTTCCATGCAAAGACCCCTTACGTAATCATTTCATTGAGCGTATTTTAAAAGATGACATGATTTTCTCTCCAAATATGAAGTATATAGTGGAATATATTATCGAAGTGGCCTTTGAGAATTTTTAAAATTATTTTTATCCCACCTTGACATATAAATAGGATGTTGCCTTGGAATGGATGGAAGGAAATGACATAATAGAGGTATTAAAAGATTGGCCAGAAGACATAAACTGATAGGTCATTAAAGGTGATATTGACGCTTATATCAATAAGATATTAAGATTATGAGATAGGTCCATAATTCACTTGGTGAATAGGTTATATGGGGCCTCTAACATAGATCATGTGAACAAAATATGGGTGCCTTTAATGGCCATGATCATAAATGATAGAAATAATCCAAACCTAAGCGAGATAATTGCATATAATTTGAAGTAAAAACTTAAAAGAGTGAAATAGGTTCACAACTTATAAATGATGTCATATCTTGTAGATATGTGATGTGCAATAGTAAAATTTTAGCTTGCAGACTTCCCATAGTGGAGCAATTCTTTTATATCTCCCATTAATGTCCAATATAACAAATTATGTGTACCATTTCCAAGAATGTATGATGGAGATCTACAATTACTTATATCCTTCCATGTCCATGGTCATAAATAAACATCTAATTCTAGGACTCTTAGATTAAATAATATAATCCATTAAATAAATTGGGGCTTATTGGTATTATTCTTTATACATAGCGATCATAATTAAAGGTATTTTGGTTTCACCCATCAAACTCCCCTATTATGTGCAAGAAAAACTAGTTGAGAAGGAAATATCATACCGATTTGTCTCTAGACTGGAAGGAATTTTCAAGACTCAAAGTTAGAGATCATGGCCACCCACAATATTGAAGATAGGTAGAATATTTTATAATATGTTACCCTCTATTCAGTGATTGGCAAAATGAAACTCTTCATTTAAGGTAAATGATCACATGCTTAGACATAGGGTCCCAAATGGAAGAGTGATTACGCATATATAATTATTATGATTGAAGGTTGTTGTTGTGTATCATCACAATTCACACCCATATGATATCTATTATCTAAATATAGTAAATATAGTAGGATTGCTAATTCCACCCCATTAAAAATAAGCTTAAAAAACAAAATCTCAAGGGATTGAAGAGATACATGATGCTTAATTACTACCCCAAGGATAGTAGGATCCATAAGGGATATATCTTGTATCAAGAAGAATCTACTACAAGGGTTGCCTCTATATTCACGTTTTACAACTTTTATAGTAGTTGTTGGGGAATCCAAGAACAACACACCTGTTCTGATCCCACTTGTTAGGATCTTGCTCCTCAGAAAGAGCACAATATGATTACCAAATACAAGCAATTAAACATGCAGAATTAACCAGAAGTACAAGTAACTAGAATTCACAAATAGCACAGAATATGAGAGACAATACACAATCTTGTATTAATACTCATCTAGAAAGAAAATACAATAAAGAAGATGCCACTTCTTCTCCACACCTCTGTAAGGCTTCCCACACCTCAAGGGCTCCCATTAATTCTCAATCAAGAGTTCACTCTCCTACCAAAAATGGTCCCAACACACAATTCACACACAGAATTGGTGTTCACCTCCAACTAGTCAGTAATAACCCTGCCAGTACACAAGTACTCAAAGTACTTCAAGTAGATCTCCCATAAGCTTGCAACAACCTACAACTCAAATGATCATACTTACACATGTAGATCTTCAAATGTGGCCTTGCACACCTGCTGACCAAGATCCTACAACTGGAAAAAATCCTTTTCTTGCCTTAATTACAATACATGCCAATAGGTCTATAAATAGATCCCAGACTTAAACATTAACTTAGACTCTTAGTTTACTATAATTATCCACGCAGCTCAAGACTTGAAATAGCCTTTATATGAAAACACTCGATTCAACAAACTAACTATTCATGCAATGAACAGTTTTGGAACCACCACAGGTGACCGACGTCGATCCCTGTCTGCCTGGTGCTGACCGACGTCGGCCGACTTCCTGCCGATGCGGGTTGTCTTTAGTTCACACCTACTTATGTCAGTTGCCTTTTGCACTATACTCTATCGATGCCGGTCTCCCTGGAACTCAGCAACCTCCTCCATGTCTGCAATAGTTGAAGCTTTTAGCTCCACAACCTAACAATCTCCCACTTGGAGATAAATAGGTGCAACTGTACCTGTACCTGTACATCATCTAGTTTGTTCCCTTGGCTTTGTATCCCTCTTCAAAATCACTCTTGAAGACCAACCACCACAAAACCTGTGATGCTATACCTGTCATCCAAGTCCCCTGCCACATCTGAACTTTCTGACAACTCCCACTGGAGACAAAATCAACCTGTGATCTTCCATGTCTCTTATGCCAAAAGAATTTTGTTGCTCCCAAATTCTTCATGACATACCTCTGAACTAACTTTACCCTTAGCTTAGAAACTCCCTGTATATGTAACCTTGTAACAAGCAACAACATACAGTAACAGGATAATGTAGCTAATATTATCCTACCTGGTAAAGATAAATACAATGGTCAAACGTCCATTGTCCTGCAGCCTACTCAAGACCATATACACTGGCCTTTTATCTCACGTATCCATCCACTCTCTTCTCTAACTTGGGAATCCATCCCTCATCCAGTGCTTTCTTCCAGCTGACAACTCCACCAACAAACACCTGTTTGGTTCCTCTCCAAGGACTCACACTCCTCATCCATGCCAAGCTCCCACTGTTTCTGGATTTTACCTGCATTGCTTCTTCACATCTTCTTGGTTCTTGACCATCAGTAAGCAACAAGTAATATAAAGAAGGTGAACAATGAATATGAGGTTCACTTACCCTTTCTAACCTCCATATGGGCGTTTGAGACTCCTTGACAGCTTGTTGTCCACCCAACATCCGTTCCAGTGATCGATCTCGACCATCTCCCAGTCTGCACCCGATCGATGTCGGTTCCCTGCACTGACCCTGACTGCCGACATCATTTCCCTGGTCGACTCCAGTGTCCCCTCTACCGACGTCGGTTCCTATCTGACTGACGTCGGACTTCTCCTGCTCGACTCTACCGACCCTGCTGGTTTGCACATGATCGATGTCGATATCTGCCTAACCGACATCGGTTCCATGTGATCGATGTTGGTACCTGTGTGTTCTTGTAAGTGATGAATTCTTTATCCACGAGCTCATCTTGGATCAAAACCTTGTTCATACTGCCCTGCTTAGAATTATTCAGCCCCTGTGACTGATCTCTATCCATCATCTCCTCCACAAACACCAAGGCTTCCCTGTTCTTGTCAAAAGCATCAAATTTCCTTTTCCTACAATGAACTTGATCTATGCCTTCTGAATCTGAACTCATACCTTTTGAATCAATAACGTCCATTCCCTTCTTATTCATGTGACCAAGCCTATTAAGCCACATTTTCGAATCTATAGTTGAAGTAGATAAACTAGAAGTAGAATCAGTAATACAAGTAGATAGATAAAGAGTACCTACTTTCTTACCTCTTTCTAAAACAAGTGCACCCTTGGTAACCTTCCAAGAATCCACTGTGAGGGTTACTATGCATCCCTCATCACCCAACCTTCCTACAGAAACCAAACTCTGCTTCAGAACTAGAACATACATAACCTCCTTCAACACCCATGTGTTGTCCATCTGCAATTTCAGCTACACTTTCCCTTTGCCAACTATTTGACAAGGCGTACCATCCCCTAAATAAATCACTCCAAAGTCTCCCTGGACATACTCATGGAACAAATCTCTATTTGGGGATGCATTAAAAGAAGAACCAAAATCTAAAACCCATGATTCTATCTGACTATCCAAATAAAGTATGAGAGCATCCTGTGCCACAATACCTGCATCTTTTGATTCTTCATTACCTTCATGTTGATTTTCTTTATCCCTCAACCAACACTCTTTCTTTGTGTGTCCTTTCTTTCCACAAAACCAACAGGTGATACCTCTAGATTCGGATCTCCTTCCCATCTTTGACCTTGATTTCCCTTGCTCAACCTTCTCTCTTTGCCTTCCCCTGCTTTTTGCACTTAGAGCATTCCCTAATGATTCACCTGTGCTTTTCTTGCATATTTCTTCATTCAAGATTACACTCACAACATCATCAACTTTTAAGATTTTAAAATCAGACACAGAATTACTTACTGCCATAACCAAACTATCCCAACTTTTAGGTAAAGAGCATAAAATTAAGAGAGCCTTTACTTCATCATCAAAAACAATATTGACTGAAGCTAACTGGTTTACCAAACCATGGAAATCACTAAGATGAGTATGTACCGATCCACCTTCTTGCATTTGCAAAGTAAATAACTGCTTCATAAGAAATAGCTTATTTGAAGCCGAGGGCTTTTCATATAAATTTGGCAAAGATTTTATCAATTCTTCTGTTGTCTTACACTGTGATAAGTTAGAAATCATAGACGATGCAAGGCTCAACCTTATGGATCCCAGAGCCTTCTGATCAAGAACATTCCATTCTTCATCCTTCATATCTATGGGCTTGCATGCAACCCCACCCAACGATAAGTACAAATCTTTCTGATACAGATAATCTTCTATCTGCATCCTCCAATGTTGATAATTCTTGCTGTTAAACTTCTCCATTCGTAGCTTACTTTCTTTTGCCATTGCTATACTCCCACTCAAATAGAAACCCCTGTGAGTAACCTGTAATCAACACACACTAACCAGATCTGATACAACCTGTTAATATCCCAACCAAAAGCTCTGATACCAGTTGTTGGGGAATCCAAGAACAACACACCTATTCTGATCCCACTTGTTAGGATCTTGCTCCTCAGAAAGAGCATAATATGATTACCAAATACAAGCAATTAAACATGCAGAATTAACCAGAAGTACAAGTAACTAGAATTTACAAATAGCACAGAATATGAGAGATAATACACAATCTTATATTAATACTCATCTTGAAACAAAATACAATAAAGAAGATTCCACTTCTTCTCCACACCTCTGTAAGGCTTCCCACACCTCAAGGGCTCCCAGTAATTCTCAATCAAGAGTTCACTCTCCTACCAAAAATGGTCCCAACACACAATTCACATACAGAATTGGTGTTCACCTCCAACTAGTCAGTAATAACTCTGCCAGTACACAAGTACTCAAAGTACTTCAAGTAGATCTCCCATAAGCTTGCAACTCAAATGATCATACTTACACATGTAGATCTTCAAACGTGGCCTTGCACACCTGCTGACCAAGATCCTACAACTGGAAGAAATCTTTTTCTTGCCTTAATTACAATACATGCCAATAGGTCTATAAATAGATCCTAAACTTAAACAATAACTTAGACTCTTAGTTTACTATAATTATCCACGCAGCTCAAGACTCGAAATAGCCTTTACATGCAAACACTCGGTTCAACGAACTAACTGTTCGTGCAACAAACAGTTCTGGAACCGCCACAAGCGACCGACATCGGTCCCTATCTACCTGGTTCTGACCGACATCGGCCAACTTCCTATCGATGCTGATTGTCTTCAGTTCACACCTGTCGATGTCAGTTGCCTTCTACACTATACTCTGTCGACGCCGGTCTCCCTGGAACTCAGCAACCTCCTCCATGTCTGCAACAGTTGAAGCTTTTAACTCCACAACCTAACAGTAGTGACACCTAGTTAGGTAATAAGGCCTCTTTCTATTTTCATTACTTCAGTGACATTTTTTAGTTCTATGACTAAAATACTGGTTCCTACTTATTTAAATGTGACTTCTCCCTCTATTACCCTTGTTTCTAGTGTGAAAATGTGAATGAGGCCTCACATTTCTTTCAATGTATCTATGCCACCTGGGATTACACAAGTTTATAGTCATTAGGCCACTATATCTCAACCTAACAATATCACTCAAACTATGGGGACTGCTTCAAAACTAATTGCATGAACATCTGAGGTCACCATTGTGGCCACTTCAACATAGTAGATTCTTATTATTCCTATTACTTCTTCATTTTTAAGCATTACTTTATCTACTCCACTTTTATTGGTTTCAACAACCTTTTTGTTAAACTTATTTTTCAAACACCCCTATTGGTCACTATGTCACCACAAGTCCCCAAGATTCCCATGTCACTTCCTTATGATCAAATGATGCCACTAGCCATGGTCTTTATGACCACATATCCTACTCTTACAGTTCCCATTATGGTCCCACCATGGCAAATATACATCATATAATATGTGTTAATCCATCTCATAACCCTTGGAGGCAAATTTATTTACTCCAACATAATCTTCCACTTTCACACCCACTACTAATCCCCTTTCACATGTTCCCACTGCCCTTACCACTTCATCATTACTTGTCACCAATTCCACTATGACCATTCCTACTTCAATAACTTAGGGTTTCCATGCAACCCTTACAACACCTAAATTGACATAACAAGTTAAAAGTGAGTATTTTCAAGCTGATAAAATTCAAAGTATGGAGCTTGTAAAATTACAATGACATATATGATCATTCAAGATCAACCTGAGGTCAAACCCAAATTTAAAAATTCCATACAAGAACTAAAGAGAAGGACCATAAGAAAAATCATATAGGATGGTTGTTGGGTTATTTTCCTTTATTTTAGCATGAATTTTCTTGGTCTTGTACCTAAATAGAATAAGAAGTCTAAACACCTAGTGCACTGGCATATCATGCGAGAAATGGCTTCTTGTCAGGATGCGAAACACCGGAAGCATACAATTGATTACCAAACTTCAAGCAACTTAATATGCGGAAATAACCAGATTCACCAAGTAACTAGAATTCAGAATAACACAACATATGAGAGACAATACACAACTTGTATTAACACTTTATACAGAAAAGAATACAATAAAGAAGATGCCACTTCTTCTCCACCACCTTACAAAGGTTTCCCACACCTCAAGTGAATAGTAAATCTTCTCCCCAAAGCTCTCCCTCTCACAGGTCCCAACACACAACTCAAATACAGAGTTGGTGTTCACCTCCCGTGCTCCACGCACACCACAAGTGCTCCACGCACTCCACAAGCACTCCACGTGCTCCACAAGTACTCAAGGTACTTCAAGTAGATCTCCCATGAACCTGCAATAACCTGCACTTCAACAGACCATACTTATGGAAGGAACTCCCTTGCCTTCCTCTTGCTCTATCCGAGTACACACCTGTACTCCAAGTAGATCCTGCCTGATACTGCTCCCTGTTGTGTTGCTGTCTATATGACCTTGCACACCTGTAAATCAAACAACGATTCTGCTCACCTGTGAACCTCGACCTTGCACACACATACACCTGTAGATCAACGATCTTACTTACCATGTAGATCTCCTATATAGGCCATGCAACTGTGACCAAGATCCTACACTCGTGAAGAACCCAGTTGGTTCTCCAATCCAGCACCAACACACCTGGTACTGAGGCACTAGGAGGAATGCACCATTGCTCTACCTCACACACAGAAGGAGCTTATAATTATGCTCTCTTACTCCCTAGCACACTTTTCCAATACAACCATGAGTCTATTATATAGATCTCATCCAAACAATAATTAGACATCTAATTACAATAATTAGATCCGCAGCTATGAGTCTAAGATTAGCACTCATCATGCAAACACTTGGTTCGTCAACCCACTGCCCGTAATTAACTCGCAGTCGAACCACACAGGTGACCGACGCCGGTCCCTGTCTGCCTGGGGGTCGCCGACGCCGGCCGATTTTGACCGACGTCAGTTGACTTCCTGCCCTATCCTGCCGACGTCGGTTGGCCTGACCGATGCCGGTGTCTCTGACACTCAGCAACTCTCCTGCAACCTCCTCTATGTCTGCATCAGTGAAGCTTTTAGCTCCACAACCTAACAATCTCCCACTTGGAGATAAATAACTGCACTGTACCTGTACCTGTACTCCGTCTAATCTATTTCCTGGTTTGTATCCCTCTTCAAGATCCCACCTGAAGACAACCCACCACACATCCCGTGGTGTACCACCTGTCATCCGAGTACCCTGCCACATCCGAACCTACAACACCTGTAGTGAAGTCCTGACTCTGCATAGCAACACCTGCTGCCGGTCCCTCTCAGAAAACCTGAGAACCCACTTCCCTGAATTGGCTCCTAACTCTGACAGCTCCCACTGCATGGGAATACTCAGGTCTATCCCAAACCTCATGTGATTTCGGACACTATACCTATCCAGCCCTTAGTGTGCTCTGGCTCTGCATCCCGAACCTCGCCAACACCTGATTCACATCAGCTCCCACTCGAGACAAAATCAACCTGTGATCTTCATGCCTCCCATGTCAAAGAATTTCGCTGCTCCAAACTCCTCATGACATGCCACTGAACTAATCTTACCCTTAGCTCAGCAAAACCCTGTATGTACACCCCTGCTAGCTAGCATACTATCCACATACAGCAACAAAATGATGTCATGACCATCATCCTCCTGGTAAGTCAAACCACAGTAGTTACCCTAACATTGACTGAAGCCATGCTTCGTCCTCCACCTGTCAAAACCTGTACCACTGTCCTGTAGCTCCACAAGACCATATGCCTGGTCTTTCGTCTCACGTATCCATTCTCTCTATTCTTCTACTAAGGAATCCATTCGTCTCTGTGCTTTCATCCAGCTGGCAAACCTACCAAAACTCCTATTTGGTTCTGCATCATAATCCTGCCTAGCTCACACCTGTTTCCTGGATCCTTCCTGCTCTATAATCAGCAACAAGTATGAAGAAAAGGAACACGAATTTGAGGGCCTACTTACGCCTTCAGTCCTCCGTATGGGTGTTTGAGACTCCTTGACAGCATGCTGTCCACCCAAAATTTGTTACAGTGACCGACCTCGGTCACTCCACAGTCTGCATCTGACCGACGTCGGTTCTCATGCGTCTGTACCTGACTACCAACCTGCCAGCGCTGGTGTCCCTGCTGCCGATGTCGGTCCTCCTAATCGACATCGGTCTTACATACTGCCGATGTCAATCACATGACCGACGTCGGTCTTACCCTGCCCGACATCGCTGGCTTCGGTCTGCACATGACCGACATCGGCACCTGTCTGTTCGACGCCGGTTCCTTCTGACCGACGCCGGTGTCTGTGTTCGCCTGTGAGTGATGACTTTTTACCCGCGAGCTTATTTGAATCAAAACCCATGTCCAAACTGCTCTGCTCAGATGTATCCAGCCTCATCCACTGAACTTTGTCCGCCATCTCCTCCAAGAACACCAAGGCTTTCCAGTTCTTAAGCCTGTCAAATATATCTGTCTTCCGCTTAAGAACATGCATCTCCTTCCTGCTCATGTGACCAAGCCTACGAAGCCACGTCTCCACAACAGAAGAAGAATCAGTAATATAAACAAGTAGATAAAGTATACCTGTTTTATTACCACCAGCTAATTCAAGTGCTACCGCTGTGAGAGTTTTTGTGCATCTCTCATCACCCAATCTTTTTGAAGAAATTAGCCATATCTCCAAACTTGGGACCTGCATGACCTTCATCAACACCTGTGTGTTGGCCGCCTGCAATTTCAGCTTCACTTCCCCTTTGCCAATTCTTTGGCAAGGCTTACCAGCTCCTCTACCTGGGGCTGCATGGAAAGAGGCAACCGAATCTTTTATCCAAGATTCAACTTTATCCAAGAAACCTTCAAACACATCCTGTGCAACAACACCTGCTACATCTGTATCTTCAGTTTCTTCATGCTGATCTGTTACCAACCAACAATGTTCTTTTACCTTCTCTTTCTTTCCATCGGACCGTGAGTAACCGTCTGTGCTTTTCAACTCTTCCATTCTTAGTTTACTTTGATCTGCCGTTGCTCTACTCCCACTCAATCAGAAACCCCTGAGAGTGCCCTGTAACCAAAACACAACCTGCTTCCTGCAACCTTAGCTCTGATACCACTTGTCAGGATGCGAAACACCGGAAGCATACAATTGATTACCAAACTTCAAGCAACTTAATATGCGGAAATAACCAGATTCACCAAGTAACTAGAATTCAGAATAACACAACATATGAGAGACAATACACAACTTGTATTAACACTTTATATAGAAAAGAATACAATAAAGAAGATGCCACTTCTTCTCCACCACCTTACAGAGGTTTCCCACACCTCAAGTGAATAGTAAATCTTCTCCCCAAAGCTCTCCCTCTCACAGGTCCCAACACACAACTCAAATACAGAGTTGGTGTTCACCTCCCGTGCTCCACGCACACCACAAGTGCTCCACGCACTCCACAAGCACTCCACGTGCTCCACAAGTACTCAAGGTACTTCAAGTAGATCTCCCATGAACCTGCAATAACCTGCACTTCAACAGACCATACTTATGGAAGGAACTCCCTTGCCTTCCTCTTGCTCTATCCGAGTACACACCTGTACTCCAAGTAGATCCTGCCTGATACTGCTCCCTGTTGTGTTGCTGTCTATATGACCTTGCACACCTACAAATCAAACAACGGTTCTGCTCACCTGTGAACCTCGACCTTGCACACACATGCACCTGCAGATCAACGAACTTACTTACCATGTAGATCTCCTATATAGGCCATGCAACTGTGACCAAGATCCTACACTCCTGAAGAACCCAGCTGGCTCTCCAATCCAGCACCAACACACCTGGTACTGAGGCACTAGGAGGAATGCACCATTGCTCTACCTCACACACAGAAGGAGCTTATAATTATGCTCTCTTACTCCCTAGCACACTTTTCCAATACAACCATGAGTCTATTATATAGATCTCATCCAAACAATAATTAGACATCTAATTACAATAATTAGATCCGCAGCTATGAGTCTAAGGTTAGCACTCATCATGCAAACACTTGGTTCGTCAACCCACTGCCCGTAATTAACTCGCAGTCGAACCACACAGGTGACCGACGCCGGTCCCTGTCCTCCTGGGGGTCACCGACGTCGGCCGATTCTGACCGACGTCGGTTGACTTCCTGCCCTATCCTGCCGACGTCAGTTGGCCTGACCGACGCCAGTGTCTCTGACACTCAGCAACTCTCCTGCAACCTCCTCTGTGTCTGCATCAATGAAGCTTTTAGCTCCACAACCTAACACTTCGCACACTCACCCAAAGTACATGGTTTAAGACTGGTTCTCATCAATTCTGTCATGTGATGGTGTATACATTAGGATATATATACTAAGGTGCTTGAATGGGCACTTAATTCTAACCAAAGACATCATAGGAAGTCTAATTCTAGCAATCTACTCATTCCATACTTAAGTTATTTATCACAAGAAAAGAGATAGGCACAATTTAAGAAAAAGAGTAGTGGTACCAATGGTTCCATAACAAGTTTACAAGAGTATTTAAACATCACAATTATTCCATCTTATTATATATCAGTGATCACCATACACAGGTTATAATGCATATTTTTATTATGACCAAGATCAAGACTATAATTAAAAGATTACCATTATAACAATAACTCTTCTAAGTAAAACTAGGCAATATTAATACATGGTTTTACCCCGATCATTTAGTTATAGTGTTAATACATAAGTGATGACTTGCCAGTGGCCATTAATAATAATGATCCATGGGAAGTTGTTATAATGAATTCTTATTGATTCAGACCTAACTACCCCATATACCCACTCTATTCTAGATATTCAATGTCGTGCTCCTATCTTCTCATGGTTTAGTGCTAGATTTATGCTTAACTATTCTTCTCTAATGCTCACATGTAACATTTTCTAACCATTTTTTCCTTTTGTGACCTTTTCCAAATCATACGCTATTTGTTTGAGTCTTGTATCCTTGATTCCTCCATATTTTGTAAATCCTTATTCCTCGCAACTTACTTCTTCCATGTCAAGGCCTTACGCTCCTTGACTTAATTCTATTCCTAGGTTTAATTTTGTGCCCATCTGTCTCAAAAGTACTTAGAATAAATTAATAAAAAAATTGGGGTCAAACATCACCCCACATCAAGATAATAGTCTATCTTTGATTATATACCATCCTTAGGTCCATATAATATCAAAAATCTAGGTCCCATTTGCTCAATCTGGTGCTTGACTTCCTCCCAGTGGTTTAGGGCAGTCTATAACTTGGAGGTAATGGATTCAACCTTACCCTTTAGTCATTTTGTCTCCTAGGACTACTCTAAAAAGTCACCCACTTGAGTTGTCAAAAGCTCAAGTGAAGCAATGGCATCTTTGTGGACATCCTCGAGTGATTTGACCTCTATCAAAACCTATCCTTGCAGTACCATAAAACTATTATTAAGCTCTTGGTGGTGAGTGCTAATATTATTTTCTAGTGCCTCCACATCCTAGAATGCTTTGGCATACCGCATTTTATCCTTTGTTATTAACACATTCTTAACTAGTTTTTGGTGTTGGTGTTATTCTGACTGAAGCTTAGCTTATAAATATTTAATGGGTCATACCAACTTGACAAAAACCCCTTCAACTATGGGAAATGTGGCACCCACCTAGGCCAAAAACCTCTTACATACTTAAATAGATTCTAAAAACTACTCTGTAGCCCAAGTCTACTCATATAAGGGATTCACCTAGTCTTTGTATTTTTTCAATAAAAGATCTACTAAGGTATATAGCTTATCAATAACTTCTCTTGTAAGTTGGATCCCATCGACAATTGTTGGCTCATAATGTAAAATTGAATTACATAATTTTAGAGTCTTCACTTGAGATGTTGTCGATGCTTCTTGTTGGTGATTGAAATATTCTAATTCATGTTAAAACCTTATCCTTTCAGCACATTCATGTTGGTAAAGGGTGATAACCTCTAAGTGATTTCACTGTAGCTGGCTAATATCATATCTATGTAGAACATTTTGCCTAGTGATTTTCAGAGCCAGCTTAATGAGGGTCACGCCTACTTGGGCTGGTGAACACTATCAAGGATCCACCCAAAATGCCTCAGGAAGATCCACCCCCTCTAGTGCCAAATTTGTGTTAGCTGATGGAAGTTCAAAGTGACATTCCTCATTAAAAACATCCATGTAAAAAGAGAGTTTGGGCTGAGTTTGATTGGAAGAATCTTATTTGGGGAAATACACCCACATATACAATTCTTATTTTGGAATGTTTTATTGGAGATATCCATGAATGGAGAGCTTATCACCTTATTTACTTATTTCTACTCAAATTCCTTAGTAGATCCCTTTCCCTTATTTAGATCATGCTCAAGTATCTCAACATTTGGATCAATCTATTGTTGGCCACTCGATCCAGTATCCTAGTCACTAACTCCTAGAGGTGTGCCTATGTCTTCCCCTTCTTCACCAGTGGGACTCTCAATTTCCATTTGTGTATCATTAGGGTTAGTTTCTTATTATTTCTTTAATGTATCTTCTTTTAGTTTAGGGGTGGATTATTTAGGTTCATTTTCAATCGATGCCTTAGGATTTATTGCCCTTTGTTTAGATAGCCCAACACTTAGTGTAGAATGCTCTTATCCTGAAGGAATAGTTGTCTATTGGGTGGTATTGAGGCCCTCATATTACTATCATGTAGACATCCCTTGGTCTTTTGGAGGTGATGGGTCCATCATTTATCACTTAGGTTGCTCCTCTTGCATGCTTCCTGTGACATCAGGCCTTGGCCTCTTCTCTTATCTTCACTACCTTCTTTACATTATTATTTATGGTGGGAAGGGAAGGGTTTATATAGGGACCTAATGACTTATAAATATTTATTATTAGTATTTATCATATAATATATCACATGAATGTGATCCCCTATAATAATATAGTGTGCATTGATATCAGTGTTATTTGATTCTTTCTTCTCCTATATGCCTTCTTCCCTGGGTAGGCATATAATTATTAAAGAGTATGAGTATCATCATCAATTTTATCAATGTCAGTGTGTACCTTATGCATGTTATAAATGTGATTCATATAATTATTAAAATACCTAGCAGTGAAATCATATGGTAACTTTAGCCACCCTAACAAGTTATTTATGGGCTCCATTCAAATGCACACGAGTGAATAATGTTATATAATAGCAAATTGGGTATGAGTTCCCATATATTTAGACAAATCCTTGGGGATGTGCCATTCATTTTTGAAAGCTTATTTCATCCCTTCGAACCATCCTTTCATTTTCATCTTGTGGGAAGGGGAGACGGCACCTGAACAAGTGAACTATTGGAACTGTTCCGCATGGGATTTATGATCAAGTGGGTAAATATACTTTAGCTCTTTATTGACATATTTTATAACACCAATATCATCAAACATTAGTAAAATAAGAATCGTTCCCCAAAGAAATTTACGATTTGGTAGGCGATGGGCATTCTTAAGATCCTCCACATTCCTTTCAGTGAAATATTGGGCACAATTATATTTTTTCCCTTGTGCCATTTGGCTACCACATAGAGGTGTGCCATGTCAACCTCTTTCCATATATCCCCACCCCCAAGCTTGATCATTACCAAGTGTGTAGCTACCTGAATGATAAGATACTAGAGGCTTGAAATGTACATGGTGTGGCCCTCTTTTATATACTTCACTACTACCACCACCTTCTGAATTGCATTATGGTCCTCTAGATCCACATTAAGGTCGATGCCTGATCATTGTAACCCTATTACCTTACTAACCCATTGGGTAGTGATTCACATCCTGTACCTTATAAGGTAAAAATAATCCTCATCGATGCACAGGACCAAAAATCTCACCACTTCCATAGGTTTCCCAAAATAAGGTACGCATAATATTTGGAACACCCATGCATCATTCAATAGATTGAATATGATGAGGTCATAGGTGATGTCATTTGTTATGTTTTGGTTTTTTATTCTATAGTCTCACTGCAAGCCTCCCTCATTTTTGGGCTGATGATGCTTGTAGTTGAGTACTTGATAAGAGGAAACCTTAGACTCCTAATTTTCATTACATAAGACTAACTTAGGGTATTACATTTCTTCAATTAAAAGAGAGGGTGGAGGTGGTGTTTTAGACTTATTTCTCCCCTCACATGACATCATTAGTTCCTTCCTAATATATGTTTCTACCACTTTTTGTGCCATGCTTTTTTCTTACACATTGGACTCACCAGGGGCTTCCTCCTAAATCAAAATAAGATATCCCCATGTGCCCTCTTACTATATTCCTCTTCATGGATTAATGGAAAAGGATACTTTTCATGGCCTTATAATTTGGTTGCCTTACCCTCCAAGGATCCCAAAGGTTAAGGCATGACCGTCTAACTCTCTCGAATGAATACATGTTTCCTACCTTTAACTTACTTAGCCTTCTTGATTTAACTTCCTCTAACGGTGGATGTCAATACTTGTAACTGAAAACTCTCTCCACAACATTCCTAAAATCATAATTCTAATCTTTTCTCTATTCATGATCATCACCTCACTTATTAGCTTTGGATTTGTCACTGTAATTTGATGAACACTCCTTCTAGAGGTTTAAAAAAGCTTCATATGAGCTCTATAAATTTGAAAAATTACAACATCAAAGTGTCAAAATGAGGACCTTCTAACCTTATGTAACCTTGAGGACTTACATACATTTATTCTCCTATTCCTTCATCCATCACTTCACTCATTGATGTTTTTTGGCATACCACAACATCTATTTGGCATGTTTTCCATTATGATTAACACTTTGTTAATTTAGTACACCTATCCCATCCTCACAATTTTCTCGTAGTGCATGCCAATTGTAAAAATTTTAAACTTATATTTTCAAAGGTAGGAACTACTTTTTCCATATGTACTTCCACTTGCATACCCCTTCTGTTCACTACTTTTTACCTATGTGCCTATTCTATGCACAATTCTTTCTAACTTTTACTTCATGTTTTGTAGCTTTAATTTATTCATCTTTGAAACTTACCTCACACTAAAAGATGTATGTGGTCCTTTATGGGCATGACCTAATGAAATAGTGATAAAATGATAGCACTAAAACAAAAGAGAACCAAGTGGTGAAATAAACCTAAACAAAAGGTGCACAAATAATATGACACTTTATTAGAGAAAAACCCAAAAGCCTAAACTAATCTAGTGGCACATGCCTTATTGACAAAATTTGAAATCATGGAATGATAGTGCCAAAATTGACTACCATTAAAATGACCAAGAAGAAATTGGTCATATAATCATCTTAACTTGCATGCACCCATGGATTACATTTTATGAAAGATGAATGGATGATCCTAATGGATGTGAAGTTTATCAGAGTGGTGCATGAACTTGGAATCATATACTAAGATGTACGTACCAAGAAAAAAAGTTTTGTTTTTGATATATCTATCATAACAGGCTTTATGCTTTTAATTTTCAACTCCTTGACTGTAATGAGCAAAAACCATGTTTCATCTAGCTATAATAAAGTGTCAAGGCACGCTTTTAGATATTCTTCATCATCTAGTCGACCAACGTGTGTAATACATAAAGTAAGAATAAGTAACTCCACTAGTAGAACTATTTCAGTGCCAAAGATAAAATGAAGAGTATTCTTATTCAATCATTTGTATGTGGTTTTATATGCCCATAAGACTGAATAAATTTTATCATCCTAGTTAGTACAATTGATATTACATATCTTTGTCAATGTATGGCCTACGATTTTGTTAAGAGCTTCAATAATGTCGTTAGTTTGAGGGTGGTATGAATTTGTCTTATGGTGTAAAATCATGAAATCAGCGAAGAAGATGCATATCATCTCATTGAGGAAGTGAGTGCCATGATCACTTATTAAACTTAAAGGGCATCCATATATGTTGATGATATTTTCCCAAAGGAACTTAGCAGTGTTTGTAGTAGTACAATCATGTGCGAGCATTGCTTCATCTCGGCGTGTGAGATAGTTGGTGGTAGTAATGATGTAACAAGTGTCATTTCATCTTGTAGCAGGGTTAATGGGCCCAAAAAAATCAATAGCCCATTTTTAAAAAGGTTTATGAGCAAGGATTGGATGAAGAGGAATAACATCCCTACAGTTTGGTTTTCCTATGAACTGATAGATATCACATTGGCATGCATAAGCTTTGGCATTTTTGAATAAGGTGGGCCACCACAAGACATATACGATAACCTTCCATGTCATTGCATCACAAACATAATGTCTTATGAAAACACGCTCATGTACTTTCTTGAAGGACTTTTACATGCTCATATTGCATTAGAAACCTACATAATACTTCATCACAGCCAAGCTTATATAGGTTCTGACCAATAAGCTAGAAAGGGGTAGCATGTACAATAAGTTGCTTAATCTCATAGACACTAAGATGGTTGGAATTAGACCTGTTGTAAGGAAAGAAATTATTTCCTCAAATTTTTTATGCACATGCGTAACTTGAAATTTTTTTACATCAGGTAAGCCATCTTCAATTATTTACATTGATTTGCCAGATTCAATATGTGATAGAAGGTTAGGATGGAAATTCACTTTGCCAGGTTTTATGACCATGAAGAAATAAAACTCTTGGAAGAGAATAATCCATTGACATATTTGTCCATGTAACACTAGTTTATTCACAAGTTACTTGAGTGCCTCGTGATTCATAAATAAGGTGAATAAAGTGGCTAACAAGTACTGGCAGAACTTGTAGAGTACAAACACCATAAATAAGGCTTCCCATTCTATAGTAGAGTAATTCCTCTCTATCGGTGTTAGCTTGCGACTAGTAAAATATATAGGATGATCTAGATTTCCTTCACTAGGTTATGCAAGGATAGTGCCCACTACCATGCTAGAAGTGTCGATGTGTACATGAAATGGTGTCATCTAGTCTAAGAAATAGAGGATGGGTGTAGTTACCAATTTATCCTTCAAGGTATCGAATCCTTGTTGATGTCTTTTAGTCCATAGGAAGAGGCCATTTTATTTAAGAAATTATTATAATGGAGATACTATATTAGCATAACTACAAATAAACTTACGATAATACCCTGTGTGACCAAAGAAGGTACAGACCTCACATTGAGTGGTTGGGGATGAGAGTTGAACAACTAAATGTAATCTTGGTTGGATTCATGAGTAGTATATCTTGATAAATGATGTGCTCTAATAGAATCCTAAAAGGTGTGGTAAAGATGAAATTTTCAAGTTCAAGGAAATCTGAAGTTGCTGACAATGCTCAAACATGAGGTACAAATTAGCATAGTGGTCGTGCACCAATCCATACACAGTCCAATCATCTAGATATACTTGAAGGAACTTGTGGATGAAATATTTAAAGGCTTCTACCACAATATGAGAGAAGATTGTTGGTGTGTTCTTTAAGCTAAATGGCATAACATTGTACCTAAAGGACCCTGATTTAGTGGCAAAAGTAAATTTTTCCTTATCTTCCTCAGTAATTTGTACCTGATGATAGCCTAAAAATTCATTAGTGAAGGTATAAATTTAACATCTAGTGACACTTTCCAAAATCTCCTCTATGAATGGTGTTGGGAATGGGTTCATGACATACACAACATTTAATTATCTATAATCCACACAAATATATATTTAGCCATCCTTCTTGATGCTTGTTACCATGGGCTAACCCATTCATATTCATCAATGGGAATGATAACCCCAAAGTGCAACATGCCATTAATTTCCTCTTTAATGTGTGCATGTAGATTAAGATTCATTTGATATGGTCACTTCCTAATTGGGTAGGTGCCCTCAACCAATTTGATGTGCATTTTTCCCAATGTTGGATGCACTCCTTTCATCTCTATGTAGTTGTGTGGGAAAATGTCTATATACTCCTATAGAAGTTCAAATATTTTAGATAATTCTACTTTAGACCAGTAATTCCCTACAGTGGCCATCTTGGGTGCATCTTTTGTGCTAATATTGTTTTAAACCATTTAGGGTGGTGTGGAATATGGTTTATGTTTGGATTGCATATTATCTCTTACTTTACATGCCCCATATTTTGTAGGCAAATTTAAGTGGTCAAATGGAAATTTTGGTGGATTAGTGCTAGTACCCTCATCGATTTAACATACAATCTTTTGATTACACTTCCATATTTGTTCCCTATGACCATATCCAAATTACGATTCAGTTTCCAATTGAGTCCTGATAAGAGTATTGGGTTATTAGAATATGGCCAAATCATTCTCAATTTCACCATGCATGGTCTATATTTTGTCTTCAACTAGTGTCTAATTGTCTACTACTACTTGATAGGTCACTTGTAATGATAAATTTAGATCTGATTGAGGTGAATAAAAATCAAAGGTGGTGAGCAAATTGTGTTTTATGTGTGCTTAGTATCCATATCTCTATGCATTTATTTATTAATATACCACATTCTACCCCAAGTGCATAGAGTGCCATAAAATGCATGTACCCATAAGGATTCTGGTGAAAATGTCATAGATATTCCAAAGATCCTCATAAGTGGCTATATGGTTATTTGGGGACACAACACCATTATAACTGAGTACGAATCAGACCCAATTGTCATGGTGAAAGTAATGATGTATCATGACATGTACCTGTTCCCATGTCAACAACTTATATTGATGAGTAGCCTACCAATGATTAGTTATGCCTTGACTTATAATAGGGAGTGCATGAATACATTCACCTTCAAAAACATATTAATCCTCTAATTATTATAAGTACTCTTAAACCTTGATTTTTCCATGAAACTTAAGTGTTTGATCCAATTGGAAAGGTGGTGCATTCATTAGGCATCCACCAATGAGTGAAATAAACTTATAGCATTTAGTTAGCTTATGTGGAGAATTTATTTGTTGACCAACTGTAACACAACCTCATCCCTTTAGGTCATATTCTCTATGTGCCCAGTGTTTGCAAACAATGCTACCGGTATCAAAGATGGATTGTATGTCACCCCATTGAAGTATACGATTAGGATTAGGATCTAGATGTTCATTTACTTATGTCATGATGTTATAAATGTAATTAAGGTCCTCATCACAATCAACTATTTATATAAAAGGGGGGCTTTGATCATTAGTGAGAGGAATGAATATGTGTTGGGTGTCATTAGTAGTGCTTCTAAAAATTCAATTCATCATTATTGGCATAGCACCATGGTCATCCCAATAGAGATGGAAAATCATCAACTTTAGCCAATTCAATTACTTCAAAATCACCTTTGAAAGGGACACCCAGGATGTTAATGGTGGCATCCTTGAGAACTCCTATAGGTCTTGCTCAAGTCTTGTTGTCCATAAACAAAACATGTGGGGAGGGTTACAAAGTAGGGCTCCTCATCTTCCTCTAGGCATCATTCATGAGAACATTAATTTCTACACCAGTATCTACTAGTATATCTCAGATCATCCACCCATCAATAGATGTATTCACAATGATCTCCTGTCACATTTGCAATTTGGTTAGACATAGGTTTCCTATCGATGTGGATGGTTTAAATGATGATCTATAGGAATCTTGGTTGTCTATTGTCTTAACTAGTTATTCAAGACGGGAATGATGTTTTCACTAAGGAGTAGTTCTCATAGCTCTCAAAAATAATCCTACATGGAGTCCATTGAGATATTTTCTCTTTACATCTTAGTGCAGACGGTTGTATCTTGTTCCTTCAAAAAATCAATTTCACCTTTTAATTCATGTAACAAGGCCATTGCATCATGCAATACCTCTTTATATTTTTTAGCATCGGGGTAGTGTTGAGCACATGGTTCCTCATGTTGAATCTTCTCCATAGGTGGAATTAAAAGTGGTTAGGAATGAGCACTACTTTATGTTGTAATATTTACTTTAGGTTCTATTGGTGAGATGGTAGGGCATGGTCTCCACTTATCACTTAGCATTTTGGCAACATGAATCATCCCAGTTCCCTTCTCATTATGCTCTTTAGTGATAGCCACATATAAGTTAGGGCATTGTTCATTCCTATAAAACTTACAAGTTGGATAAACTAGGCAATCACACTGATAATGGTTTAGAGATCCAAACTTGTAGTAGATCCTAGGTGTAAAATGAACACCTCCTCATCCATTTATGTGTCTTTAATCTTGAAAATATCAACCTCCACCAGACTCCTAATTATTAGAAACATAAGTTTGGTGAGTCTCTCTTGTGCGTGCTTCATGGATCTCATTTATGACTCAACATTCATTAGTATCATGTGTATACACATCACATATTTTATACTATAGTGATACTTTAACCTAGATAGCACACTAGAACAAAGGACAATTCCTTACATCATGATCCTCTTGGCAGATCTCATAAGACTATTTTTTTACAATGTGGACATTCCTCTGTAGGCAATATTCTTATTATGGCCCTCTACTTTGAAATCAACACACCATAGGATGTTGTGTGTGTCATGAGCATTATTGGTTATTAGCTTTTATAATTGAGAGGCCATATCAAAAATCTAAGCCTCCATAAAAGAGTTGACCCCCATATCTATACTTCCCATAACTTCGACATGGAGAACAACTTCTAATGCCTCGCATGGGTTGGTAAAGGTTTTTTGGGATAGATATCGATGGAATAGAAGTAATAGCCATCCCATAAACCATTGAGCATGATATTTTATGTTAATCTCAAATGATAGTTTTGAAAAAATCATTTTAAAATGAGCATCATCATCATGCACACTTTCAGTGAGCTCTTGATTTATATCCTTTAAGGTAGCGATGCTTTATTGCTCAATCTTAAAAATGTCAAACTCCTCAAGGAATGTAGCTCTTAATATTTCATATCTCACAACTACTTAATAAGGATTGAATTTATGGTACCATTTGTGCATGTGATCCAATAAATTAGTGGCAAATTGAGTAGCATTTCATTTTGAATGAGTGATACCTTGCACTCACTAAATGAGTTCACACTTATGAATGTGTTTTACCACATTTTTAACACCTCAATATTTAAGGAGATGAAATGTCATCTCACAATACATCGTAGGTACACTTGGTGGTTTTAGTGGACCCTGTTGTGGCCTTCCTCTAGTTCCTCCTAAACCCTATGGTGGAGGTATGCTAATGCCTCTAGTGCTACCACCTAATCCTCCCCCAATAGAACCACTATCAGTATTTCCTCCCATGCCTCTTGTAGTAATAGGTGCACCAGAAATAGTGGACACTAAGGAAGGTTGATTTGATATGGTTGAGCTTGTAGTTTTCCCACTATTTATATTAGGTCCACTTGGCATTCCAAGGTGAGTCATAGGTCATACTTGCAATGGAAAATTAAATGTTAAAGGTAAATTATTAGGCTAAACTTATACTTCCAAAGATTCATTTACTAACTCAGCTTCAAATTCTTTATATTTTGCACTATCAAGATCCCAATTTCTTACAAGAATTATGTCAAACTCAATGCATGAGCATGCACTATGGTGTGGGAATTAGGCCTATTTGGATTGGATTCTATTATTAGTGCATGTCCTACTTCTTCCATACATACATGTGCTATTGAAGGGCATAAACCTATCATCAGGTGGTACTCATTATTCATTTTTATTCTCCTATGTATTCCCATGACACTTCTAGTATCCTCTTATTGACCCCTTAGATTTCTACCTCTCATAGCCCTGTGCCTGGCCTCATCATACTTTCACTTGTGTAGTTCTTGCTTCCCAACTTCCATGTTGAACTCCCAATCTCATGTCAATACATACCTCTCAATTTACCCACTAGTCATGTTACTCGTGAACAACAGAGTTTATCCATCTATAGAAAATTTCTCAAGCCCAAAATCAACCATTAGTTTTTTAATCTCTAAATGGAACTATTTGATATACCTTCCACGTGGCTCTCTTAGGAAGTTGATTTGTGATTATTTTAGGCAAGAACATGTAGAGACCACATATTCTAAAATATAACTCTTAAAAATTTATTTCCACCAAACATCTATTTCACATGTACAAGTGGTTTCCATCTTGTCCAAAGTTGTCTTACGCTCTACCAACCAAGAAGCCTTCCACCCATAATTTCTTAAATGATTTTTCACATACATCAAAATACAAGCATGTAAGTGCATATGTAATTCTACAAATAATGCTTCATATAGAAAATCACTCTACCCATATACATGTAGAAATTTTTGGTTAAAGGTATTGGAGTGCAAAGTTTTATTCTACTATACCAATCCAGTACTTGATATTCTCTAAACAAAGTTGGTTGACCATTTTCCTTCCATCATGCTAACAAGTGCAATAAGTCCTAGCAACGAAAATATAATGTTGGGTTGTTTTACTTTAGTTTAGCATGACTTTTCTTGGTCATGTGCCTAAATAGAATAAGAAGTTCAACTAGCTAATGCACTAGAATATCATGTGAGAAATGGCCTCCCGTGCTCACCCAAAGTGTGCAGCTTAAGACCAGTTCACATTGGTTCTATCGTGTGATGGTGTATACATTGGGCTCTCTATACTAGGGTATTTGAATAGGCACTTAGTTGTATCCAAAGACATCATATTAAAGCTAATTCTAATAATATGTTCATTCCATACTTGATTTATTTATCACTTGAAAAGAGACATGCATAAATCAATAAAAAGAGTAGTGGTAACATTGATTCCATAACAAGTTTACAAGAGGTATTTTAGCAACATAAGTATTTCATCTTATTACATATCAATGATCACTGTACACAGGTTGCAAGCACATCACAATAATGACTAAGCTTAAGATTATAATTATAATATTACCATTATATCAACAAGTCTTCTAAGTAAAATTAGGGGGTATTTATACATGGTTTTACCCAATCATTTAGTCATAGGATTAATATGTAAGTGATGACTTTCCAATGACCATTAATAATAATGAGTTATGAAAAGATTTTGTAATGAATTCATGTTTATTTGGGCCTAACTATCTCTATATACCCACTCCATATAATATATTTGATGTCATGTTATTATTTTATTGTAGGCCCATGCTAGATCTACGCTTGACTATTCTCCTTTGATGCTTGTGCAAACTATTTCCTAACCATTTTTACCTTCCATAATCTTGTCCAAGTCATATGCTAATTTACCAAGTCTTGTATCCTAAGTTCTTTTGTGTTTTCTACATCCTTATTCCTCATGACTTGCTTCTTCAATGCCAAGGCCTTTCGTGCCTTGACTTACTTCCGCACCTAGGTTTACTTTTGTGCCCATCTCTCCCAAAAGTACTTAGAATAAATTAATACAAAACTTAGGGTCCAATAATGACACACCTATTCTCTATGAAATAGATGAGTTATTCTCCTTGACAAAGAAGAGGAACAGGCAAAGGAATAATTTGCTTAGATATTTTAATTATTTTGGAGGTGAGGGAGAATTCAAAGAGGACCCTGAATCTATGATGAAATGAACTAATAATATCACATAAAAGGTGGTCTAGGGTATGAAAAAGAGAGTCAAAAGATTAGAGAATAAATAAAATGTTAAGGTCCTATAAAATATTATGAACAATGTTGAAAATGCATTAAATTCACTTTTCACTTCACTCATAGATGTTCCTCAAGCAAAAATTAAGAGTGACCTTTTGTTGCATAACATACACAATTATTTAGCATAAATCACTAGGATGGTGTGGTTAATATAGGTACACTCTTTAATTATAGACACATGACTAAGTTTGACATAAATTTGTGCTATAATTTCATGATTCATACTAAGATTTCACTGAAATAATCTTCACATTTTTTAATGCCACCATGTCACCATTGAATGGATTTAGAGAGTACATTCTTACTTCTGTCATAGAGTTTAACATGACATAGTTGTACACAAAGGATAACAATTTCATAACCACCATTGATTTATAATAGATTTTCAATAACTTCATGGTTTCATTCAAAATAAAAGTGGCTAAGGAAAATAGAGGTGAAAAAAACAAGTTAAGTTTGTCACACATGCAATGGAGAAGATATAAAAGGCCACAACTATGAGGTTATATATTTGGAATCTCTTGCATAACCATGCACTTTTGGTGACTAAATAAGAACTCATATTTAGAAATCCTATCATATATGTGTTTCCAATATATGAAAAATTCCAGTTGTGTGCATAAATGTTAAATGGAAAATAAATGGATAGTTGAAGGTTGATTCACAAGTGATAAGTCCAAATGGACTTGGAGAATGAAAGTTTATTTTAGTCCTTTGTTTTAAATATGTAAAGTTTTATTTTAGGATATTTAATTGTACCTTTTATATTATAAATGTATTTTCTAAATTTTTACTAAGAGTGATCACATGCAAGGATTATTTAGATGTGGCAGTGACCCATCTATGTTATAAATACATTCTCTTGAGACATTTTTAATGAGAAATACTTTGGGGAGACTTTTCAAGCTTAAGAAATCAATGTGGATGTTTTGAGGGTTTGATGATGCTTTTATGATTTCTAAATTTAGATTAATATTGTAGATATTATTAGCCTAGGGTGATCATTGAATGAGATTTACATGCTTTACTATGGGTTGGTTGGATTGAGTGATTCACTAGTCTAACCATTTATGTGGCTTAGATATGATTTTATTTCAATTATTATGGATGAATGTACCCTTATAATTCATTGTGGTTATATTATCTTAAAAACTGATGCCATCGAAATTTAATCACAAGTGCTTAATCCTTAGACTCTTTGTTGTGTTTATTTAAGTTTGAGTGAATTCTAAATTTGATAAACATTGTATAATTCACAATGAATCTTAGGAAGTGTTTGCTTTAGCAAAAGAATATCGTAGTGGAGTTTGGAACCTTATTTTCTTCCCTACACTTCTTTTCCTTTTGATTTTTTTAATTAGATTCAATATTTTTAAAATAACATATTTTTGAGTATCCATATTTTGGTTAGATTTGATCATTTGTCAAGTGGAGATCATTTGATCATAGGGATTACTTTCTTGGGCATGCCACAATTTCATTGCATATCAATGTTAGTCCATGATTAATTATCTATGAGACCACATACCTAAAATTCATCCCCTAGGTCATATTTGTGATCCTAAACTGAAAGGGTGAAAACCCATCACATATTGGAGCATATTCACAGAGTTGCATCAACATAAACATTTTGGCCATGATAATCTCATTATGTTGACAACATAATAAAAATTCCTTTAAATATTTTATGTCTAACGAGGATCTCATTTTCCATAAAATTACATGAATTTGGGCATATGAAAATATGAAGGCGATGGGTATGAAAGTATCTCACCAGCCAAAGGATAATGAAATATTTTTGCAAATGATAATACATGACTAGTTATTTCATGTTCAACATTTTCATTAGAATAAATAAAATAGGAATACACAAATTTCACTTAAGTATATTTAAACATACGCACATGAAATACCAAATTTAGACCTACTTAAGGTGGCTAAATATGTAAATAATCCCAAACATCACAAACATAAGCTAAAATAATGAAATGAATAGACAAAGAGGTTAAGAAACATATTCCCCTTGACTGTTCTATAAATCTAAGACTATATTTTGATTGTGTTGACTATGTTTGACATACTCCTTAATTTTTGGACCTTCATTTTGCTCCAATATGAGCTCATAGATTTATAGTTATGCTTTCAACACACATAGCTATAGTAAGCCCAATGCATAAATCATGTCTCTATAGCATTGATAATATCTTTATGTCATTATGCATCTCTCTAAGGTTTCACATTCTAGGTTTTATGGTGCTTATGTCTTGAGTCTTTCTAATTATGATTACACCTTAACTTTGTATATATGCAAGTAAAAATATGGTGTATGATTAAATATTACCTTTGACCTAGCTTGCATACTCCAAAATAAAATAGTCATAATGGAATTAGGAAACCATCAAAGCAGTGTTGACAAATACGTATACTGCATACTCAAAATCAAACCTCCACATAGTTCTATGGTGTGTGGATGGAATAGATCGAGTAATGGTTTCAATTTCCTCTTCCCTAGAAGTGATCAATGTAACTATTAAATTCTAATTACCCTCCTTTGGCACAAGGGATTGTGTAGAGAGACCAAGATGAATAAGTGTCACAAGTGTGTAATATTATGAAGCACAACTTAAATGGAGAATCTTGGCTCTAAGTTTGGTCCTTGATGCAATGGATTCTCTCTCTATTAATTTTAGGCTTCTTCTTTTTCTAGTTCTTATTTTATGCCTAAATGGCTTGGCAAGACCTTGTATTAATTGGATGATCTTGGATGACTTGTGTGTACTAGCAGGCTTTTAAAAATGCAAATGGAAAGGGATAATGAGCGAGTTCAAGGATAACAAGTATAAGGACCCAAAATGTGAAAAGGGAGAAGCCCATAGGGATACGAAATTTTCCAGGACAAGTCCATACATTTATGGGTTAGAAGAAGAGACAAGTGGGGATAAAAAATTCTAATTAGGGTTGGATAACATGTGATAAATGGTTCAAAAATACTTACATATATTTTATGGATAAGTATAGAGATGATTTTTAGGCTTAGTTAACCAAATAGAGACTCATGTGGGGTTGGGACCATCCTAGAAATGGGTTAAAATTTACAGGTTTTCCAAATAAGCAAAATTGGGAATAAAACACAAGAATATGGGTTTTGTGCCAAATTTATGTGTTTATTATTATTTTATGGGATTATTTGAAGCATCCTATGTAAATCCCCTTATAGGTGTACATAAAATTTTAATACTATTTTGAGTACCTCTCCTTATAAGAGTGAGTAAGCTCTATGTTACCAAAATATTGGTGTAGTTATTGTACACTCCCCATTTGCATATTTCTGAATATGAAGAGTTTGATATATTCTCCCCTTTTGAGATTTTATATAAATCTATGAAACTCACATGATCTTAAAATAAAGATATTAGATGCACCATGTGTAATATATAATATAAACACTTAAGGTATAATAAATAAATATGTATAAATGAAAACATATGTATACAATATAATTTTATTCATATGGGCTCATGCTATGAACAATATAAACATATATGATAACCAATAGAAGATATAGTAGTGTGAAGCATAGGTATACCATCTTGGCCTAAATATATGCATGATTGGAATCATGGTAGCATATGCAATAACATATAACATTTCCATGATATGGATCATGGAAAATGACAAGATAAAGAACAAAGTGAGAAATCCCAAAGCACAAGGGATAATATGCAAAAAAGAAACCAATTATAAAATAAATGCCAATAAGAAAAATCAATAGTCTCCTAAGATCAAAATATATTCAAATGACTATAAATCACTGAAAACCAATAAATAAAAGAAGAAAAACAATGTGAGGAAAAAGGAAAAAAAATAAAAAGAGTGTAAACTATGTAAGAAATCTTAAGGAAAATTGATTGGCTATCAAATATAAAGATATTTACAAATAAGCAAAGAAGTAAGTAAACATGATCCTACTATAACATAATGGCATGGTATAAAAGAGGGCCCATATTTAGAACCATTTAAGATGCAAAATGTTTATTAGATTTGTCAAATATTTTCCTTCTAGAGTAGCAAGGAGAGATGGCCCCAGTCGAAAGGTCTCTATGATAAAAAAAATGGGCCTAGTGAATTGGGCTTGAATTTTCATTTTTATTGATTTTTTGTGTTGGTGTTTTACTAATTTTATTTCAATACTTTATCACCCATGTTAAATTATATTGATATAATTTTTTTTATAAGCTTTTTTGAGGTAATTTTGATAAACTCTTAGGTGCTCAATATCATTAACCCTATTCTCTTCTAGAATTTACAATTAATATGGTCTCTTTTCTATATAAATTTCATCATCAATAATGTCCTTTAATGATACTCCAAAAAATGGAATCTTGAGCTCAAGGAGAATTATTGGTTTTGTCCATATAAAAACGGGTAAGAAATTTCCCCTATAGATGTTCTAATATTTGTTTTATTTGCCCATAATATGCATTGTATCTTATTTTTTCCAGTCACCATAATGTTTATTCACTATTTTGATAGAATGTTGACAATTGTCTTGTTAAATCCTTCAACCTAGCCATTTTACCTTGGGTAATAAAGAGTATATAATGTATGTTTTGTCTTGTACTTATCACAAAACTTCTTAATTATTTTATTCTTGAAACATTTACCGTATTTGAAACAATTTTATGAGGCAAAATATAAATATAATATTAGTCATTATAGACACATAAATTTGGTATTAAATATTTGACAATGTCAGCTTTGACTAATCCTTAACCTACATGATTAGTGTGTGCATATTAACTCTTACTTATATTTTCTCCTAGCCATTCTATCTATCTATGAGCTTGGACTTCCCAAATTTGCATCATGCATCTATATGATCTCCCTAGCCTCTCCTTGGTTGTTATAATTTCATAGGCATATTGTTGATATTAACTAGATCATTGTTTCCTCCATCTTAGACAATGCTAACAATAGTTAGAAGATACCAGTTACCAATAGCATTTTCCTTCTCTAGCAATGTATAAGGTTATCCAAAGGAATATTTTTCAAATTAAAACCCTACCCTTGGGTTGGCCCACATGTTTCACATGTGAATTATTGAGTTAAATCACCCAAATAGTCTCCTATAAATACATATCAAGCCTAAGGATATTCATATCTAGTAAGCATTAAGAGTTTACAGAAAATCACTTGCATACTAATAAATACATCTACACATATTTGAGGCACTACCTTACATCATTCAAATATTAAAACCCCTTAAATGAATAATCGCTAAGCTCATTCTGAACATCGAAAGTAAGGTCAAAATTGTATATTGTTAAGTTTCAAAAGCTAAACATGTTGCATATATAGTAGTGGGTCACTTATAAGTGCACATCCACATAGGTGGGAGAACTACATGCGATTTGAGCCATATTCAGAGTATTGGAACATGGGCAACATTAAAACATAAATCAAGGAGAGGTTGGGCTTTTCCAACCCATATTTTTAACTCTTTTTTATAGGCTAAGAAAAAATTTGAAAGTGGAGTTAGGGTTTCAAGGTGAAGAAAGACAAATTTGAATCTATGCACATGAACAAACATCTAAAATTTTATGGTAAACATCTTGATATAAAAACACATCACTTTGTGGTGAAAAAATTAAAAATATATATAGATGATATAAAAAGGACATATTCGATAGTCATAGGCAACTAAGCATTACTAGATTCATCCAGGCAAATTTTGATAGTCACTCTTTTGAGTTGAGTAGCCACAAGTCCATTTCAAGGATTTTTTTATGACTACATAAATACATAGACTAGAATAGAACAAAAAAATCTAAGTAACTTATCTTTTTCATTTCTATAAATAGTAAGTGCAATTAATTAATTTTGATTTGTTTGTTATATTTAGATTTGCGTAATTTAGGACATATCTTATACAATATTAATATTCAAATATTTTAACTTGTTTAGACCACTAAATCCAAAATAATTTGAAAAATCATAAGAAACTTACAAATATATTCACAGTTATTAAGACATGGGAATTGATTATGCCTACTTTGTTAAATATTCAGTTTTAATAATTATAAATTTATGACTTTCTAAGGATACAGGGTTGATCTTACGAACTAAATGAAACCCCCGTATAGAAAATGGTACAATGATACTATGAGTTGAAACTCTTATGAAGGGGCACGTGTGAGATTACTATGTCTTTAAAATTTATCTCATATCCTAACATACTCATGACAATAAATTTTTATTGTATTCCAATAATAATCCATTATAAGCAACTAATATGACATGGCTTTTCCACTAGTATGTCCATCACATTCACTATCATGAACTTCATATAATATAATCCTAGCCTCTTCATATTTGAGACATATAAGTAATTGGCCATCAAAATATCTTAAAAGTACACCCCAAATAAATAAATATTTGATTGAATATATACATATATTTTTCCTACCATTCCTTAAAAAATATGGGGGAATTATACCTTCAAATAAATAGTTTAAAATATTGGCAAACCATTATGAAGTTTTTATGCCACATTTTGATGCAAATACATCTAGATATTCCATGTTTTATATATTAGTAGTAGGTTGTTTAATCTCTTAATAGTTAGAATAACATGATTATCATTAATATTAATATGAATTAAATAATTAACAATAGTCATATTATCATCATATTTATTATTCTTTTTATGAATATTATCTATTTCAAAGTCATCAAATTGAGAAATCAAATTTTGTACAAGATATCTATATATAATAAGCTTGTCTTGTTTGGTATGATAAATACATGATATTTTATTAACCACAAGTTGATAATCACTATTAACTTGAATAGATATAATTTTTAATGCATGTGCTGCATGTAATCCCAAGTTAAGTGCCTCATATTCTAAAATATTATTAATACATGAAAAAACAAATCTATATGCTAAAAGCATAATAGCCCTGATGAGTGACAAGTAAATTATTGAAAGTACACCTGAAACACACTTATAAATGTCAAACTACATAGTTCATGTCTTGTTCTCATCAATATTCACTATTAATTTATAAGGGAAAGTCTCATATAAGGAACATGGTATAATAAAAGAGATTTTCCTAACACATTTGCTATAACTTGTCCTTTTATTGATTACTCTGAGATAAATTTGAGACCAAATTCCACTAATAACACATACACATTTGATTATTCTTCATGATAGATAAGGTTTATATGTCATCGTGTATTTCAAAAGATCTACTCTAGCAAGCACATGTGTTTCATTATTAAGCATGAAATGTTTAAGTTTTTTAGTAGTGAATTCAACATCCAAGCAATTTTTTTCCATGGAATTGTTATTTAGATTAGAATACACCAAAGTTGTATTGATGTAATAAATTTATATTTCATTTTCATCATCGTCATTTTGAGAAAGAAAATTTTGCAGTGCATGTTATGTTATAGAAATGTATAGAAACAATATTCTATATGGAGTAAGCACATCATCATAATAGCAAGGTTGGCTAGATATGACTTAATTGTATAAAAAAACATTCGACATTGTTCAATCCATTTTGATTTGACACATTTTCTTCATAAACTGGTAAAATATTATTTTCTATTAGCAAGTTGAGCAACAAATCTTCTAATAGAATGGATTTTTCCTTGAAAACTTCTTAGTTTCTTAAGATTCATAGGGGATGACATCTCAACCATAGTTTTTATTTATTTATGTATTTAATTTTATGCCTCTTATATAAATAATGAAACCCAACAATTTATCAAAAATCACACCAAAAACATATTTCTTAGGATTTTTAATCAAACTTTGTATTTTATTTGTCTTTCAAATATTTTTATCAAGTCATGCACATGATTTTATCTTTTCTTTGACTTTCCTTAGACATCATTTATATAATATTCTAATATCTATTGTATATAATTATGAAATATATGTGTCATAGCTATTTGATTAGTGGTGCTTGCATTCTTAAGTCCAAAAGACACGACCACATGGAAAAGTATGCCCCAAGGTGTGGTAGAAGTAGTCTTACATTGGTCACTAGGACTAATATTGATTTGATTATAACCTAGACATCTATCCATGAAAGAAAACATCTCATTTGAAATAATAAAATAAAAAATAATATAAATATTATGTAACTAAAAATCATCCTTAGGACATTTCCTTATTTATATCTCAAAAATTAGTGCATACCCTACTGCCCTAAGTTAGTTTTCCAACTCGTACAATGTTAAAATTCCACTTAAAGTAGTTGATAGATATAATAAAACCAACATCAAAGAAATTTTGTATTTTTTCCTTAACTTAAAAACCCACTTTAGGATGTACCTTTTATCAATTTAAAGGCTTGGCATTAGGGTTTACAACAAGGTTATGGACCATGAAAGAGGTAGACACACCATGCATAACAACATAAGACCTTGAAAAATGTCTTGTTATTTTAATTATCATTATGTATATGTTTTATGTTAGTCATATTTAAATAGGCACTAAACTTTAGATTCTTTAGCGTGTCATTGGTTCCATTATTGATATCAATTGTGTCCTAATTAAATAAATACAATTTATCATCCACATAAGGTGTAGTAGATAAAAATTTTAATACGTCCAAATCAACCTCATCATCACTATATGAGTTCTATCTTTACAAAAAATTCATCATCATTATATGAGTTCTATCCTTACAAAAAATAAGCATACTCACTCAAGGTGCAATTGAATATATTCTTATGGTAATTTGTAGGAAAATATATAATGGTTCCAAAAAATCTAGTTATGGTGTCATCAATAGAAAATGTATCAAGAGACGGTGTCTTATAATGTGTAATAAAATAAATTAACTTAGAGAATATGAATTTCGATTACTCTTTCTTTCATTTTTTTGAGATATTTTATATAAGTGATAAGTAATATTCATTATATTTTTCATCTCTTAAAAATGATTCAATTTGGACTTGATGAATTAATCATGAAGGGGAATTATTTATTCCTTGGTAATATTATAATGATTTTGATCTCCCAATTATTTTTTATCCACATCAAAATGTATTTATTGAATTTTAACTTATTCTTTTTTATTTGAAACATCATTATTTTAACCAATTTATTACTTAGTTGGATGAGTAGTTGGAATAATGGGCTTTATTACACATTTTTCATGTCTCCCCAATAGATGACCATTATATATATATATATAAATAAATATATATATATGTATAGACTTGATGAATTAATCATGAAGGGGCATTATTTATTCCTTGGTAATATTATAATGATTTTGATCTCCCAATTATTTTTTATCCACATCAAAGTGTATTTATTGAATTTTAACTTATTCTTTTTTATTTGAATCATCATTATTTTAATCAATTTATTACTTAGTTGGATGAGTAGTTGGAATAATGGGTTTTATTACACATTTTTCATGTCTCCTCAATAGATGACATATATATATATATATATATATATATATATATATATAGACTTGATGAATTAATCATGAAGGGGCATTATTTATTCCTTGGTAATATTATAATGATTTTGATCTCCCAATTATTTTTTATCCACATCAAAATGTATTCATTGAATTTTAACTTATTCTTTTTTATTTGAATCATCATTATTTTAACCAATTTATTACTTAGTTGGATGAGTAGTTGGAATAATGAGCTTTATTACACATTTTTCATGTCTCCCCAATAGATGACCATTATTTATATATATATATATATATATATATATATATATATATATACACATATATACATACATGTATACATATACACATATATACATACATGTATACATACATATATATACATATATACATACATATATACATACATATATATACATATATATATATATATATATATATATATATATATATATATATACATATATATATATATACATACATACATATATATATACACACACACACACACACACACACACACACACACACACACACACATATATATATAACATAATTTAAACAAGATTAGGAAGTTTAGTAGGTTTGTTTGTTTGCTTGTGACATAACAATAATTTAGTAGTTGCCTTTTACCCTTAACATTGATTAATTGTGCTTCCCTGACTATTGATGTGTAAAATGGTCTTCCATAATCTTGAGGGGTTATATAAAGAGCACCAATATAAAATAAATTCAAAGCATCTCTATATCCTTCAAGTCTTGTTGGTGTAAAACTTAGCATAGACATCTTCTCATTAATGTTATGGGATCGTGATCTTCCTTATTGTCCTTATGATTCCAACATTCAAAAAACTTAAATATTATTAATTTTTATATTGGGATAAATTTCTTAGGTGTTGTGATAGTTGATTTACCTTTCTTCATATGAGATATTATGTTATCTTGAGGCTCAATCATCTTACAAAATATAAAATGCACATCATATGTGAGATATGTATATATTATTCATTCCTATATTAAATTTATACATCTATGTAAATGAGAGGAGACAACATCCATGCCATGAATCTAAGGTGTCCCAAGTAGTAGCCTACAATAACTTTCCATTATGTTCATACTATTTTTGGCTCAAGTGTCAAATTGAATATAATTTCTCAAAGAACGGAATCATTATTCTCAAATATTTTTATAAAAAATATTTTTACTAGTCAGGGCCTCTCTACCAATACCCAATTTTATGATATTTTTTCACTACAAATATTCAATCTTCAACCATTTTTAATGATCACTCTTTTGATCCCTAAATTATTGATGATAACTTAAATATGAAAGGGTAAACATTCATCAATAATATATATTGGAGATATTTTCTTATCTTCAAAGGTCTTGCATTCTCATTATATTTCAAATATATAATAATAGAATAAAATTGAGATGGTTGAGTATCAGTTAGCAATGTTCTATCCTCTAATTCTTTGTAAATAATTTCCTTATAGACATTGAATTTGTTAAGCAATTCAAGAATATATATCTTGTATTGAGCATTTTGCAATTGATCCATAGTTTCAAAATATTTTACATGTAGCCTAAGCTTAATAGATTGAGGTAAATTGGGAAGGATGTTTTGGTTATTCCATCCTTGGGTTTGAGGGAGATTGGGAGGGACTATTGCATTTTTAGGTCCATCCTTATTTGCATTGTCTAGTTCACATCTTTGTAAGTCATCATAAATTGAAGAGTATATATATTGGAAAAGACATTTCTACATAAGTCTCTAGGATTCCTCTATCATTGGTGAGGGAAAAAACACATATTCATGGAGTATCAAAGGATTTACATGAAACCCTACATGTTTTGGAACAAATTCAAGCATTTTACAATATTCTATGGAAGATATATACTTGAACATAAAAGCTAACTTTGTATACAATAATAATTACATGATAAACAACATTAGACAAATTATAGGAGTATTCCATATAAATTTATACATTTAAAATCAAGACATAATGGAATAATATATAAAATATCTATTGAGAAAAGGAATATGCATATCCATAATAAGGGAAATATTACGCATATAGACAAATATCTAATAATAATTATTTATGATCAATAGCCAGGATTTGGAAAATATGACTCTAAATGAGAAGTTATTCATCATCACCATATACAATTTATTATTCCTTATCATTTTTACCATCATCATCAATAATTTCTTCTTATTTTTCTACATCATCGTCATTTAGTATCTTTATGATGCAAGGGCCTATCTTGAGGAGACCATAACTTTTGATCCAAGAAGCTAATCGAGCCCTTTTTTTAAATGAATATGTCAAAGAACTCCATGTAATCATGAGTTTATTTAGTTGCTTAACGTCCATTTTGATAATTTTTGAGGTTGAAATCAACCATTTAAGGGCATAAAATTACATTTTATTTTTATTTTTAGTATTTTTTAGGATTTTTAAAATTTAATATTTTTGTACTCGAGCATTGAGTTTCAAGTCAACCTTGAGATTTATTTAGACATGTAGAAAACAAAGGATAACCAGTAGGCTTGTCTAATCTTTACAACTACTAAAAATAGTAAATTCAGTTAACTTTAGGCATCTTTTTAATTGTATTAGCTATTTAGTTGTGCATGACAACTCTATCCACAAGTTGTGATTTACTTAAATAATCTTATGTATTGCTTTGAATAATTAATGAAAACTTACAATAGAATTTGCTCTTTTGCTCAATATTTGTCTATGTAATTATGTGTTTGGAACTATAATGTGATTTTAGATTCATCACTTTATCCTTATCATCATTTTATTCCCTATCATATGCATCGTTATCATCATTTCCATTATTGTCTTCCTCTTTTTTTTCATCATCCTCATTTTCCATTTCCTCATCCTCATCATTATTTTTTCCTCTATATTCTACCTATCTAAGAATACATGTTCCATTTCTTCCCATGAAATTTCATATATCCCATACTCAAGATGAAAACACCATATCCCTACTAGACTAATAAGGTGACCCGATAAAATTATTTATCACCATCTTCTTTGAGAATATGTATTCTTAATCAAGAGTCACCATTCTCTAGCATCAAATCAACTTCCCCATAGAAATTAGGTAACACAATGATCATTAGGGTTTTAAGACAACTTGTATTCAATGAATCTCCTATCTTACCTTAAATCTGAGAGTACAAACATGTAGAAAAATAAATATGTATATATTTAAATCTAAAATTTAGATTAAGGGAATCCAGGGTTAAAGAGGGAAGAGATAGTGTAGAGCACAAGGATGTTAGACTATTTATACACTAGGCCAATTTTTGTAAAGACTCAGATAAACATATATTGAATTTATTATATCAAGATGCTAAGAATAGAAAGTACAAATATGGTATATATTATAATTAAATAAGATAATTAGTTGGTTATGATGCTAATATAGATTTGGATCAAGAACACACAAAAAGTGGACTAGATATAGATTCTTGAATAGTCGCTTGATTCTATAAATTTGACCTTTGTAGATGTAGACACTTGCTTTGACACTACTATCTAAATTGGACATATGTGTCTAGTACATAATACCTATTAAAACTAGATGTGACCACCTAGATGATTTTGAGTTTTATGTCATATTCGATCTAGTGCATTCATATTTGGCTCATAGATTGTCGCTTCTTGTCAAAAGTAAAACCCTAATTTTTCATTTTCATATTCGCTGTGGGAAAAATGAGTTAGTGGACACATAGTGTCGAGTTACCCCAACAAACCATTTGTCAATGAGTTTTTCTTACATAGCCAATATTTTTAAGAGGGTCTCAGACTTATGTAGTTATCCCCTACATGTTAGCTTGTGTGTAAATCATGCAATGTGTGATAAGCAAGTATAATAATATACTAGCTTGTAACATGGATAATATATATCTTGGGTTGCTCCTTTAGTACTTCAAACATGTAGATGTGTTTTTCCTATGACTAATATGGAAATATGGGAGCTTTTTTCACTTGAGTACTTGATATAATGCTTTTTATAAGTTGCCTTGGTCTCTTTAGGTCTTTTCTAGGTTATTAAAAAATGAGTGTTAATCTTATATTTATATCAAAATATTTAGAGAATATCTTGAATTGAAGCACTTAGGTTGACCATAGGAATATATTTCATTTGAAAATTGGATGACTTTAGGGCACTAGACACTTGCATTAGGGTAGGACACTTGCATCGATGCAAGCATTTGACTGGGACACAAGTGTTTGGGTAGTTGGAAAATAAATGCAACTTTAAAACTTGTAAATATGGAAGATAAGCATGTTTATAACATTTTGTGAAATATAGAAGGTTTCAGTCATCATAATATATAGGTCAGACTAAGAGATAAGTAATGAGGCATAAATAGATAGTGTACATGAGCCTTCTAGTAGTGGCAAAGGTCTAAAAGTTGAAGGTACATCCATGATATGTATTTTCTAAGTATATAATAATGAGGTGATATATAATTTAGAAATAATTTCAACATTTACCCCCTTTAATCTAATAATAAAATTTCTAATATAAAGGAAAAGGAATGCATACCTCGCTGTGTATAACACATTTTATCTTTGTTTGAGTCCAACTTGAGTGCTTTGTTAGTGACTACCCTACAACCAAGAACATGTTATAGTCTATAATCAATGCATATAATCTAAAATTTAAAGCATTGAAATGATTAAAATTGAAAGAGAGCAAGGTTTAAGAATACACATGTGTATTGGTGCAACCGTCTTACCTTTCATTATGAATCACTAAAACTGAGATTAGGACAAATATAAATCTAGAAAGTACATATATCTAAAGAGATAGAGAGAGAGATATTGGAGGGAATTTACCCCCAACCTTAGATAAAAGATGAGTTTCCACCTGATAGTTGATATTAACTCAATCGTGCAACCAATCATACTTATAACCTGGTAAGTGTGAGTGAACCAAGTCAACTCACATTATAAAGGTTGGATGATGCCATCAAGTCTAACCTATAAAATTGAAAGATTCATTGATTTAATCACCTCAACCATACCAAAAAGGGAACTGACTATTGTAGTATATTGGCTCAATACAATATGTAAAAGTCCAACCTAATGGGTGGTGATAGTTCCTAAAAGTGTTTGGAATCAGAAACTAGTTTGGTTTTACAATTAGGTGCACATTTCATAGCATATTCACCTTAAATTTTTCTCATGCTGAAATTGTGTACAAAAATGGTACCAATATATACAATTATTCTACAAATGTGTATCTAAATCATATAACTGTGTAATTTGACCAATTCAAAATTATGTAAGTGTGGAGAACATGCTTCCAAATCATGCCCCCACTATTTATTGAGAAATATGAAAATGGATATAAGTGCCAATATGGAAACCATGTTTCCAAAACATGCCCCCACTGTAATATGAATATGAAAACTAATGTAAGTACCAATGTGGAGAAATTTGATAATTGATATAAGTGATAATGTGGAGAACATGTTTTCAAAAAATGCCCCCACTATTATCTAGATCTGATAACTAGTGTATGTACCAATGTGGAGGACATGCTTTCAAAACATGCCCCCACTATAATCTAGTTATGTTGAATACTGAGTAAGTGTGGATAACATGTTTCCAAAACATACCTCTACTGAATTTGAATTTGTGAAGTAAAGTGGGAGTCATGTCTCTATGGCATGCCCCCCATTTTGAGGTGAGGGGAAGTATTAATTGGTAGTTACCTTACCTAAAAAATATAATATAACCATGTAAACTATGAATGTACCATGTAACATATATAGGGAACATGCCTAGGTAGATATATCATTTAAGCACGAAGAATGTGATCACACCAAGTCCTAAGATGTATGATGTAGATCATGGCAACATCTAGATAGTAACAATACAAGTTCAAAAAGTAATCGAGAACACACACAAGAGCATCCAAAAGTAACTCAAGAGATAAAGTTCCAAGGAGACTGAAAATAAGGGGCGTGTTCAAATGCCACACAATCAAATGGACTTGACTTAGTCAAATGTCCATAAAGTAAGAAATGGCATATTCAAATGTCAACATACAACAAGCAATGATATATTTAAATTTCAAGGAGGAAAACAAAAGCATATGGGATCGAAATAATGGAGCATATTCAAATGCTCAAATAAGTAAGGAAAGAGACTTAATGAAATGTATACATGAAATCATAAGCAACCAACATAACATAACATACTAGTCCTTGGATATATATGTTAATAAAAAATGTCAAGTACATAGTATATCAAGTACAATATGAAAGATTAAAGCATGTATAAAGGCATGTGTAAGTATATAGATGATCTCTAACATTATAATTTAAAGTGTTCATATAATGATATAACTTAGATGTATTGTGATTAAAGAGGTAGATACCCCAAACGTCCTAGTGACGTGAGTAGAGGGAAAGCCCAACATCTAAAAGTGTATAGATCATGTATCTGTGTGTGCCTGAATCACACTCAAAAGATGAATGAAACACATGTGTATATAAAAAATTTCTATGCCATCTACCAACATGGAACGAACAACATATATGCCGAGGAGCTAATAAGATATGTAAATGTTGAAAATGTTTTTAGATTTTTGAAGTTTTTTATTTTTTTGGTATTTTTAGTATATGTGAGACCTTGAAACCTTAAGTTGGATATTTTAAATTATTTGGATCATGGTTGGATAAATGGAAGTGGTGCATGGCATGCTCCTTCTCATATTTTACATGTGTAGTAAAAGAACCAATTCTATCATTTTGAATATGGATCAATTTTCCTTTATGAGAAAATGAAATACCTTGCTGATTTTGGTCAATTTGTGCTTCCATTTTATATAACCAAAGAGTTCCCAATGTAAATGCATATGGAGAGGTTTGTGGCATAATCCAAACCCATGTTTAAATCACTTTAAGATCAAAAGCAATTAATAATGTTATTTATCCTTGGGAGTCTTTCCAACCTCCTTTGCTTTGAAAGTCTCTTAGGTTAAAACTAATCTATTATAAGTGTCTTACATTGAAATTAGTTTTTGTTTTTTTAAGATCAATATGGTTATACCAAAAATAAGCACCACCCATAAATAATGTGATTGTTAAATATTTTTGGCGTTGATGCTTTTTAAGTTGTTCACCTTGGTTGTTTGTATAGGATGTGGACCTTGGATTGTTTCCATATTGATTAAACCTTATAGAGCTCCCATATAAAGATGAGGAAATCCACATTTTTGTTCATAATGTTCATTTGGTAATTAATCTCCCTCCTTTGTGTGATGAATAAAACTTTGGTACTTATAAGGTAATATGTTAAGATCCTTTGTAAGAGTAAGGATGAATGAAGCATATATATACACATCCACATATAAATGGGTAAATGACTCATATTATTTATGTATTGTTTTTATTTCTATGGATAAATAAGACCTATAATAAAAATGAATTGTAACTCCAAATTTGAAGGTCTAATGTTATCTCATATTATGACTTTTGAATTGAATAGTATAATCTTGAAGGGATTCATCATCGCATTGTTTAAAATTGTGTAAATGTTCTAATATAAGTTTTGACACCTTATGGATATTGAAATACATGAATAAAACATCTTCTAGTTGGGTAAAAGTGGTTAATGAACCTTTTGATAGGCTATATAAGCAATTAAAAGCCTCATCAGAAATGCTCATATAGAATAATTTTATCAATAGTTTGTAATATTTTTCCCATTAACCAAAGGAATGTGCAAAGTTAATCATGTGGTCAGATGGGTCCTTATGACTTTAAGAGAGGTAAATTTGGTAGTTCAAAATCTTGTGGATAAGGATATTCAAGTATACATTGTGAAAGAGGTTGATTGTTGAATGAGGTAACATTTGCATTACTATTATGGAAATTCATTTGCATTGAAGTATAAAAACCTATTTTTGAAGATCCCCAACAGTGTTCATCATAGAAATAAGATATCCCATGGGAATGGTGGTCCTTGGCATAGGTGTTATCATTGATTTTAATCCACCACCTCTCTAAAATCTAGGCATATGATTATCATCATCCTCATGGATAATGATTGCACATTTTGAATCATTGAATTTAGGATATTTTGGTAATGGTATTGGATCTTTGAATGTTGGTACCCTTGGTGTATCATTTGAAGATCTTAGTTCTTTCAATTTTGGTAGAGATATAGTATTTGGTATTGGAGGGAGATTTTATAAAGGTACCTCTTTTGGTATGGTATAAACCTTTTACATGAATGACTCTTTTGGGAGATAAATATCTCTTGGGTTAAAGACCTAAGTTACAAGATTTGGAACATTAGGAATGTTTGGCACTTTAGGTTTGTAATGGTTCCCTCTTCTTGGTGCCTTAAAACTACTTGATAAAGATATCATGATGTCTTGGTTAACCTTTTGAAAATTTACCATGTCAAATGAAGGGAAAAGAGAATCATCACACTTGATAAGGGGGACATTATTTATAAATGTTGAAATTATGGGGTGTTTGAATTAATCCATTTGAAATAATGTCCCCCTTATAAGTAATTGTAAATCTATCAAAATTTCTTTATGTATTTGTTGGAAATTTTGAAAATCATATGAAGGATCATCTTGGTCATTGATACCCATTTTTATGGTAGAATGTGCAATAAGGGCATGATTAGATGACTTGCCTTATTGGTGCCTCATGGATTTTTTTAAAATCCTTAGCCTTATCGATGTGTATTATATTTTAGATATATAGGGTGTGTTATAAATTGCTCATGTTTGCCCAATCCTTGTCCTTTATTTCCATATTTTAGAAAATATAGAAGGCCAAAATCATATGATGGTGGTGTAGGAAGTAAAAGTCAAGTCTTTGTATCTTCCTTAAGATGAATCAACTCATCTCTTGAAATGTTGGGAGCATAGACCTAATAAGAGGGATGGTAGCTACCATCATTTAAATATTTGAGATTAGATACTTTAACATTTTGAAGGATACAAGAGTAATCAATTTTTACCCCTTATTTGATAAAAATTTGGAGAGTTTCATAATCATAGTCATCAAAGTAATTAAGATCACCTATGATAAGAGAGATAAATAATATAAGGATTAGGACAAGACATGTAAGAAACATCCTATAGGGTATGATTATGAAAAAATGGTGTTGAAAGATCAAGTTCACCAAATGGTTAACCCTAAAATCTATATTAGGGGAATCTAGGTTTAAAATGGGAAGAGATAGCCTAAAGCACAAGGATGGTAGACTATATCTAGAGCAGGCCAATTGTTTGCAAAACTTAGATAAACATATATTGTATTTATTAAACTGAGATACTAAGAATAGAAAGTATAACTATGTTATATATTATAATGAAATAAAATACTTAGTTTTTTCTTATGTTAATACAGATCTAGATCTAGAACATGCAAAAAATGGATTGATCTGGATTTTGGAACAATCACCTAATTTTAGAAATTTGACTTATGTAGCCATAGACACTTGCATTGACCTAGGATGGCTACATCGATCCTACTATCTGAATTAGATACATGTGTCCAATATAAAATACCTTTTGAAATTAGATGCGACTACCTAAATGATTTTGGGTTTTGCATCATCTTCGCTCTAGAGCATTTATATCGGGGTCATGGATTGTCACTCCTTGTCAAATAAAAAAACTTAGTTCTTTATCTTCATATTGGCTGTGGGAAAAATGGGTTAGTGGGCACATGGTGTTGAGCTACTCCAAAGACCCCTCTATTAATGAGCATTGCCTTCATAGCCAATACTCTATATATGGGCTCAGACTCATGTAGTTTTCCCTTGTGTTGTCCTGTGTGTGAATCATGTAATGTATGATAAGCAAATATAATAGTGGCCTAGCTTATAACAAAGAAAATACAACTCTTGTGATACTTCTTCAATAATTTAGACTTATATATGTGTTTTCCCTATGATTGATATGGAAATATGAGAAAATAGGGAATCTTTGTTCACTTGAGTTCTTGATAGAATACTTTTGATAAGTTGTCTTAGTCTCTTTAGGTCTTTTCTAGGTTATTCGTAAATGAGGGTTGATATTATATTTATACCAACTTATTTGGATAATATCTCATGTTAAATCATTTAATTTGACCATAGGAATACATTTTATTTTCAAATTGGATGATTGTAGGGTATTGGACACTTGCGTTAGGGTAGGACACTTGCGTTGATGCAAACACGTGACTAGAATGCAAGTGTTTGGGCAGTTATAAAATAGTGTAGGTCCAGAACATGCAGAGATGGAAGATAAGAAAGTTTATAACATTTTGGGTAAGATAGAAGGTCTGAGTTGTCATAATATATAGGTCAAACTAAGAGATAAGTAATGAGGCACAAAGAGATAATTTACGCAAACTTTTTGGCAGTAGTAATAGTCTAGAAGATGAAGGTACATCCATGATATGTATTTTCCAAGTGTACAAGACTAAGGTGCTATATAATTTAGAAATAGTGTCTATAATATATTTCCTTTGAATTTTAAAAAATGAACCCCAATTTTATTACTCGAAATGAAATATATGAATGTTTTTCTAGGGTGATGACTTGAATAATGGACAAATCTATAATTTTGAAGTCCAACTTTGGAAAGACACAACTTCCTCAGTACTACTCAATTTTTTTAGTATGACCACTTTTCAAAAATATCTTGACAATATATGTCTGATGATGTCATATTTGTCTCAATTAAAAAATATGGTAGCTATAACAAATCCTCTAAGGTTAACTACATTTTCCCTAATTATGTGCCAAATAAACTCAACATAAAATAATTTTGCAAGGTCAAATTTACATAGCCATATCTCCCTTGATATTTCTTAGAATCCTTAGCACGACCATTTTCAATAAATATCTCCAAAAAAATTCGAACCATATAAAAATCATCTCAATTAGACACTTTTATGAGGAGAACATCCCTTTACAAGATAGACCTGTTTTTATGGGAAAAAATGTGCAACATTACACAATCTGCCTAATTAATTTTTCCTACTTTCCAAATCATCGTTGATACCAAATGGTAGGATCTAAACATATAATAATATAAATATGCCAAACAATAAAAATCATAGTAAAAATATAATTGAGATCATAAAAAGTAAGAGATATTTGTGATCCAAGACGCCATACATATGCAATATAATAAAAAATAGAATAACGACCCTTGAGATAGGGTAACACCATACAATAGTCCTCAAGGAAGGAATAACTACATAAGATCTTCCAATGAGAGAATTTGACTTTAAGGGGGATAACGCCTAATATGATTCTACCAAATATAATCTTCTCCACTTTTTTGGCATCTTTCATTGACCTAGGAGGGCCTCCCAATTGTGTCTCCAACAACATCGCCAAGCTTATTCTCACAACTTATGGTAATTGAGGCTCCAAAAACAACACTAAGCCTATTCTCGTAGCTTTCAATAAATATGGTTCTAACTCCATGGTATGGGGTACACCAAATCAACTTACAAATGCTCATAATGCCTCCATGATCATCATCTCGTCTCTAATATATGTCACCCACACTCCAATAGTGGCATAATGCAATTTTTATAAATTGGATGTGGCACTATCCATGGGGGTGATTTTTTTTTTGTGGTACCTAACTTCAAATTTAATATGGTCTGACACACCTCCAAGCCAAAATGTAATGGATAACTCACACTATATATTACCAAAATGTGTCAACAGCTTGTTGCTTCCATCCAAATGGGTGTATAGTGCATTATTTTCAAAGGTTCAACTTGTGTGGGTCAAGGGGTAGTACGCCATTTATTAGGGTAACACCCCAAGAAAAAATGTCAAGCATTAATTTTGACATCAATCAATGCAACCTTTAAAATTTGAAGAGTCATACAGAAGTTTGACCATTTCAAATTCTATAATGGTCCTTTCTGCCTTCATGAATTTTTTATACATGTATACACATCTATATCTTTAGTTATAAATCAAAGTAGAAGATAGAAAACCATACATATTTCTCAAGATTATGCTATGTACAAGACCCACAAATTTAAAAAACATTTACTGTTATAGTTTTAATATCCCCCCTCTCTCAATTCTTTACATATTTTCTCAAACAACTTCCTTATGTGCATATAACACATCTAGATTCTCATTTAGATTGATGTCCACTACATCACCTCTTAGGTCCTAGATTATTGGTGTCTGATTAATTTATCTTATCTATGCATGTCCCATCGAACTAGGTTAGTGTATTTAAAGCTCAAATTTAAACCTTGAGACTAGTTAGACTACCTACCATGCCATTTCAAGCAAGTTTAGACGGAACATTCATTTTGACAGAAAAAGACATTTATATTCAACTAGTTCATTGAAGTAATCTAATGGGTAGCTCCATCGACTCAAAAAACATGTAAATATTTTAGTCGTAGAGTCCCCCCAGGTTTAAATTAACTCTATACATTCCCATGTTTAAGAGTAAAATAAATGCAGAGGTATTAAATAACTAGTTAGATCAGTTAGAGTCATATTTATCTATGAATGACTTTTTTGGTGAAAATAAAATAAAGATTGCAATTCTGAAAGTTTCTTTATCCGTAAATAAGTTGTGGAAATCACATTATTTGTGGGAGAAATATTAGAATAATATAAGTTTAACCAAACCTGGGATAAATTCCTAGAAGAATTAAAGGACAAATATTATTTTGAAGATGTCTATGATGATCACTACATCTTGAGAAAAATATTGTGGCAAGGGCATGACTAGTCAGTCCAATCCTATAACGATGCCTTCCATGACCTATATGCAAGATTAGGACCATTTGATTCAAAGGAACATAAAGTCCTCAAGTACCTCTATGACCTACAATAATCCATTTAATATAAATTGAAGCTAGCAAAGGTCAAGACCATGGGAGAAACCTATTGCTATGAGGCAACCATTGAGGAAGAGTTCAAGCAGAAGGGAAAACATGAAATAACTTCCATGCCAAATAATACATCTATTTTAGACAAGTACAAACTACCTAATTTAGGTAACTAGTGTGAAAAATACAACATAGAGTGTCATTCTCAAAAGAGTATGCTTATGTGGGTAGAAATAAAGGATTACAGAGTTAAGTTCTTAGATGAATAATTAATATATCCAAATATTTTCATATCACCACATAAGAAGCAATAATAGTACAAGATTTTGAAGCAAAGAATTTATTGTATTCACAAATGTGGGTGCAAGGACAACCATCATATTTTTCGATCAACAACAATAACATAAAGGACTTCATTTCTAAAATAACTGCCAGACTATTGAATCTACCAATCATGCATCATATGCAACCTTACAAATTTGGAAGGTTTAATTTTTGCAACACCAAAGGTCTATGTGTCACTTTCCAATGCCACTTTGCATATTCTATTGATCCCTTCAAAGAGGAGCTAATTTACAATGTAGTACTAATTGAGATTTTTTCATCTTAGGAAACTTTTGGGAGTGAAGGAAGGTGTCATCAAAGGGAAATAATTCAATAATTCCTTCATCCTTCCCTTCATCGAAGTACATATTAAGTGGATATATTTTTTGTATTTAATTACTCATACAACATTGGATGGTTTTAATATGCACTTGTAATATTAATTTGTGATTCATGGGTAGGCACTAATTTATGCATACTTATCTACAACCTATTATTAGAGAAGGTCATCAATTAAGTAAATACTTAATTGACTTCTACTAATAATAGGTTTGTCTTATTATATTTGTAACTACTATCTAAAACCTTAACCCTAATACTAGCCTTCTCTCTTATTTATATAAGAACATAAAGGGCTAGTGGGTGAGACACATTGTGGATGAGAGTTACTGTTATAATATTGGATTTAGACCAGTACTCTTAATTGAAAGAGGTGGCTATGTTATTTGGATAATTCTATGTTATTTTATTTTAAAGCTTTTATAGATTTATTTATGCATGTATTGTGGGTGTTTGTCTTATAATAGCTAACATAATTATGGATCATATCCAAATATTTTAACAATGACCAGTATTTGATGCATGAAAAGGGTGTGAGCAGTCTAAGCTCAATTTTAATTTTCAAAGGTCTAATAATATTAATGATATGATTTGTGAGACACTATGAAAATCCACAATTTGAGTTTTAATAGTTATCATCCTATTCCCTAAACCAAAGAAGAGCTATTGGGCGACCCCAACATAATCGATAGTAAAATGAGGTATTAGAATAGTAAAATAATGACAAGTAGACGTGGTTGTTGTGTGATGATTAGGATCATGCGAATGAGGAGAACATCTTGAAAAAGAAGCATTATTACTAGGATTCATAATGACCATTTTACAAGGGCAATTAAAAATAGGGGAAATCATAAATACGACAACAACGTATCTGATATAAAATATTATTAAATCATAAACGGTACACAAAACAATAATTAGACCAAGTGAGTAACCATGATGTATTTTTTGCTTAGTATCCTCCCCCTACCACTTCTCCCATAATCTTATTTTGAGAAGAGGCTAAAGGAGAATATTTCTAGTCATCAAGAGGAGTCAAACTTCCCTCTCTCTAATTTTGGCAGTCCCAAAGATGGTATGCAAGACCATGGTTTCATGGGGGATCATTCAACTTTTCATAGTTCCCCAACCCCTTCCAAATTCAATTGTGGGAAAACTAAGGCTGATGTTGGTGTCTTAGCCAAGTGCAAAGGTCTCAAATCAAAGGAGGAAAGGTTGAGTTTGGATGCAAATACTCTAATTAGATATGGTTCTCAAAGGATGATGGAGGAACTTTTCTCCAAGAGAAGAATGATTCATGCTTGTGTATGAAGTCTGTTGGGACTTTTACCACCCTTTGTTGGCTTAAGTAATTATTTTATGTATTTTTTCTAATGGATTCTAAATGGTTATTTTTTTGTTTTGATTTTGTTATTAGATGACAACATGTTTGTTGCAAGATTGTTGTAAGTTTTCAAAAAAATTTAGGGGTGCGTGTATCATTTAGTGCTTTATGAATGTTGTTTTATTGGTTTACTTTTTTTGGTCTGGTATTGTGGTGAGAGATTCTCTATGTAATTTTGTCTTTCATTTTGGCAGGGGTGTTGGTTGGTATTATTAACTTGTAGTTTGGGGGACTGGGCCCCTTATTGTGACCCAAGTCTAGTTAGTAACTTTAGTTTTTATAAAAACTACTTCTTTCGGTTCATACCTCCAATCAAAAGTGCCAACATTTATTAAGAGAATGAAAATTAGACCAATTGCATATATTATATGATAGACAAGAACAATATCATTAAATTTAAAATGCAAAGGACATAAATGACTATGGTGAGCGACCTTGATAACTTACTAGGTTTGGCATTGCCAAGGAAAACAAAATTACTCACAACTTGGGCATTCAATATTCTCCTCTCATTTTGTCCATTGGAATTGCTTCTAATATAATTGATGTCAACATTTAGAAACTTCTCAATTATGATATATTCCATTTATAACTTATAGACATTTCCAAAGATACTATAGGCCCTCTTTTGAATAATTAATTATAATAATGCCATAGTTTATTGAAGGTTGTTATTTTCATATATATATTTTTATTTGGTAAATATTTTTAAGTGGAGTTAAGAATCGTTAGGGGGAGCTTTGACAAAAACCAAAGCTCCAATCTAGTGCTAGGATATAACAGGAGGCCTAGTCTTTAAAAAACATTCCACCAACAAAGAATTCCTCAAGCTCCCAACTGATCAGAAACTCAAACTAGAGAGAACCAAACAAAAAAAACCTAACAATCAGACTATGGAAAATAGGTTAGCATAAATGATGGAACTGATTAGCAACAAGGAAGAGAACATACAAAGGATAGTGGGGTTCGCCCTCTTAAAAAAACTTTGTACGGCACATCAAGCCCAAAGAAAGTCAACATACACAAGAGACAAAGAGGAAGAGAATCATATGCATGTAAAAAATAACCTTCTCCTAGAAGGGAATTCCTCAACATCCTCTGGTATCCATATCGAATTAATTCTTCAGCTTCCTATCTCAATATAGTAGTAGAACATCTATTTTCACATTTTTCTATGGAGGAGCGATGACCTATTGTGATGATTAGCCTATAAGCTCTAAATAGATTACAAATTTGATCCATACATTCTATTAGAGTACAAATTAGCAGAGCTTCTTGTAGATTTGAGGAATCTTGAATACATTTTATAGATTCTATTAAACACAATAATCTTAAAGGATGGACAATACTCAATTAAGGCATTATATTCATTGTAACCAAAATGATTAATGCAAGAATAATATATCTACCTTATAATAATTCTCTTTCCATCGATGTTTTTGATTGGACATGTTATTATGCTTAAAATTTAATTGAATATAATGATAAAAAATAAAGAGAGATAGAGAGGAGAAAAAGAATGTCTACTATTTGGTGTAGGTAAGGAC